>JAWMRA010000161.1:17072924-17128904 GCA_035584735.1 Pseudotriccus pelzelni | reverse complement strand
CTGCGGGGGCGCGGGAGCCCCGGCGGCGCCTGCGCGCTGCGGAGGCGGCGGCGGCGGCGGAGCGGCCTGAGGAGCCCGCGGGGAGAGCGGGCGGCGGCTGCGGGGCTTCGGCGTGTCGCGTCCCTGGGCGGCCGTGATCCAGCGCCACCATGCCTGCGGTGTCGAAGGGCGATGGCATGCGAGGCCTGGCGGTCTTCATCTCCGATATCCGCAACTGTGAGTGGCGGCGGGACCGGGGCCTGGGCTGGGCTGGGCCGGGCCGGGCCGGGCGTCGCCGTGGGCTGTTGCCCATTGAGGCCGGGGCGTCACCCCTCGATCCCCAAGCCCGGAGCTTCCCCCTGGTCATCTCAGCGGGCAGCTCGGAGCGCTCCTGCCTCACGAAATGGCGACGCGCTCGGGGGGGGCGGCGCGGCGGGGAGGGGGGGCAGCGTAGGGCGTTCGGCCGTGGGTTTGTGCGTTTTGAGTGGGTGGGTCGCGGTGTTTCCCTGCCTCCCTGACCACCCCGGTCACCCCCCTTCGCCCTCGGGTGTCGCGGTGTCCGCCCCGGCGCAGGGGGTGCCGGTGGTCGGTGCCGCCCTTGTTCGCGATGCCGGAGCGGTGCCGGGGCGCGGTGGGTGTGTGGCGGGGCAGGGAGAGGCGTCCCTGGGCTCCTTCCAAATCCCTGAGCGGCTTTCGGCTCATCACGTCACTGATGGAAAACAGGCCTCTGTAGGCGCCTGAGAGCAGGGCCCTCAGTGCGTTGTGCCTAGGCTTGGCTTAAATTGGCTTTAAGGTTCCGCTTTGACGGAAAATCAGCGCTTGGGATCAGTGTAATTAAAAATGGGGTGGAGGGGAGTGCGGTTGTGTCCCCCTGAGGGAAGCGGGAGGAGCGTGTCCATGAGTGTGTGGTGCAGAGCTGAGGAGCACAAATCTGCTGCTGCTTAGTGTGGGGGGCAAGGTGTATGTCTGAGGGCACAGCCCAGTGCTCAGCCTTCCTTTCTGTGCGAGAATTGCATGCGATAGTTTAATATTAATCGGAGTTAGAGATCTAAGTGTATGATGTGGCAGGAATTGCCTGGGGAAGGGCTAAGGTCGCTGTGGTTGGTGTGATGAAACAGCTCTATTTTGTCCACCCGTATGTCTCTGTAGATCACTTGAGGCTATTTTAGAAGCAGTGACAATAGGGTCTCCTCTCTAACAGATGAAAACGGATTTGGAGAATTTTTTTTAATGCGAATTACAATGATCTAAGTGCGTTTGTATTGGGATAACCACACTGGCTTGGAAAACTTCATATTGATGATTTCTAATGCAAAAAAAAAGCTGAGGAAAAATTATACTGGTAAAACGAGACCATTTAAATGCAGAGCCTACTTAAACTAAAATCAGGTGATTTGGACTTCTAGCCATGTAAACAGGGATTCTGTATGTAAAATTCAAGGTTGATAATTTTCCTTATAGCAGAAACTGTCTCAGTAGTTGGGGTTTTTTCATAACAGAGTTGCAGATCTTAGATTTCTTCAGACTTCACTCTTGTATGTGTAGAAGGTGGCTCATAAAATGTGTATCAGTTCAAGGTTACATGAATGCTCTTGTGCTTTGTCTGGTTGGCCTGGCTGTTTACTGAAAATTTCCCAGTGTCCTGGTGTTCTGTGCGCTGTGTAACATAGTTTCACTTGGTGTCATAGTCTTTAGGACTTGCTGTTGTATCTATCTGGTATTTTGTAATCATTGTTTTCATTCTTCATCTAGAAGTAGTATGACTTTATTCTTCAGCGTCTTGTGCCATGCAGTTGGTTAACGCATTTGTGCACTCTTGTTTTCAGTGGAGTTCAGTAGAGAGAAATACAAGAGAAGCATTCAAGCTTCTAGGTTTGTAACCTGTGTTTGGAAATGTGGAATAACAATATTTAAGGTTCTAGGATGTAACAGATAAGCTACTGATTTCCCCACAAGTTTGCTAGTGCACAGGCAGTGTGGGAACAGTGCTGAAACTACCTCTCTGTCCAAATGGGACAACAAACCTCTCATGCTCTCAGTATCTGGAGAAGCAGATGTAACTTACATGTGAAACAAATCAAATGTTAACACTCGCTATTTAAACAAATGCTGGTATTTCTCAAATGTTTTTTTACCATCCAGGCAGCTATTTGGGAGAATAGTGATTGTAATTACTTGTGTATCTAATCTTCATAATGAAGAAAGTAACTGCATTCTTCCAAATAGCTTAAGAAGAGCTCATGGTTCCCCCTAGTAGGTGATCTATGAGACTTCCTAATAGTTGTCTGATGGCAACACTGCATAAGATTCACAAAAATACTTGAGAGTATTCTCTAGAGACTCTGCTTTGCAGGCACTGGTATTGGCTAAAGCTCCCTCTTTCCCTCTTCAGGGAGAAGCAAGATGTTGTCAAAAACAAAAAGTAACTGCTGTTTAGGTAAAGAAAATCTTTTCAAATGTAAAGAAAAGAAAATGTTCCTTTTCTGAAGGGGGAGGGAAGCTAGACACCAAGTTTGGCTCTTTGACCTCTGTTTCTAGCCTTAAAATCGGACTAAATATCCGACAGTTGCAGTGCTGTGCAAAATTCTGACGTTCTTAATTTCAGTCTGAATTTTGGCTTTGTTGGATTCATGTGTCTTTGTAATACGGCTGTAAAGGCCAGACAATTTTAGTTTGCCAATAGCCCTTCCAGACTATGAATAATAGTGAAACATAGTGTGGGGTTTTTTTCTGGAAAGTTTTGCACAGATAAGGATTCTAGTTTATAGATGTTGCTGAAAAATGAAAATGCATTTACTGTGTGCTGACTGTGCTCAGGTGGATGCACAGCATGTGATTTCAAGTTAATAGAGTAACCTAAACTTCAGGGGGTTACTTCTGTAAATTTTGATGGCCTACCTTTGGAAATGCTTGATCTTCTTACATTAAGTTTTATTTCTTGGGCATTTGTACCTACAGTGTCTGCAGCACTAAATAATGCATGATTGTCTTACAGGTTTATTATATTACTGATTTGAGAGTGATGCTGGTCTTGCCTATCTATTTATGCCAGTCTGTTACAGACTTCAAATAAGTCTTACTTGATAGCAGTTTTCAGTGTTTACAACGGTATTTGATTGTGAATGAACAGCTCACACTACAAGTTTTCTTTAGTAGTTGAAAGGTTGGTTGTCACTTCTGTGTTGGTTAGACATATTTTTGGCACTTGGCTTATCTGTTAAACTTCCTGATCTCTCTCTTAAATGCTTCTGTGCCACATGTGACTTGTTAAAGCAGACTTTTTTAAGAGTATGCTGATTTCTCAAATGTCTGTGAAGTTTTTAATTAAAAAAATTTGGTATACTACTTGTAGCAGCAACTGTAAAATATTTTAAGGAGAAAAAAAAGTCTTCTTAGCCCTTTGACTTTGCTCTAATCTCTGTAAAACTGTTGTATTGTCTTTTTTTCAAAATGAAATGTTCTTTATTGATATAAATACCAAGTGAATTTTCAAAATCTGATAATACAAGAAAATGAATTACCCTTCAGTTCCTGATAGTTCTCCAGAATTTTGTTTCAGGGCAGCTTCTTGTTCTAGGCTCTGCATTTTGCATATAGAGATCTTATTGCAGATGGCAGATAAAAATGTTTTTAAGAAAATAACCCTTTAGATGTCTTAGGTTGGCAGTAGATGTATTAGCTTTTCTAGAAACTTGCTTTTTTGGATTGTTTTATAACATATATGAATTACTACAGTAAGTAGCTTTTTAGCTTATCATTTATAGACCTCAGGGAAGAGACAAGAAAACTACAGATTGAAAGCCAGACTGAAGTCCTTGGTTATAATAGCCCATTTAATTAGTGCTTAGTTAATGTGACCCACTGAGAAAATAATTAGGTGTGGCTGTGCTGTACAAAGGATTGTGGTGGAGCTGGAAAGCTCTGAATCCTGTGATTTAGTGAAGTGCTATCCAAACTTAGGAGTTCAGGTCAGGAAGAGTCCTTGTCAACTACATGGATTAAGCACCTCATGAACTAAAACCTAACAGGATCTGCATGTGCTACACGCGTATGGACTCCTGCAAGAAATGTTTATTCTTAAATAGTGTGTTAAGTCTTTTTTTCTTGTGTATTCCTGCAGTGCTGCTGAAGTGATTTGGCTTATGCAAGATGGTGCTTTATAAACTCCCCAGCTGTCTTAGCTGACAGATCATCAGGAGTCTGTTGTTATTTTTTTGAGTACAGATTTATGCTTATCTCACGATGAAGTGCTCTTAAGTCGTTTTTCACTCAACCTATTCTGCTACAGCAACAGTGCTACCTACTATTCCCCCTGAAAACTAGGAAAGCTTGCTTTTGTCCTTTCATTTGAAGGCATTAGTGTAGGAATAGTTTCTATTACAGTATTGAGTGTACTACTGGTAACCCCCTGCTCCATGGTAAAATTGGGAAGTCCTCTACTCCTGGGTTGATGAAATATGTCTACACAGAGGCGAAAGCTGCTTTTGTCATAGGCTTGGAGGACAAGATAGTTCTGAATTTCCCTCACTACTTTAATAACTTTCTTGCCTAAAAGTCAGACAGAGGGAGGAAGGATTCCTTTAGTTTGTACTCCAACTGTTTCTGTACGTGTTCTCTTCCAGGGTGCTGTTTCTTTCTCCTCAGGCTATATTTTATCCTTAAAAAAACCCAACAAATGTATTTGACAAAGGTCTGTCTTTTCTCATAGAACTTATTGCGTTGATTCTCCTTTGTACTGGGCAGGGATAGTGTCCAGAGGCTGAGCCTCCCAAAATGTAGCTTTGCTTGACTGAACTGGGACTGATGCATCAGGTTACATATAAGCAAGTGGGGATTGAAAAAAGGCTGGTTCGTTAAATTCCTCATGTGCTGATCACCTGTTTAAATGAATGGTAGTCCTGGAGGGCACTACAGGTGCATGTGGGAGGAGCATGTACATGGATTAGATGACTACATGGGTATGTATAGAGCTATTTGTTCTCTGTAAGAACAGCCAGACAGTGAAACAAACTCGATGCAGGGGGAGTTGAGCACATACAGCTTGGTTTAGTTATCTGTCAGTAATTATTTTATGTCAGTAATACAGCTTTTAGTGTGTAGGCAAAGTTCCTATGAGGTGTAGGTTCTTGTTTGTGTTGGGTTTAGTTTTAAAGTAGGACTTGAATGACTTCTGCAGACAGTCAATGACTTTACTTGTATTCTTAGATTACTTCTCTCATTGAAGGAATGTGAAGGCAAGGCATCTTGTTTGCTCTCCTCTTTCTCTTGCAGGGATATGGAAGCTCATCTAATATGGATGGTTTCTGGCCTGAAAAAACAATCCTAAGTGCTGCTTAGAGCTATAATAAGCACTAAGTCTTGCATCACTTGCTACTATTTGCAGGAGAGTGATTTAAGGAAAACACAATTAGCCTGAGATTAGTCTGAGGAGGATGTCTAAAACAAGTGTTCTGCCCATGGATTCTGTCTTGTCTTTCTTCTAATCATTTCATGGGACTCTGACTGAGTGGGCTGGTTGGGTGGTTAGTTTTTTGTTTGTTTGGGGTTTTTTGTTTGTTTGGGGGTTTTTTACACTTGAATTTGTACATGTTTGACTAAAGGGAGAATAGTCAAAGAAGATCGTTAATGGATAAGAGGTAGTAAAGAGCTAGAATTTTTCATGTGATATCCAGTATCTCTATTAGATACTCCGGAAAATATAGTATCTGCTTAATTTGAAGTCCTTTGGATAAAGGCTGCCCATCAGGACTGATAAGAGGAAATTAAGGACTATTGCAGAGACTGTTATGTATCTGCATCAATTAATGAGGTAAAAAAGGATTTTTAAGGCTGCTGAAACAGTAGTTTAGAAGTGATAGCTAAACTAGGAGTCTTCGGATAAGCCTCAAACTGTTCCTCCATTTGAACATGAACTAAAGTAGAAGAGAGTCCACAGTGACTTGTACTAAATCAGTGCAAATATTGCCTTGCCCTGTTGAAGGGAGTGTGATTGTACAGTGTGAAAAGACTAATCAAGGAAATGACTACTTAGGTGCTGCTCAGTCAAGGAAGGAGGAAGAGCTGTTTTATATAGAAGCCTAACCCTGAATCTACTGTTTGCACATCTTCTTGGCTTAGAGCTTCTCCTGATAGTCAATGTCCTTTTGTCAACGAAATGGCTAAATAGATGTTCTGTATGTCATAAAATCATTTGCGTATGAACTTCCAGTAAGCTGTCAGTTCTTCTGGGGACAAATTTGGTCTTAAGTTAGACCTTATTATCTATTTACTTCTCAAACTGGTAATGTTTTTCTTAACTTGTGATGCCTAGTTAGGTGCTCACCATGGCTGTTTTTTTCTAAAGTCATTAAATATATTAAATTGTTGCAATTTCATACATCTGTATTTGGAAGCTGCTTTCGTGCTCTTACTTCCCTTCTCTTATGAGGACAAGGAGTTAATGGATTAGTGGATTACAGTAAAGCCTGTGACTCCCTGCTGTTTCATGAGAAGTGTTGTTGCAGGGGCAAATCTCCAGCAGCATACTGCATGAAGGAATCAGTTCTGTGGATAGTAGTTTATTTACTGTGCAGAATATTAGAAAATGCACTTTACAGAGTTCCTAATTATGATTAGTAGGTCACTGATCTCTGTCTTTGGATATCTAATCACAGCAGGATGTCCCAAGACACAACTATCTTCAACTGCCTTCATGATCTTCAATATGACAGACACTTCTTTCTTCTGACCAAACAGATCTTGTGAAAGGCCAGCACTCCTGTTTTCATTCATAACAGGATGTTAATACGTCATTAAGTAAAAAGCTTCTTGTTCTGCAGCCTTGAACAGGTCAATTTGTGAAGAAAAGTGAAGCCATAGTAACATTTTGTCAAGGTACAGTATTTTATAGTAGTCCCTTTGGATCAATTGTGCAGTGAGTTTGTAAACAATAGCACCAGCATACTCAGGTGGAGCTGGACCTTGCACCTCATGTAGTACTGTAGGTAATTTAACCAAATGAAGGAATTTATGCAGACAGATGCTCATAATGTGAGGGCAGGCATACAGCAAACACACCATTCTAATGTATTGCTATGCAACCTGCCTGCCCTCCTTTTGGCCCTCTTCCCTGCTGTGCTAAAGAGCCAGCTGAGAGATTGGGAGAGCTGGAAGATGGATTTGGTGTTTCACTTCATGAAGATCATAATCTGCACAGCAAACAGCTAATCTGTACTCCAGAGCTGTAACATGAGTATCTGTCCCTCTAGCAGGTGAAAGTAGTGGTTTAATTTACTGATACGAGATAAAAGTACTGTAAAAGCTCTTTCACAAAGGCAAGAATAGAGGCACTGATTACTTTTACATGAATATTTTCCTGTATAAGTATTTCTACCATTTTTACTGTAGAGACTCTAGTGTTTGTTTTGATTTTTCTTCTTTTTCTACCAGTTTCTTTTTCTGTTCCCTGACAGCAGGGTTCAAGAATGCAGTGTAGTCAGCATCATGCTTTCAGGCTATTTTAACAGTAGGAAAAGCAAGTGGATGATTTGATTGCTTTATGCCAACTAAAGTGTGTTGGGATGGTGAATGTGCTTTATACCTGGTCATGTCTTCCGTTGGCATTATCACTTCTAGCAAAACTGATATGACTTACCCTTTGTATAAACCAGTCTTGCCTTCTGCTGTTTGGCTCCCCAACTGACCTGCAGCCGTACAAGGTAGTAGCAGGAATATGTGTGCCAGGAGCAGAGCAGCGCTTTGCAACAGCCTGTTGTTGTCTCTTAAGAAGTATAGCCTTGAATCAAACTGATTCTGAAACTATCAGTGTTTTTCTGAAGAGAAGCTAATAGCAGTTTGGTGGTGGTGTCTTTCCCACAGAACTGGCCAGTCAGCTTGCATGCTCTTAGTGTAGAGGCTGTTGAAAATATAACAAAAGAAAAATTCTTATGTTTGGAAAATAACGACTTGCAGGTCTCAAGGAAGGTGTCTAACAACATCTTTGAAATTGGGAATTTATCTTTTGTGTAAGAACTGTTTTCTTCCCAAGTAGATGTTCTTAGCCATTAAGGAGTTCAGAGAATTTCCTGCTCTTTACCATGGCAGTGTTTGTATTGCTTTGTCCTAAACAGAACAGTAGACTTGTCCTCTCTGAAAGGCCTGTCTGATAATTAAATGTGAACAGTTGTGTTGTATTACTGGTAGTACCACAGATAGTCACTGACACTACCACTGTCCTTCAGAAAGTGTTACAGAATTGTGGCAGGTTTTTTCTTGTGCTGATAGAGCCTCCTACCCAACATGCTTTATAGTTGTCCATGCCAGTAATGGCACATCTCTGATCATAGATTGTCAGATGGCCACAGGGCAGGTAAGGCTAAGAGGTGACATGGCACAGCAGTTCTGACCTGTACATAAATTCAAAACAAATGGATTATTGGGTGGGCTCAATTACACTGGTGGCTGGTCCTAAGCAAATTGGAGCCAGATGAGTACTGGGAACATGTAAAGTTTTGTGAAGTGATTTTTTTTTTTTTGTTGCTTCGAGTGTGGTCAATATGCCCATGTCTCAAAACTTTGCCTGCAGAAATCTACTCTGCTTGGTATTTCTATAGATGCCGAAAGAAAAAAAAAAGGTGCTTCTCTGTTCCTTTGGGAAAGAAATGTGTAGGCTTGGTCAGAAATATATCAGACTCTAAGTGGTTTGTGTGAAAATTAAGAACTCATAGCAGTTCTGGTTAGCACAAGTGTGCTCTGTGCCTCAAACTTGGCTTAGGCAGTCTGCAGTTAGTATAGCAACAAGCTAATCCTGACGGAGCAGGTCACTAAGTGAGCCACAAGCAGCCGACTAATTCTCACCTTGAAGCACTTGCTTAATCTTGCAGCCCTGCTGCCAAGTTAGTATTAAGGTATGTCAGATGTTCTTTTCAAAGGATTGGACTCAACAAAACCCTTTTCATGTAACTTGTTTTCTCCTTTAGATTGTAACGCAAAAGCTCCGAACTGAGGTATGGAGGTGTTATTTACGCAGTACTGAAATGCTGACTGTAGCCTGGATTACTAGGAGATGCAAGAATAGTAATTGGTTCTCTGACGAGCTGCATGACTTTTGATGTTCCCTACTCTATCTTTGTTAAACAAGATGGTAATTAAAGATAATAGTGCTCTGCAGACTAAATTTACCTTGCCTAGTGAAGGCAGTAGGCAGCACGGTGGAGTCTGAAGCCTGACAAACTGCCAAGTATGAAGTAATCGCTCCGAAGCACCTTGGACAATGTTGTGGCTGAGTATCTGTGTGCTCGGGTGCTCATCTTGGGGAAGACTCACAGCACTCGTGTACTAGGGCTGTAAGGCTGTAAATAGTGGATGTCTTTTCGGCAAAGTAGCAAGCCCAAACTTACTGGCTTGCGTTCACCTCTTTTGATAACTTGTTATGGATACTTAATCATAGTCTTTTAAGCTGGTAGAAGTCTGAATAAGTGAAAGTGAAAAGGAAGTGGCCTGAACTCATATGGAACATAATCTTCTTGTGCTCTGGCTTAAATACTGTCCTCATCAGTCTATATACATGACATTTATTAAAGCCTCTCCAAGTTAAATGGCATGGCTGCAGAACATTTTGTTGGTGTACAGCTCTGAGAATTTCATGAAAGTGGGAGCTGTGTAACAGCCTGGCAGTGTGGTGGAGCAATTGCTTTTGCAAGCTCTGAAATGGAAGTGTCTAGTCCTGCAGCATAGCGTTCCTTCTGCTGTCATCACTAGTAGCCCATCTTCCTTTTTCACTGTCTTTAAGGCTACTTAAGTGTTTCTTCTGGTAAAAATAAAATATGCATGTAGAAATTCAGTGAGGGTTACCATGGCTGAGTAATGTGATGAAAACTTCTCAATTAATCAAACACATTTTCTTTAAGTGTGTCCTCCCTCCCCCATTTGGTGGGACAGAAGATCTAGCTAAAAAACAGAGTATCATAAACCAAGGACTAATTTTCTTTTTTCCTGTACAACTGAAACTACCTGCTACCATGAGGTTTTGCTTTGCTTTGTCATCCTCTAATATAAGCAATCAATCAAGTTGGAATAAGGTTAGCCTGCAATATAACCACTGGAGTTGAGGATATTTGGTTTTAAATACTTCAGCCTGGTTTTAACTCGTAAGTTATCCTGAGCATTGTTACGTGATTGTCCTCAGTGACATTTAACACTCGTTGTGCTGGTGCTGTTCTCTAAAATTTTGCTTTCAGGCATGTATAGACTGTAATCAATAATAAGGCGACAACTTAATTGTTCACTGTGATTTCCAATATGTGGAATTAAACTTTTATCACCATCTAGTTGCTATGCTATTTATGCTTGATCAAGGTCTGAATGAGATCGCATGTTGCCTTTAAAGTAGAACAGCTTGAAGGAATTATTTGAAACAGGCCTGTGTTCATATGCTAAGCAAGTCTTTAAATTTGAGAGAATAAACCTTCAGATGTGAATTTGAATTCAGATGTGAATATGGGTGTTCCTGTCATCTCACTGCTACAGCACAGGGGTGGGATTTTCATGTTTGTGTTGCTGAGGCTGCAGACTATTTCCACCAAAGGTGCTGACTTCACACATTCCTGAAGTATTTTAGTCAGGCTTTGCTTAATGCTCTGTTGCTCCTTAGGACAAAAAGAACCCAGGTTCTAGCAGTAACTGGTAATCTGTGAACATAGCAGGTAGATAATGCTGCTCAAAAGGTTTGCTGAGAGGTTTTGGTGACTTAAAAAAAAAAAAAAAAGATGGCCTTGATTTCATCTTGGGATAAGAAAAGCTGGTTGATCCGTATTTTTGTTCCACTTTCCTCACCCCATTTTTAACATCCATGATCATTGCCATGCTCGTTGAGGTTAGAGAAACAATTGCTAATAATTCAAATATTACAATTCACTTTTGTTACAAACATAAGCTAAAGATACGGAGCAAGGACCTGGCTTCCTATCCTACTCAGGTTAGCAGTATCTGAGACTGAGGTCTGTATTCTCTGCCCTCTTAATCCAAGTGAAGTACAAAATCTCCAGACTCAGTGGTGATGTCTTAATGAGCTCTACCCTTGGTAGGAGAGAAAATAAATTAATAGCTTTAGAAATTAAAATTTTCAGCTGGAGCAGATGAATGGCTGAAAATAAAGGAAGTGTTTTCAAGTCTTAAGAAATAGGTTACAAAACTGAAGGATTGTTTATTTACATAAACAGTTGCACCCTTTTGGTATGTTAATGTGGCTCCCTGTTCTCAGAGTGTGGGCCCAGGAGCAAAGGACTTTTTTCAGTCTAGTAATGAACTCTTAATGCTGGCAAGTACCTTAGAAGGGAACACTTGAGTATCTGCTGTGTGCACAGTACAAATAAGCTAATCCAACTGAGACAAATCTAAAATCTATAATAGAAGACACTTCAGGTCTTAGATTTAGTGAGCTCCTGCTCACTTATACAATAAATAGTGTTGCTGTTTTAAACCTTGCACTTCAGTCTTGAGCAATGCCCCTTATAAAACACTGTTTTAGAATAGAAACATTAAATTCTAAGCAAATATGTAGTGTCTATAGGTATTTTGTTAAAATGACTAGGCAAACTGAAGTAGTTGCTTCTGTTTTGGGCCTAACATGTGGCCGTGATTACAAACGTATTAATATAAACCAGCTCTCTCCATCTTATGCCAGAGTTGGTTTCAGAATTGCAAATTTTTGGGCGTCTAAATTGAGAAATTACAAAATCTGGATCTGTTTGTACTTGGCAAGGGATTCCCTTATACTGTAAATACTTTGCTATTAACCCATCCTAAGGCACTTGTTTCCTTGAGTTACTTAATCACCTTTCATCAGGCCTGCTGTCAGATCATCTTTGGAATCGTAAAGGGAAGATTAGCAGTCACAGAGTGACACAGGAGTTTGGGCATGCAAATGTAGTGGAATATTTAAATGTCGTGAGTTGTTTATGTGGAAGAATGGGATGAGATTGGAGGTGCTTTGGAGGCTGGTCATGATCTGCTCTTCAAGCCTTGTCACATAACCTGCTTGCACTGACATGGCTGTAATTGTGATCAGAGTGGTAGGGAGGGAAAGTGTGGTGTGAACACAGGGCACGTGATCCCCACTGCTCATAAGGTTGGACTTCAGGGCTAGGAAGCTTTTATTCATAACCTTGAAGCCAAATACATATGATGAAGAGGGAAGGAAGCCGTCATTTTCTGCTGCTAGTTGATGTTTTGGAACACTTGAAACTGCTCGAAACTTTTGGAAAATGGACAAAGTTTTAGACTTCTTCAAAGTTTGGGTAGGTACAGGTCTGAATTTACACCAGAACTGAATGGCCAGTTCTGCATTGCTGCAGTGCACTTCATTTGCTTTCCTCAAATGTCAAGCAGCTGCGTATAATTCCTGAGTTGGCTGTTTTACCCTTCCATGCTCACCCATTGAGGATTTAATGGACCCAGACCTCTGTAGAATCTCAGTCATCAAAAATTTAAATGCTAAAGAGTAATAATCTGCTTTGGTTTTGACAGTGCAAATATTATTTGAATAAGCTTGAATTATCAAAATTTAAGTTGCAGCTATTTCTCTGAATATCTAACTTGAATTGGCATTAGAAATCCCGATACTAATTCTTGGAATTAAAAGTTGATATGAAATATTGATGGTCCTGAGAAGCATAAATTTGTAAAGTGGATTTTAAATATTTCTGGTTTTCAGATTACTTTCATGAGGTGTATATAAAGTCAGAGCTTATGTACGTATCCCGGCTGTGTGAGGTGTCTTTTGAGTCTGGGCTACTTGTGAGTTTACTGCTTTTCCTCTTCAGTCTATTAAGAATGTTTTTAAAGCTGTTGAACTGAATGACCATTCAACAGAGAAACAGTAAATTGCCTTGTCCTTAAGGTGAGGCATAACACAAGCTGCTTGTTTATAAGAGTGCTCAGAAGACTATTTCCTTCAGAGCACTGTCAGCTTAGTAGTTACATTGAAAGTAAAATCTGGGTTTTTTCTTGTCAGTTTCAGGAATAGAAAAACTGAAGTGTTTGTGGAAGTCAGTAGCAGAGGCATCTCAGGTTATATGCAAGTGATACTGTCCGAAGTCTGCAAAGCCTCTTGAAACCGGGAGTTTCTCGGAGCTTCTCAAATTCCCTTATAAAGTGGAGCTTAAGTTACCTTTGTTGGCCTTTAGTTCCAGTACTGGAAAGGGAGAGTAATACGATGTTGGTATGTTCACACAGCATGGTTGGGTGAAAAGAAGCTTAGGGTGGCAGAGGGCTGTCCAAAGCACTGTGTCCTCATATGTGTTCTTTTCATTTCAGGTAAAAGTAAAGAAGCAGAGATAAAGAGGATAAATAAGGAACTAGCAAACATTCGGTCAAAATTTAAAGGTAAGTGACTTGATCATACTAAACTGTACATATTCCATATGACATTCTTTTAGGAGGTTTTGTTTTTATGTTTGGACTTCTTTTGTCAACTGCTGATGTCAAGCAAAATGCTAGAGCAGTGCGTTAGAATAACTGCAGAAAATGTTCTCTTAATTACAGAACATTCTGACAGACCTCTGATTCTTGACCATGACAAAAGCAAACTCCTTCCTATATCAAAGAATTTGGCTGGTGTTCACAAACTGTTTCTAATACTTTGCCTCCCAGCCCTGTGACTAGTCAGTCTGTTGGCTTCCAGAAGACTGTGAGGATGTGAATAATTTAAGATATGTGGGTGGATGTGATTATTTCCAGTAAAACAGAATTTGTTTAAACTTCTCTTCCTTCCCCTGTTGTCTGCCCCAGTCCCTTTATGGAAGTAATGGGTTAGGCTGTCTTCTGGCAGAACTAAGATTAAAATATGTAGTTGATGAAGCTATACATCTTGACAACAAGCAACAGTAGTACAAATTATTCATATGAAACAAAGAATATACAGTAACTAATTCCAAAAGACAGCAATTCACTTTTTAAATGATACAAGGTAAAACTCATCTCTTAGCTGTATTCAAGCAGTGTATGTGGTTTCAAATTTTAAAGATTCTGAGGGGTAGTTGGGGTGCTTTTAAATGGAGTTCCAGCAGTAACGGCTGTGGCAAGTTCTGTTTAAAAAGATATGAGGCTATGTGTTCAGTTAGATAAGGCAGTGCAGCATGGAGGTCATATATGTGGCTTCAGAGTTTGCTGTATTTGTATTAAACTCATTTACTCTAGGTAGCTATCCTGACTTAAACTATTATATCTATTTGGAATACTCAGTGCATCAACAAATAACTTTCCTGAGCTGCGTGTGATCTGTTGCTACATCTTAGGTTTTATGTCACTTAAAGCCGTATGAAGACCTGTAAAAGCATGAGTGTCAACAACAGCTTAGAAGAGGAAAGTTAACCACAGTGCAAGCCATTCAAGAAAGGTTAACAAATTCTTCTAAGTCAGAAACCATCACATGCCTCTGTGCTAATATTTTTCTGTTAGAAATTTCAGCATAATTTATGCAGATTGGTGTCTTCAGTCACAGGGTAACTAATGAAATTGCAACAGCTATTTTTCTAGATTAAATAAGAAAAGGAGCTTTCATTTAGCTATCTCCTTTTGCTGTCACATTGTTTTTTAATTTCTTTTCACTGCAAAACTTTCATGTAACACTGATGTTGGTCTGAGTTGTTTTTTTTTTTTTGCCAGAAGTAGCAGGTTTTGAATCGTCTGTTCTGCAGACTTTCCACCACCAATTCCAAGTCTAAAATTTTTTGTCCATTTGTCCAGAAGTGACCACTTGTGTTTGTTTTCCAGTGACCAGTAGATGCTGCCTTCATGTGCAAGACATGCATGCACACTGAGCAGTTAGGATGTAGTTCAAGGGTCTACTGGGAACTTGCATAGAAGAGGAACAACTGTTTTGTTTTTTTTTTAATTCCAGCTGTATGATCAAAATTGATCCTTTTATTGCATAGTAAATTTAAGCATGAAGGTGTAACCTTTAAATAAAGCAGTTTAGTCTCCAGGCAAAAGGTATATTAGACTAATTAAAGGTATTTTTCAGATAAAGAGGCTGAGTTTAATTAAAAATTGTTTAGGAATTTCTGTATCATAAGAATTTAATCAAAGTTTCATGTTACTTTATCTTTCAACCAATTTCATTAAGTTGATTAATCTGGAAGATACTGCACAAAGACTGCTTGTTTTCTCTTGGTCTTTGTTTGTAAAACCATTTGCTGTCAGATAACAGCGTTATTGGTTGTCAGCTGTTGCTCAAATTCATTTCAACACCTAAATTCTTTACTTAGTTGTTCAAACAGGACAGGTTTTTCTATAAAGATATATTAACAGTTACTCCACCTATGCCCTTGCATCATCAGGAACAACTAGAGGTGAATGCCTAGCTGGAAGCCTTGCTGCAGTCACACTAACACAGAAATCTAGTTCTTTCAGCAACTTAACTTTAGGCTATATCACCTTTTCTATCTTGATTTGGTTAATAGGCAAGCTTTAGTTTGTTTGTAAAACCTAACCATATTTCACTAATGAAACTGGAAGTTTTCATTAGGGTAAGTCTTCAGTTAGCAGGGAAGGCCTGAAAATTTCAAAAGGCATAAAAAAAGTTATTGAAGCGCCTTTTGCTGCCTACTGTATGTTCAAGTGTGCTTGAAGCATGAAGGTCTGTCAGACCTGCTCATTTCACTGCTGGAGTGAAACCTGCTGGTTTAAAGAAATGCAACAAGGAATTGCAGAGGTTGGTAATGGTTAAGGCCGTCTAATTACTGATGTGCAGGGTAGTCCAGTTTTTAGTGTTTGACAGTGATGAAATCTGTTAAATAATCCACTCTAGGTAGCAGCAGTTAGTTGGATCTGACTTGCTGCCCAACTTCTCATGTTTGTACCTGATGTGAAAAGCTCTATTCTACAAGATGAAATAGGGGAGCTATATTGAAACCTTTAATCCATGTGAAAGCTAAATATCCTAGAAAAAATGATTTTTTTTGATACCTATTTTGAGTAACACAAGTGAAACTCCCTTTGGATTCATCTGCACCCTCTAACTTCTGTGAATCTGCAAGTGGGGAAAAAAGTGAACCTGTAAATTGTTTGGGTACCACAGCAGCAGTCAATGCAGCCTTTAAAGTTAATGCTAATTATATTTATGCCTTCCAAGTGCACTTACTGGTGAAGTGCAGTAAATCCTGTACAGGGATTACAGAACACTGACACACAGTTCAGTGTTTTGTCAAGGCCAGTTATCCTGGGTCTTGCCCTGTGAAGAGTCTGTGAATGTATATTCAGAAGGCTGCTAATGTCACCTCTGGTGAAATGGTGCATTACACACGGTAGAGCCAGTCTCACTGTTCTTTTCTGTGAATGTCTTATAAAAGCTGCGGTATGAGCCACTGTATTTCTAGCTTTAAGAAAGCTTGGCAGTGTGAAACTACAAGTGAACTGAATTCTGTCAGAATAGCAAGTCTTGCAAGGTATTTTGTGACTTAAGTACAAAAATAGTTAAAAGTACATGAGCAGAAAATTCTTCTCTGCTTACTTTTGAAACAAGGGAGAAATGGTCATAGGAGTCTCTGGCTGTGTAGAACCATGAATCAAGTAATGATCAGAGAAAGAAGGTGCTTTCAGCAAAGTAGTGTGATAACTTTAGCCCACATACCTGGTGTAGCATCCTTTAAGAATTATTTAAATAGTTTTGAGCAAGTACCAGTATAAACTCATTCAGTGAGCTTGAGGGAAAGATGACTAAACCTTCCTATAGCTGATCTTCATTATGGTTACTGTGGCTTTTGGATGGCAAATCTTACTTAAGATAATAACTTGATGTAGCCTGAACAAAACCAAAGCCACAAATGTCACAGTTTGGAAGAAGCTGAGTTTAGACAACTTGTTGTGTAACTGCCTTGAAAGTGCGAGAAGCTGATAGCTGTGTATCTATCTGGTGCAGAAGTCCCACATAGACCTGTGGTTGGTCCTTGCAGAAGGGCTATATAAAAATAAAAAGATCTTCATATGCATTTTATTATTAGTTTAACCCGGTTTCTTTTAATGTAGCTCTAACTTTTAAAAATGTTTTTAAATAGTTTGGATTAAGATATGGTGAATGTTGGTGGCCTGGGTTACTGGCACTGCCTGGCCAAAGATGCAGCTGTTAGACTGGCTATGTTGTTGTAACCAGGGAAGGGTCTGAGTAAGAAGCAAGGCCTCCTGATGCACATAAGATTCTTTCTTGACAGCATAAGAGACTGGTATATCTCTGGATCTCTGCATGCTTCAGCACACTCTGTTGCAGTATCTGGATCCACGTCCCATGTAACTTGCAAGATATATTCTTATACTATTGCAGAAGAGGCTGAGTTTTTCTACTTTTTTTCTATTGTGCAAGTAGCTGTCAAGCCTGCTAACCTGCCTTATATTTGGGTAACCTGCTATTTAAAATACCCCTGTGTTTAACAGGCTGGGATAAGGCTATGCCTCTCTGGGAAAGCAGTACTTTTCTTGAACTGATGGAACATATGCCATGGTTTTGGATTCTGATCTAGCTTCTGTGCACCAAGCCCAGCAGGAATTTAGAATCTCTGTACTAATGTGACTTTGTCTCTTGTTAATGCATGAGGAAGCTCCACTGCTGAGGTCAGTGTGTCTTTGACGGTTGCTTTAAATGCTTCTGCTTTAACTGAGATAAGAATGTAGCAGAGAATCTACACCAGTGTGATAAAGCAGAACTTGTAGGAGTTCAGTGTGGAGCGGAAAAATGCTATTCCTTTTGTTTTGTGTGTTCAGACTGTAAAGCTGATTTTGCTCCCATGTTTGAGCCAAACTTGAATTCTTACTGTCAGAGCAGTAATTGCTTTGTGAGTGAAAAAAATCAGTTTATTAAATTATATCACTTTGATCTCTCGGACTAGAATTTGTGTATTTATGAAACAGCTTACAAATCTGTAAGCTATTTCTGCAGTCAAAGGAACTTTGTTGTCTGCTTGATTCAGACTTTTTTCCTTATCTGGCATTAGAATTTAATTTTATTCTGATTGCTGTTTGTGTTACAAGAGTGGCTGCTAAATTTCAGACATGCTAGTGTATCTTCATTTTGATTTCTGCAAAAGTGCTCCAATGTCAGTTGTTAATCTCTGGTTTTTGGTTGTTTTGTTTGGGGTTTTTTGTTATTTCAGCTGACTTATTTTCCATATTCAAGCAAGTCTTCTCTGTTGTCCCAAAATACGTGGTATTCCTTTGGAGGAAGTTAAGATTAAGCCTCTAAGTACCTGTTTTAAACAGAAGCTGGTGTAACAGTAAATTGTTTTCCTGACAGGGTGTGAAAGCACAGACTTTATATTTAAGATGAATCTAGTTCATTGCAATCTTCGATCATGTAAGAGGTATATGAAGGCAATCAGACAGTAAAACAATAGTGTCTTCACTGACAAATGGAATTGCTGAAAGTAAAATCAGCCTTCAAATATGACCTGAGTTGTAAGACTGCTCTAGTGCTCTGAGTAGTTTGGTAATCAGGTAGTAGTTTAATAACTTGTATGGGTTGTGTGCCGCAAATACTCAGTGTTTGATGTAGAGGACTGTCACTGTTACAGAAGAACAGATCTTGTCTCAAAGTGTCTCTGTGTTCATAAAAAGTAAATTCACTCAGCCTCTAAGCTAGTGGTGGCCTTCTGATACAGTGTATCCCTGGATTGCTGCCAGCTACACAAGCAGGGATCAGTGTCAGCCTAGGAAGGAAGCACACCGAATGCAGAGAAACAGTGTTGTCCATTCTGTTTTCCACAAGCCAGTACTGTGGTTTTAAAAGCTATGTTTTTAAGTCAGCAATCAGCCATCTGCAAGCTAGTGAGATTTGACTTGTCAGGCTTCCTTATCTTCTATTCCCCCCCCCCCCAGCGAACATCCCAAGGACTAAACTGCTTTCTTGACCCCTCTGGCTGGTAGCAGACTTCGTAACTGTGCACCAGTCTGGTTTTTAATTATACTGAGTTAGATTCAAAAGCAGATGCTGTTTTTTAACTTGTGGTCCAAATTAGAGACAGAAGATGCTGCCTGGGAACCAGAAGGTCTCATAATACCTTTGTGCCTTTTTTCTTCCTTTTTGGAGGCCTGCGTGAAAGATTTGTATGAGCAATGAAAACCAAAAGTTATGTGTGGCAATGCTAGGGAGGTGATGCACAGAAATGTGGAAGTAGTAATTATTTCTTAATAGTACTATTTGTTGATCAGCTGTTAATAATTTCTTTCTTTAAAAAATGACCAATAAACTTTTCAGGGAAAGCAAGTAGTCTTTGAAATGCCCACTGTGCTCAAAACCTGCTGACATGTGTTATGAATGCTTCCTGTTTCTGCTGACTTGACTTGCAGTACTTGCAAATGTTCCTGAAAGCATTTGAAAATGAGCTGAGTTAAAAGAAATGATTGTGTATTGCAATAAAGATAACAGAACATGTGACATTTCCTTCTGCTCTTGTTCGGATGTTTGCTTGAGGCTGGGGGAAGTGTACTATTTTAGCACATACTTAAGCAATGCGATTGGTTATTAATGTTTAAAATAGAACCTTTAAAACTCTTTGTAAATGCTACACAGGAGGGAGAGGAATAGTTAAAATTTCAATAAAAATCTGAGTCACAGACTTCTTTAAAACACAATTGGAGTTAGACAACTACTGTGAGATCTTTGACTGCAATGCTCTTTTTTCAAGTTCCCCAGATAATTAAATAATAAAATTTTAAAAGAGAGTGTTCTATTATTGCTGGGAACTAATAGCACTTTGAAGAGCTCTAGTAATTATTTGGCTTAGTTCATAAACTTGTGCGTTATTGAAAACTGTCACACTGCCTTCAGTTCTGTTTACAAGGGTCAGAAGTTTTTGAAAGTAGTGTACTCTTTTTTTCTGGTTCCTGAATAGTTTCAGGTACTGATTTTACAATAATCTTTTTTGATACCACATGGTGGAGAAAGAAGCTGCTTGTTAGTCAAGTGGTGCTATGTTTTGAGTTTAATTGCATAGCATAGCTTCCATCAGAAATTCTTCAAATACCCCAAGATCCAAAGACCTTCCTAATCTGAGCTCTTAAAATACTGTTGTCTTGGAAGGACATAATACTTTAAATAACTGTGTCCTAAACCTAAAAAAATTTCAAACCATGACAAATAGTTTGTTGTGACAGTCGATGTGGTTCATACGTTCGTCTGCTGATATTCTTTATTAAGCAATTGAGTTGCAGTATTCTGTATGCCTGCTTCTCTTCTGGTCTCACAAAGTCAACACCAGAGTAATTTGAGAACATAAGAGATTGGGTTTTATACTTGGGACTTCTGTTCGTTGCTGATGGATTGTACATTAATGGGCAGCTGCAGTTCAACCTCTAGGCCTGCTGGGAACTCAGTCTTGGAGACTGGTCGGGGTCTTTTCACTTTTGGTAAAGTTCATATAAAAGTTACTTTGTCTTGCCTATCTCAGAGAAGCAACTAATGGTATTAATGCCTTCCAATATCATAGTAAGGCCTCAGTTATGTAGATCTTGGCCACTCTGTCATGATTTGTAATGCTTTTTGTTGCTGGGTAATATGTAACCCCACTGGTTTATTCACCGATTGTTTCTTTTCCTTCCATCTCGTGTAGATGACCAATCAAATTTTAAGAGTTTCTACAAACTCTTCTTAAGCAGCTGAAAAGAATGTTAGAAAGCTAAAGCTGTCACTCTGCATTTTCCTGTGAGTTTTTGTTTGGGTTTTTTCCCTTACCTTTCTTAAGGAAAGGTATCTTTGATCGGCGTCTCCCTATCATGATGGGATAGGAAGAAGCTTCTGCTCAAGTGCCATTTGGGAAAATAGTATAGCAGGAAGTATTTATGTTATAAATACAGAATACTTTAGCCCTTTGCTGCTGAATCCATGGTTTGAAGGCCACAGCAGGTAGGCAGACATGGCTGAATATCTGCTGTTTCTTCTGGCCATATTGTTTCCAAAGAAGGAAAAAAAACCCCTTCCACCCTGGATGTTTCACTCTGCTTCTTCTAATAGTAATTCAGATGTCTAGAGAGGCAAAATGCCTTACATAGGTTTGCTGACTCAGCAGGAAAATAGCCTTGTGGCAGCAAACTATGAATATGACTTGAAGAAAACATGTCTTTGGGCATCTTTCTGCAGAGCTGGCTGTTGTCAGAGGATCTTGACGAGATCCAGTGTAGCAGGATTTCATTGGCGTGGACATCTTCAGTAATGCTGCTGCCTGTATCTAAGTAAAATGTGACATATATTGGCTTCCGTAGTACAGACCTGAAGACAACTTCTCTTTGCACAGCATAAAAATAGCTGTAAGGTGAAGCTTTTTGTTGGCAACTGTCTGTGCCAGTTAAAAAAAAATCAACAGGTGCCTAAAGACTCAGATTTGAAGAGTGTAATTGCCTGTATTAAAATAGCAATCATTTGCTTAAGTTTATCTCAGTTGAAACAAGGCTAAGTAAAAGAAATTTTTAGAGTTAAAAGACAAAGCAGCCCCCCAAAATGCATAGTTGCAGCCTGTAGACATAACCTGTTAGCACTGTGTACTGAGTGTGCCACAGTGCTTTCTCTTGGGTCACTAATGTTACCTGGCTTCGCACATGGATGGCAGCGTTCATTCCTTCACTAACTGTAAGGTTTCCTTGGTTTTTATCCACGCAGTGAATGTAGTGTGAAATCTGTGGGAACTGTAGATTCGTGTTGTATGAGAAATTTAACATCCCTCTGTATCAGTGGATGAGAAGGAAGAAGGAAAAACTTCTGTCCTATTAAGATTATTATATATTTAACTGCCTATTACATAAATCTGAAGTTTTAAAAAAAAATCCTGACAGAGCTTTTATTGGCAAAGATGATGAGTAAGGGATATCTTATGGAAGCTTTAGCGTCTGCAGGGCTATTCTGGCTGAACTAAAGAATACACATTGATGTGAGAGACTAGTTATTTTGGGCCCAAAATGCTGAGGCTAGGGAGCTTGTTTGGCCTTTTAGGCAGCAGGATCTATCAAAAGATTGCTACCCTGACTCAACTATCTAGCATTCAGGCTTTGCTGATTTACTGGGTATTCTTGTATCTTCTGATTTGAGGTAGGGAGACAGTATAGTGGAGAAAGTGTATGTTCATATGTAGTTCCTTCCTTCAGGAGAAGCGGTGATCTGCCTGATGAACTGGAAGCTGTACTGCTCCATGTCGCTTTTACAAGCTTCTAAAATACGTTGCAGAACTGCTGTAAAGCCAAACCTCTTTAGGGTGCATTCTTCTTCTAAAATTGAAACACCTGTGAGTGCTTGCAGTCTACAAACACTTTAAAGTTCTCGTGGTAATCTCATTTAATGTGTTTTTTCAAGTTTTCAGAATATACATCTGTCACTGGATCTTTCTAAAACATCTTGCTGGGGGTTTTTTGTTGCTACTGAGTACTCTACAGTGGTGCACTTGAGCATGTGCATCAAGAAAGGCATAGATGTTCTTAAGAGAAACAGCAAAATCACAATTGAGCAAACGTGTATGCACTGCCTCTTAGTAAGATTTTACTTTAAGGATACTGCAGGATAATTCAGGGACTAGCTGATAGCATTATTTCGTGACCATCCTTTAGGATATAGATAATGAATGATAAATGTAATTAACAATAGCATCTTCAGGCTACCTGTGTTCAACCCAGGAGTTGTTTGATTGTCTGACATCTGATGATGATCATTTGTGGTAACCTTAATCTGTTTAGCACAAAATTATGTAAAGCCTTGTGGTCTTTTAAGTTGGAGAGAAATGGATATAGTTAGCATTTTGTTCACTGTAGAGTGAATTACAGCTGAAATAAATTTTAAATTTGTGAAATTCAAGTACTGCATTATCTGAACCCTCAATTTGTCCCTCTTCTGTAGGGCAGTACGTATGGAATTAAATACTAATGTTAATTACTAGGTGCAAATATGAGTCTTGTTTCTGTAAGATAGGATGAAGTTCCTCAGTTCCACTGAGGAGAGGGGTGGAACCAAAGACAGACATAACATAGGCTTAATTGTTTGTTTCCTTGCTTTTCAGGTGACAAGGCTCTGGATGGTTACAGTAAGAAAAAATATGTCTGCAAACTGCTTTTCATCTTTCTTCTGGGCCATGACATTGACTTTGGTCATATGGAGGCCGTAAACCTGCTCAGTTCCAATCGATATACAGAGAAACAGATTGTGAGTAACTCAGGCTCTATAAAAGATAAGCTGGATTGTCTCATATCCTGCCTCAGCCCTAGAGTCTGTAGAGGACTTTGCTTCATTCCCCCTGCACTGGCTTAAAGCCTTATTTTAGCTCTAGCAGTGATTCTGAAATCCAAACACCTTTGTGCACAAGGAGTCTTGAACTAATTGGAAAAGCTGTAACGTGTGCTTTGCATAACATTATTACTCTTGTTAAGAAATTGCCTTGAGTCTTGCATTAGAAGGTAAATAAACTTTTCATTTTCAGAATATTTCTTTCCATCTTCCTATGTAAGGTTGTGTTTATCAGGTGCATGTAACATACTAGGGTCTGAATAATAAACTGAATTCTTGATTTGCCCTCATTCATCTAAAATGGTATTTTAAGTATGTGCTGAAATGGACTGATGAAACACTTAAAAACAGATAAATTAGGGTAACACTAAACTTTAATTTTTGTTTACTTTACTTTTTCTAGCCTTTGATCTGTCTAAACTTTATTTCTGCCCATATATATGGTATTGGAGGAGAACTGTGTGTCTCAAAGAATGACGTGTCATTAACAGAAATCAGAATTCAAGTCAACTAAAACAAATTTTTGTTTTCCTTTTTCTGACTCCCAGGGATATCTCTTCATCTCTGTCCTAGTGAACTCAAACAGTGAGCTGATCCGCTTAATAAACAATGCAATCAAGAATGACCTGGCCAGCCGAAACCCCACCTTCATGGGGCTTGCTCTGCATTGTATTGCTAATGTGGGTAGCAGGGAGATGGCGGAAGCATTTGCTGGAGAAATTCCAAAAATACTTGTGGCTGGGTAGGTATGACATGGTTCTCTCCAGTACAACACCAATAAACCTTTTCAGCAACTCGGTTCCATTCAGCAGCTTAATCCATGCTTAGAGCTATACAGGCTTGGGCTTGCAGTAGAGTGAGAGCTTCCAGTGGCTGCAGGTACTTGAACTTAACTGAGTATGGAGTTGCTTTTAGGTGTGTAGAAATACATGGAAATTAAGACTGTCAGTATCTTGAATAGGCTTTTACAGCTTTGTTCTGATCTGGTTTTTGTTCTGTATAAATGTGTGGTAGTGAACTCCCCTGAAATGTGTGTTTTACTTTCTTTGCCTCTCCTGATGAAAAAGATAAATAAATTAACCTGAATAGATGTTTATACTATTTTTTTATAAACTGAAGCTCTTATTTAAATGTGCTGACTTCATAAGGAACACAGTATTGTTTTTTTGGCTTTCTTGCTTCCTCTGCTGGTCATATAAACAACTGTTTGTGTAACTAGCTAGAGGCTTCTAAAACAGACCTGGCAAATGTCTAAAACTGTAGTTAAGTAAATGTAAAGTCAAACTTGTGATTTGTATTTATTGAAACTTTAAGTGTCCAAGTGTAAACAGTGTGTTTAGACTCTTATGGATATGACATTTTAGAATATGCATGGATCTTGTTTTATAACAGGCTAATGTCTTAAATTAATATAAAAAGTGGCATGTGGCATAAGAACTGTATTAATACTCTAAATGTCAAGCACTACCCTTGCCAGATGCTCTTCTCCATGTAGCACAGTGGAGACAACACTGCAGGGATGAGTCATGGTTTTTAATAAGATAACCTTAAAAAGTTCCAAAAATTTCACTTAAGGTCACCAACTGCAGACAGAGCATGGCACCTTCAGTTCAGACTTGTTTAAACTTAGACCTATAGCTCTGTTTATGTTCTTCAGGGTCTCGTTGCTTCTTCATTTCTAAGATAATATATGTGAAAGATGTACGTGTCCATGTCCTATCTAAGTGACCTGTGCAGAATGAGCACTGTCAGTTACATTTGCAACTTTAGCATAGCTCTCTTTGCTTGAGTGTAAATTGGAAGCAGGGGAGGAATAGGTTTGTGGGTTTGTTTTGTTTTGTGTTTTTTTAACTGAGATACAATTTGATCTCATGGAAAAGTGATACATTCACGAAGAGTAGGTAGGCTGAATTTCTGGGGATATGGAGGCGTCTGAAGATTTAATGAGGAATGCACCCTGTAAACTGGCCTCTTAAAACTTTTAGTGGTAATGCTCTGTACATTTTATAGCTGTTGTTTGTGAAGCACACAAAATGCTTAGTTGTCTGCTTTGTGAAAGGGAGTTCACTGAACTGGAATAGTAGCATGCTGCTCTTAAAATAGTCTGTTTCTGTGCCAGCAGCAGGGATGGCAAGGTGAATAGACTTGTGGTTTGCATGCTTTCTGATAGCAGGCTTGTGTGCTAGATGTAGGTACTGAAGCTGTTGAGTAGTTAATGATTTGAATCTGATATACAGTACCTACTTGTACCTCCTATAGAAGAGATCCAGCTTCGGTAGCATTCATAACACAGCGTACCTTACCTGTTCGACCTGAGTCAGTCTGGAAGAAGCTTTTTCTGGTGATTAGATTAGATAAACTTCAATTCCCATAAAAAGATGTGAAATATCACTTGAAGTTGTAACAAATAATTATAGAGGCTACTAGGCACTTGTAATGGTTGAAAACTTGACTAATTAAACTTATTGGATTAAATTAAGAACAAATACTTGAACACAGGAAGAATTTAGTGAGCTTCTGTTGAAAAGATGTGACCTGGCCAGGGATGCTGAGTCAGTGTGAAGACTGGCATAATGCTGTTCTGCAGGTACTACTGTGACTGAACCACTGTATTTTAAATCCCTATTTGTCTTGCAGAGACACTATGGATAGCGTGAAGCAAAGTGCTGCTTTATGCTTGCTGCGTTTATATAGAACTTCTCCTGACCTTGTTCCCATGGGAGACTGGACATCCAGGGTGGTGCATCTCCTCAATGACCAGCACTTGGTAAATCAGCTTCGTTGTGCTTCTCAGGCCTAGTGTGTATGAATTATGAGAATTATGTCACTTCTGCTGTTAAATGCACAATTTATGTCTTTTCGACCCTTTCAAGCAAGTGGCTTACTGTTTATTTCAGGCTCTGGGGAGAAAATGGAAGGAGCTGTTATCCTTTTTTAGTTGCTTTGTATATTCATTTTTAATAAACCTTTGTTTGCCTTTTTCTTGGAGACAGAAGAACAGTATGCACAAGTTCTTCTTTTGCTTTGGCTATAAATAAATCTTGTCAGACTAAGTCATACTATATAGGTGTAATTCTAATTTTCATAGGCCTTTTAAGGTTAGACCTGTACTAAAAATGGAAGACTTGATTTGTCAGTGCTTGGACTTCCTTGTCCTGTGATGTTCATGTTGTCATTCTTACCTTGCTGGTTCAAAAAACCCTATTGTTCTAGATAAGAGGCACTGGGTTTTTTCCCCAGTCTAGTTACCTAATGAAAGTAAGGCTATTAAGACCTATACTTCAACAGTAATAAGAGTTTTAGTCTGCAGTAATATAAAATGTTTGTGTTATACAAAGCCCTCTGTTATGTTGGGTTGTGAGAATTTTCCTGGATGAATCTGCTGCATCCTACTTCTGCTCATGCTTCTCTTGTATAAGACAATTTGTGTCCAGGTTTTATATTAATAAAGGTCTCTTATTTTAGATGTACTATCCAAATATGAGACAAAGCTAACATAAAAATAGCATAAATGCTCTGCAGGCATGGCAGTATCATGCTGGATTCTGCAGGTGTGGAATTAGTGTAGCTGCTTGCCTAATAAAAGGCTTTTGAATGCAGGGCTTTGTCATGGGGTTAAATTTAGTTTTGTTGATTCTTAAAAAGCAATTGAAAAGTATTAATGTGTAGCATCTTAAACTGATACAAAATTTAATTGTGTTGCTTTGTTGATGTGTTTTTTTTCTAGGGTGTGGTTACTGCAGCTACAAGTCTGATCACCACTTTGGCACAGAAGAACCCAGAAGAGTTTAAGACTTCAGTCTCCTTGGCAGTGTCTAGGCTAAGCAGAGTGAGTCCACTCATAACCCTGATAATTCTTCACTGTTGATTAATTTACTCAGCTTTCTAGATCAGGTCAGCTTACTATTCAGCTTTGTAGAGTCAGATTAGTTTAGTGTACCATTAAATGTGAAGATGATTCAGTGTCACTTCATGTAGCTGGTTCACCTAACGTCTTTTAACGCCTGTTGCTTACCTGGACAGAAAGCTGTCTTGGCTTGCCCGAACTTTGTTGGTGTAACCCCTGCTATGCTCAAGTCTGTGTAGCAAAAAGGTGTCTTTCTGTCTCTCTCAGTGACTTATATTTGAAAGGATCCTTATAAGTTGACCTTAATCCTCACTTTGTTACTATTAGCACCAAAGAGTAGTTGGATCAAACACTGATTCTAGACTTCTGTACAAACTCTTCAAAAATACAGACTGTAGCTTGAACTTTATCTAAGCTTCTAACGAGATGAGTTGTCTTCCTATTCCCTTTTCTTTTGAGCTGCTGCTAGATTAATAATCATAAGCATTTGATATTCTGTAAATAGGCATAGGGAGTTAAGCACAGGCAGGGGGTGTAGGGAAGAGTGGAGGGGCATGTCTGTAAGTTCGCATCTCCATGCTGGAAAAGTGATATTACTGTTTTGGGGGGTTTTTGTTGTTGTGGGGTTTTTTGTTGGTTTGGGTTTTTTTTCTTTTTTTTTCCTTTTAGAAGGTATGGAAGACATGTGAGGATGCTACTTCACAAATGTATTTTAGACCCAGATTTATGTAGCCTTATACCCCAAAATTACTTGTAGTTCAAAGAAATTTAATTTCTTTTCAAATGTGAAGATTTTGTCTAATACTTAAAAGCAAGGGAGTGCTGAGGGAGGTTCTGTTATTGAGTAGCAAGAAAAAGGTAGAATTATTTTGAGCAGAGCTAGTGCCAAACTCATGCTTACCCTAGAATTAAAGAGGGAAAAGAAATCTATGAAGACTGGCACTCACTGTGAAACCTAGTCTGATCCTTATGACATTTTATTATGCATGTAAGCCTCTTTTGTGAAAGCTATCTCCTTTTTGCTTTGGTGTATGGATATTATTGAAGATGTTAGTTGTTCCTTCTTTAGTTCAGTCTGTCAGAACATCCTACACTTGAATTCCAAGCTCACCTACCAGCAGCCACCAGACTGTTTTCTGTTGGCTGAATCTATCTAATTGCTGATACAAAGAAAGTCAAGCTTCTACTTAAACGTTCTGGTGTAACAAGATGGTCATCTTCATGCCTAAGAAAAGCAAGTGTGCTTTCAGGAAGAAACTTCCTAGACTGCTATATCTGTAAAACTGAATTTCTATTACTAGGGCTTCCTATGGTATACTTCAGGTATTGCACCTAATTAATCTACTGATTTAAACATTATTAGTGCAGTTTTGCAAGCCTCTGTCAGAGGTGATCTGCAGTGTTCCTTGGGTCCTTCTAATGATTGTGGATCACTTCAGTAGCTGACATACTGTCTGTTTATTTTACAGATTGTAACTTCTGCATCAACAGATCTTCAGGACTACACATACTACTTTGTTCCTGCTCCTTGGCTATCTGTGAAACTTCTGAGGCTGTTACAGTGCTACCCCCCTCCAGGTAATGCACAGATCACAGCGATGGTCAGCTCTTCTATGCAGTACACTGACTCCAAAGAGTTGCTCTCCTGTAGCGTTACTGTAACTTGGAGTGCAAGCACATTGTCTGCAGACAGGGATGCTGAGGTTTTTATTCTTGAGTGTTTCAGATAGCTCGAAGCTACATGGCCTTTTGAATAATATTGTGTTTAATTTAACAAAATGTCAAACCAGCATGCATCTTACAACTCCATTTTAAACATTCTTTAACGCTGTTAACTATATTAAAGCCTTGAAATATATTATAGTGCAAATTGTGTCTGGCTTTTGTTCTCACTCAGATAGAACTGTTGCTTAGCGTTCTTTTGCCAGCTGTGTATTGAGGGAGGGTAAGTGTTTGTAATGTATCAGAATACTTGAGTTTATTCAGACTTAGCAAGAGGAAAGGCTTAAGTTTGAGATTAGGGTGTTGAGCAAATGAAGTTGTCCAACGGCTTGTTCTTCTCCAGAAGACCCTGCGGTACGTGGCCGTCTAACAGAATGCCTGGAAACTATTCTTAACAAAGCACAGGAGCCACCAAAGTCAAAAAAAGTACAACACTCAAATGCGAAGAATGCTGTCCTGTTTGAGGCAATAAGCTTAATTATACATCATGACAGGTGAGCTGTGAGAACACTTCTCTTATGAGAGGGTTTTTTTTGAAACGGGAAACTGTGACTTTGTCTTCAACAGTAAATCGAATTTTACCGGGGGAGGAAAGGGAGGAGAACAGAATATGAAGTTGCTTGCTAGATTAGAAGACAACTGCGGTAATGTAATTGAGCAGTATTAATGAACTGTGTTGCAGTTAGCATATTTTTTATTGCTTTGTTTTTTGCCGCTTCTTTATTTGGTGTTTTGTATTGACCCCACTGCTCTAATCCCACAGATGATTTGCTCACAGTGTCTGAATTTTCATTTCACTAGCAAAGCATTCTAGCAGACACTTTGAGGCATTTTAAGAAATTTCCACTGCAAAAATATTATTCTGTATTGAGTGTTCTCAAACCTGTTGCTTTTAACCCTTTCACTTTCTCTCCTGTTCTGTGCAGTGAGCCAAATCTACTAGTCCGTGCCTGTAACCAGCTAGGTCAGTTCTTGCAGCACCGAGAAACTAATTTGCGTTACCTAGCACTGGAAAGCATGTGCACGCTTGCCAGCTCTGAATTCTCACATGAGGCTGTGAAAACACACATAGAAACAGTTATCAATGCATTGAAGGTAAATATTTACGTGTGTGGTCTGTTTTTGAGTGTTGTCTTGCCCCCTGCCTCAATACCCTCTCCTGCACTGCCCCAGGTAACCCGTCTCCCCATCCTCAATTAAGCTAATAATACCTGGGGACCAAAACAGTTATTCTCAAAGTCTAGTCGAGTTTTTTTCTTTGATCCAGCAAAATCTTGCTGTGCTGGCAATTAGAGGTCAGCTGCAGTTTATTTCAGCACCTTGCTGGTGAATCTGATACTCTTAGCTATGTCCCCTGTAAGACTATGGTATCTGCTTAAGCTGTAGACTGAGGATGAATAATTCTTAAAAAATGTGGAATTTCAAAACTGAGAATGCTGGGAAGCCAGTTTTATTACTGTCTTGCTGATATAGGCCTGGTAACAACTTGACAATATCAGCCAGCTATTGGTGTATTTATGGCCAGTGGTGCTGGTTAGTGCACAGTGAACCACAAACTCACCCTACTTAGGGTAATACTGGATTGTTCTACACAAACTCCTCCATTCTTTTAGCATCCTCACAGATTTGAATATGTATGCTACAGAAACAAAACCTCATGACTTCTTTTGATGTTATCTAAAAGCAGGAAATTCTGAGACTCCAGTGAACTCTTTCTAGGTGATTGAAACTGAGAACAGAATGAGAAACTCATAGCTTATGTGAAGGGTGTATAAATTCATTCATAATCTGAAAGATTAAAAGATGCACTTGTTTTAAATTTGACTATGGATTGTAGCAAGTTTTATCTCTTAAGTTGCAAGTACTTTCCAAATAAAGAAGAAATCACCTTGACCTTTCACTGTGTCCTTTTGCAGACTGAAAGAGATGTAAGTGTACGACAGAGAGCTGTAGATCTTCTGTACGCAATGTGTGACCGAAGCAATGCCCAACAGATTGTGGCTGAAATGCTGAATTACCTGGAGACTGCTGATTATTCCATTAGAGAAGAAATTGTGAGTCATTTGTGTTTTCCTTATTTTTTTCATAGCCAGCTTTGGTACTATAATTATCATTTATTGATAAAGATGCATAGTCTGATAGAGATAATTTCTCATGGTGGCTTTAAAGAAACCACAGACAAAACTACCAAAACAAACAAAAATTCCCTTGGTTTGTAATCTAATAGCAAAGAGTGTTCTTAATTTAGGTTAAACTAATGGGAAAGGGGGCTTGGCAGGAACCTTGGAGACTAAGAATTTTAAAAGCTGTTCTTGGTTTCAGGACACTGCATATAAAAAGCAAAGTGAATTTTATCAATGCCTGAGCAAACAGTCTCTAGATCTGATGGTTAAGTCCTACTCTAGTCAACTGTGCAATAGCTTCAAAAATTAGTGTGGCAAATGCTTATTTGTAAGTAGAACTTTATACTGTGTATGCCGTAAGAACATTCTGTCTCAGGGTTCCCAAAAGCAATACCTTATAATCTGCTAAAAGAGAGTCCTGATACTTATCTCCTTCCTACCAGTAGGATAAAAATGCAAAGTTGAAATACTCACTTAATGACCTTCCTAGGATGGTAGCCAAGGCTTGTACTTATGGTAGTTATTTAGCTTAGTTAGGTGCTGAAGTTTCTTGATCGGAGAAGTGCATGTGGAATACAGGGTTAATTGATTTACCTCTTGTAGTGCCTGGTTTCTGTTGACAATGTCCCCTGACTTCGCAGATAATTCCTTCATTCTTTTCCTTTATACTGACCCGTTCTCTTAAGATTACTAAATGCAACTGATAATAAATGATGTTGGAGGTCTCCTCCTAAGCTGATTGTTTACTTCAGGGTGTAGGAATCTGAGTATGACCTGAAAAAGTCAGCTATACTTTGACTTTGGTTTATGTCTGCTAGCTTGACTTTCCACCTTTTACCTTTTTTTTTTCTTTTCCCCCAAGAGGTTTCCAATTTCCTGCTTGATCCTGTCTCAGTGATGGTTTAGATGGTATAGCAACAAAAAACGTTCAATAAATTGCTCTTGATCACTTAGGTACACAGTTGAAAAGCCACAGATACACCATACTTCAATGCATTATGGGGAAAAACGTGTACCGAGCAACTGCTGTGTTCTGGCACAGCATTTCAGTGTTCATCTTTTACCTTAACTGTGGGAACAAGTGAACAAACTGATGCATCTGAAACTGATGCTCCTAGTGGGGGGTGTCACTAGGTGTATATGAAAGTAAATCTTGATGCACAGCTTACAGAAGAAGCTAATCAGCCTTCTGTATTCTCTTCTGGATGTTCAGGTTCTGAAAGTTGCAATTCTGGCTGAGAAGTATGCAGTGGATTATACCTGGTATGTGGATACAATCTTGAATCTGATCCGCATTGCTGGTGACTATGTCAGTGAAGAAGTGTGGTATCGAGTTATTCAGATTGTCATCAACAGGGATGATGTTCAAGGATATGCAGCGAAGACTGTTTTTGAGGTGAGAATAACTGCTTTCAGCACTTTCAAAATGAAGTAGGAACTAAGTGAACACCATGTGATATAACAGCAGAAACTTAAGTAGCTCTATTTGTCCTCAAAAGTCTACAGTGCTGCTAGAAGAGCCTAAGAGTGCCTTAAGCAAGTATTACTTATGTTAGAGAGTCTTCTATAAAGTCATACCACCTATTATGCTTTTCTCATGAGTGCTCTGTAGTGCCTAGAGCCGTGGTCTGCTCTCTCGGGAAAGTAGACAAGGAAAAACTGGCAGTGAAACTGGCACAGAACATCTTTTTTCATATATTACAAATTGATGACTATTAATATGTTTCTACAGGCCCTTCAAGCTCCAGCATGCCATGAGAATCTTGTAAAAGTAGGTGGCTACATCTTGGGAGAATTTGGAAATCTGATAGCAGGTGATCCAAGATCAAGGTAACATACGTTCCAGAGTACTGAATTGAAGTAGTAATGCTTTCTGTACAGAATCTAATGTCTATTTAATATTCCTAAAAGCTAGTTAACAAATGATTCGGCTCTTGCTAGTAATGGATTAATAAGGGTTATCATGTCTACAAAAACTGAACAAATTATTTTTCTTCCCATTTTTAAGTCCCCTCATCCAGTTCAACTTGCTACATTCCAAGTTTCATCTGTGTAGTGTTCCTACGCGAGCTCTGCTTCTGTCTACCTACATCAAGTTTGTGAACCTGTTTCCAGAAATCAAAACTACGATTCAAGATGTTTTACGCAGTGACAGTCAGCTAAAGAATGCTGATGTTGAGCTGCAGCAGAGAGCTGTTGAGTATTTGAGGCTCAGTACTATTGCTAGTACTGATATATTGGTAGGTATAAAGATTATTTTCTTTTTTATGCAGAACTCTTCTGTCAACAAGTTACTCCACTAAACCTTACCTGGTTGATCAGAAATCTTAATGAAGGATTAAGGATCTACAATGTGGGTTCTGATTCTTTCAGTCTTCCTAATTCTGCTGCAGTGATCTTTAATTTAGAGCTAAATTAAAAGTTGTTATTGCTTTAGTGGGACAAACAACCTTTAAAACATGTTAATCTGGAGCTGGGAAGCTGGTGGAAGTTGGGGTCCTACAGTATTTAAATTACAAAGATCTTTGCTTTGAGGGCTTTCTTGATGGTCGTCAGGAAAAGTGTAATTTTTTGTCTGTAGAAGTTCAGTGGTTTAACCTGGGGCTCTCAAGTCTGACCAGAGCATAGCAGATTTAGTTTTGACTAAAGTTAATAAATGCTTAGGTCTGAGTAAAACCACAGAGGTTACTCAAGGATCCTAGTCTAGGTCTGCTTGACTTAAAGCCCATTTGATCTGCCGTGATCTAATTTTTTTATTTTTTATTTTTAATTTAATGTCAGTGTTTCAGAGAGGTGATATGCTCCTGTTGTCTTAACCAACTGCTTTGGGAGGACTTCTGACAGTTTAAGTTTTTATTTATTTATTATTTTTTTAAAGGCAGTCAATCTGTCACTGTACAATAAACTGTGTAAGAATTTTCTCTGTGGGTGATTACTATATTACTGTATTAATCTATAAGGGTGTATCTCTTCAAGGACTCAGAAGCTAATTTGGCTTTTTGTCTTAAGTTTAACTAATACCTCTTTTTTGTGATAAGGCCACAGTGTTGGAAGAAATGCCTCCCTTTCCAGAGAGAGAATCTTCTATTTTGGCTAAACTCAAGAAGAAGAAAGGCCCGGGCACAGTTACTGACCTTGAAGAGATCAAAAAGGAGAGGAGCTCTGATATGAATGGAAGTGCTGAACCTGCCTCTGTCAATGCCAGTGCTGTTGTGAGTTTAAAAGCTGTTATTTCACTAATTTAAATGGTGTGCAAGTGAGAAAAGAATGATTTCCTTCAAATGGCTCTTTAGGCATTTAAAACTTCTCATCTTGAACTTAAGACTATGGGTGTCTGTTATAAAGCAGGGGAATGCACAACTGCTTTCCCCCACTGCATGTTTGGATGCAGTTTTCCTTTGGAAATTTTACATAAATAGGGACAAACTGTCTGAGCCAAAAAAAATCCCTTTTACGTCGTTATTTGAAAAATATTGCTGTAAACTTAGAAATGGGAATTTCCTTGCTGGCGCAATTGCAGTGAAGGTGAGATTATAAAATTAAATTCTTATTAAATTTTACTATTATATTACTAAATTATAAAAGTAGTATTTAAAAGGAGTTAACCTGAATTTCAAAGTATCAGCTGTTCTTTTGCTTTTTCCAACATGTTATTTTGCATCTTGGTTTGTGTTGTTACTGTTTTTACTAGAAGTGGAAAACATTTGATTTCACAGGAATGCCCTTAAATCAATATAATGTTGTTACTGTTTATTTGACAGTACTACTTGAGTTCAGTTATGGTAGACAAGACCACAGTTGTTTTTTTCTTCTGAACTGAAACTTCTCATTTTATAATCAATTAAAGCTGGTAGGATCAATTTTTTCCATGATCTAATACTTCTGGTTTTAATACCTAGCATAACTTGTAATTACAGTTAAGATATAGTAGAAGATTATCTCAGAGAAGGAAATACTGCTACAGTTTGTTAGAGCATAATACTTAGTCACTATAGTATATAAAATTAGATATTCCAAGTGCAACATTTTTGGCTGGACAGAAATCAGCAGAAAACTTGCCAAGTTTTCTTCGCATGTCAGATTGACTGAGGTGATTGGCAGTTAATATTGCATTATGTTGTATGAGCTTCACTTTTTGGGTTGCAGGCATGTAAGAACCCACGACAAGGCTACAGGCTCTTTTGTTGGTTAGGTTTTACATTCATTCTAAGGTTTGCCAAGCTTCAAAACCCTGGGATTAAGCAGATAGTCAATTTTAAAGATATTGTGATGACCTTTGATTTAGATTTGCGTGAAAGCCACTACCTTTCTTGCTGGATTCTTCATGACATAAAAGCAACAAATTTTGAATTTTGTTCCCTACAGTACTTAATTTCCCTTGAAACTAAGAAAGGACAAGAGAGGGGAGGAAAAACTTTGTCATCTTTGTCATCTTTCTTCTGCAGAATCAGATTCTAGACAGATGAATTTTGGTTTTGTTTTTTTATTTGACATTTAGATGGACTTAACTCTTTTCAGAGGAAAAAAACCACATCTGTAAATAACGTTAAGTTGAAATACAACCTGATAACTGCATTTGTGAACCCATTTACATCTATTTGAACCTTGATTTGGGGTGAGGAGAGGCCCTTTGCCATGGCTTAGTTGTCTGTGCAAAAGAGACAGCTTTGTTTCAGTTTTGCTGCAGTGTAACACCCAAGTGTCTTGTCTTCCTTAGTCTACTCCTTCTCCATCGGCGGATCTGCTGGGTCTGGGTGCTGCCCCTATCACCAATTCAGCTCCCCCACCTTCCTCTAGTGGTAGCCTGCTGGTGGATGTATTTACAGATTCACCTTCTGCGGTTGCACCTCTTGCTCCTGGTTCTGATGACAACTTTGCGAGGTAATTAAGTCACCCTGAAAGGAATCTGAAGGAGAATTTATCTGTTAAAACAGGATTAAAGGAAAGAAATACATAACTTTTGGTTTTGTTCCAGCGTGTTGAACGCATTGCTGGGTGGTAGATTATCAGCAAGAGAGGTGTTCTTGAACTCTTTGCTGGATGTGCTGTGGTTATTGAATATCTCTGCTAATGGAAAAACTGGGTCTGTTGTAACCAACCTGAGGATATTGGCCACACAGTAGTGTCTAGTTTTCATGCTGGTTTTGCTTCTTCGTTAAATTAAGCTGCTTCTGCATCTCAGTACATCTTGAATTTGGGAGTTATCTGGCCTGATATGAATATATTTATTCTTATTTTATTTTCATGAAGTCTTCTTATGTTTCTCCACTTATGGCAAGCTGATACTTAAACAGTGAGATGATTATATCCAGAGGTATTGCTTCCTGGAATCTCAAGATATACTTAAATTATTCTGCTACTGTCTGACAGGCGGATGTCAAGAGGAATAAAGAACCAAGTGGTTTTTTTGTTTTGTTTTAATAGGGGATTTGACACAAGTGTCTTTATAATTACATTATCCAGTGTAGTGGAGGTACGTGTTCTTAATCCTGTTAGTATTAAAAACCACTGGGATTACTCTCAGATGTCATTTGGCTAAAATGTTGGGAATAAATAGCTTAGGATCACAGAATGTCTTTAAAGATCAGTTATCTTATTGGACAAAGAATGTATTACTCTTGTCAAGGACCAGATTTTGAATGTTGACATGACAAATTTGCAATGTATGTTAATATAGAAGACATAATTAGGGAAACTGATGTGCCTGGATCATTGACTCTTTCATCAAAATTTTATACTAGGCAAGACACTGTTGCAGGTTTGCAGTGATAAAGATTTGATCCTGTGTTTTCCTGGAAGGTCACAAGCGCTCTTTGATCTTACAACACAATACCAAGACTTCAGGAAGCTGCGCAAGCTTGTTCATGCATTTTTTTTAAAGGATAAAAAAAGAAACCAATACTAGTAGCTTTATAAGCAAATGTTACCTAAAAAGAGTTTTGTCTTTCTGCAGAAGAAAGTATAGCATTGCCCAACTCCTTGGTCTGTCTGTAGATGATGAAATGCTTCTCTAATGATACTGAGAAGTTGCTTTTTACAGTTTCCTGCCTCTTTTTTTGCTGTTGTCACTTTTGTTTCTAATCTGTTACTTGGGTAAGTCATTCTCTGTGTGCCCGTGTATTCTTGCCTATGCTTAATACTTGTGTGTTTTTAGGAACTGATTGTGCACCTGTAATAAGAAGGGATTCTAAGGTTGATGAGGTCTCTGCTTCAAAGCACACATTTGCAGTAGTTTATATACAGCTACCTTTATGATTTTGAACTAAAACATTTTTGCTGTCACAATTAAACACTTGAAAGGACTTGGTTCTTTAAGAGGTATAAATTTAAGCTACTGAACTCCTTCAGCTATCTCCTATCTTCATGAAGGATTTCTGTTTTCTAACAATCTGGGTGGGATGGGGGAGAGAAGTGGGGGAAAACATTGCCTAATGCCTAAAACCTTTCTAGGTGTACTGAGCTAGGGCAGCTAATAAATTTTCCATGCATTAAACTCAGCAGTGCCATTTTTGAGGAAGGAGGTAAAAGAAATAACTAAGCACTAAGCTGTCTTTACTAACTCCTGCTATCTCTGTCGCTACTGCCTTTCTTCCTTTTTGCTGCCTGAACTAGCCCTGACCTGGCTTCATCTGAGGTAGTTTCTGAGGAACCAGCTGATACTGTGCATGATGCTGATGAGCTTTTTCACAAGTAAGCACTACTAAAACCTTGCAAGGCTGGGCAATTTCCAGAATATAGTTATAAAGCAAAACTATATTGTGCATTAACTTAATACCAGCAAAACTAGAGAAACATGTACTGTCAGACTTGTGACTAGAACACCTCTGTGGATGCTGTGGATTTTGTGACAGGCTCATGAATACACAGGTTAGAGTTGCCTTTACAAGTCAGTGCTATCACACACTGCTCTAAAATGAGGCAATGCCAGTTGTATATTAAGTTTTGCAACTATTCGCAAATAAAAAAAAACCCAAGAGTACTTGTCAAAAGTACTGATATTTGGGAGTGTGTTTTAAATGCCTTGTATGCGAAAGGCAGGTGTTTGCTGACCACCTCTTCTGCTTCTGAGGGGGTGACAGATAGGACTGAAATCACTGCATAATGGGCTTCTTCTCTCAAAATGGAAAAAGTACAGCTCTCAGTTCACTTGGGTGATACAGAAATGGTAAACCAAGGGATTCTTTTTTCTTTCAGGTTTAAACAGTCAAAGCTTCAAACTTTCCAATTCTGCACCAACCTAATGAGTTTCAGAAGTTTTCAAGACTAATAAGAAAAATCCTAGTCTGTTGCCTGGTCCTTTATTAGACAGTGTGTGTGTGTATAGCATATCGTGGTTTCCTTCCTAGTTTCTCAGACATCCTATCAAATAAAAATTTCAATTCTTTTAGTGTCCTACAAATGGTGGTTCTGGTTGTAAAAGTGTCTTTCTAACTGCAGTTTTCTGCAAAGGCCTCACTCACAGACTGATGCATTCTAGGTTAACCGCAGTCTTCATCCTCTGTGTAAACCCTGAATTTAGTGGTTCTAAATATTGTTTAATGTGGCTCAATTTAAAACACATTTTCCCTCTCTTCCCCTAGGTTTGTGTGTAAAAATAATGGAGTCTTATTTGAAAATCAGTTGCTACAAATTGGCTTGAAATCTGAATTTCGGCAGAACCTGGGTAAGATCTTTTGGGCCAAGTGGTTAGGTGTCTGCATTATCAGTCTCAGTGCCAGCATGATATTGCAGATAGACTTACTTACTTTTCAGCTACTTAAGAGGGAAATGTGATTATAGGCCTAAGCAGTCTTATGATTCCCTCCGTTTGTGCATCCCTATCTTCCGTGTGAGCTCTTGTTTCCTTACATTTTTTGGTTGTTTTGGTAGCTGAGATGAAGTAGGAATGTTAAGTGCTACTGTAAGCTCCAGCTTTTGCTGCCTAGTTGTATGACTGGTACAGCCAGGGTTATAAAGGACCATTCTTCTCAATTTTTATATCTTACAGTATAGCTTATTGTAATAATATGGGACACAGTACACTTCAGATCTGATTTAATGCATGAGATCCTGGAAGTATCTAGGAAAGGGCTGGGAAGTGAATACAGGCCAGGACTAGGATTGCTTGCTTCTCCCCTTCTGCAAAACTCTTGGTGGCGTCGTAGCTTCTTTACATAAAAAGTAACATTCTGCAGCAACTGGAATACTTCCACTGATTATTTAACTGCTTGTGTGACAGCTGCTGTGGGAGGGATCTAATGGTTTGCTTAAATCATTGCATTTTGAACTGTGAATATCTTGGTAAGATAAACCATGTAAACTATGCTTAGTTCTTAAAAGTTGTTTTAAAGAAAGGTAGAAAGACAGGGCATTAAGTAATTAAAGCATGTGCAGTTCAATATGACTAAGTGTACCTAAAATTCTGATGTCTCATCCTTTTCTTTCTAGGACGTATGTTCATATTCTATGGTAATAAGACATCAACACAGTTCTTGAATTTTACTCCAACAGTAATCTGCTCAGATGATCTTCAGTCAAATATCCTTAAATGCAGTAGCATATGCCTGTTTTCATTTGGGTTTTATGGTTTAACTTGCACGAAATTGTAATAAAGCAGCTGGATCCAGACATGGTGTCCTTGAACATGAAGAAATGGGAAATTTGCTGATAGCTTTCCAGAGTTCTTTTAGAAAGAACAAATCTTGAGCAGGGATGGAAGATTCTTTCCTTAAAGCTCTGGTTATAACCACAAATTTTACTCTTGAAATAAGGAGAAATTAAGCTGAATAAATACGTAATGTAACTGTAGCTTTCTCCACTGCCATGCACTAAGTGGCAGGGGAGAGATATGTCCTTCAAGTACGACAATAGCAGATAACCCAAAACTTGACATGGAGATAGAACACCAAGATGATGGTACTTTAAAATAAGCTGCTAATTTATGGCTCATACTTAATGCTTGGTATTGCAATTTGGGGATTTCTGGGAGACTGTGTAATCAGCAGTGTTTGACTCAAGGCATCTCTGTAATGTTCAAAATAGTCCAGTGTTTTTTATTGTTAAATCTGTCTGTACTTTCATACCTTTTTAAGGGCATCTTTAAGAGTATCCAGATAACTGAGAATTGTTGGAGTTATTGCTTGTAGGTATGTCAGTATGGGGAAAAAAAAAACCCAAACCAAAAACCAACCAAAAAAAACCCCTACCCCACAAACTTTTTTGTTGTACAGGAATTGAGCTATGAATGTTGAATGAGTAGAGAATGAGTGAACATGATGCTAATTCCTCATATAGCTTATGGGAGGATTTGCTGGTTTTTAAGTTATCAATTCATTGATCTGTTTCCTTAACTACTTTTTTATGCCTGAATCTTCAGACAAAGCCTGTTGACCCCACAGTGGATGGAGGTGCACAGGTTCAGCAGGTGGTGAACATCGAATGTGTGTCAGACTTCATGGAAGCTCCAATTCTGAACATTCAGTTCAGGTAAAACAAAGGCTTCAAATGCTAGTGAATTAAATAGATGAAAGATGTTAAATTTGCCATAGTCCTGTGACTGAAATGTAGAATTTGGACACACAAAGCTCTCCAGGGTAGACTACTTACTTGAAAAATTGATCTAACTAAGCTTTAAGCTACTTGGAACAATGTGGTTAAGAAAAACCCAAAAAGCAAGCAAATGAAGAATTAAGAAGCAGCTACTGATAAAATGTCTCCGTGACTTCTCTTTCTGCTATCTGTATAAAACAGCAGTCTTCCTGTTTGCTTAAGAAATCTTGACAGGAATATACGCAGTAACTTCTCCCTTCTGGAAACCAAGAACATTTCTGCAAATAACTTGGCCTGGAAATGTATGCAACCGAAAATAGAATCTTGTTCTGTCCACTCAGCATCAGCTCAACTTTACGAAATCCTGATTCCTGGGCTACATGCTGTTATTCTAGCCTAAAACGGTTGTGTTTTTCACAGGGATATATTTTTCAGTCCTTTGTGTGCTATCAAGGATTACAACCTATGTTAAAACTGAGAGATCCCTGTTAGAAGTTTGGCCAATTCGTATGCCATCTAAGCAGAGCAAATAAATTTATTTAACAGTGGATTAAATCTTTATATTAGAAATATCATCTGGATGTGATGGATTTTAATCATAAGCAGTTGGTTCTTAGTGTTCATCCTCTGTTGCTTGGTTGATTTATGCGGAGAGACTGCTGACACTGCCGTATACATTGTGTTCTTTTTATTCCATATGCAGGTATGGTGGAACATTTCAAAATCTTTCAGTAAAATTACCCATCACGCTGAATAAGTTTTTCCAGCCCACAGAGATGTCTTCTCAAGACTTTTTTCAGCGTTGGAAGCAACTGAGCAAGTAAGACTTGGTACTTGGGCTTGGGGCTCTTGTGGTGGGCCAGGGGAAGAAAAAAGTATATTGTGAATGTATCTGGTGCAGTGGTTCATCCCATACTTAATCCTGTAAACTATAAGCTCTCCCAAGAGAATTAATTGCTATTGAACAAGGCTGTATATAATACCTGTGTTTCTCTTGCCTTGTCTTGCAGTCCAAAACAAGAAGTACAGAATATCTTTAAAGCAAAACACCCGATGGATGCAGAGATCACAAAAGCAAAGGTAGGTGGTAGTGTGGTGTTTTTAATTCATAGTGTAAGTAAGGGGTAGTGGCATGTCATGTTTTAGCCCCAGCTGGCAACTAGGGGCCACACAGCCATGGGGCAGAGAATAAGGGGGTTAAAAGTGAGAAGACGTGGGTTGAGATAAAGACAGTAGCTAAAACAAAAGCCATGCATGCAAGCAAAGCAAGGAATTAATTCGGTGCTTCCCATCGGCAGGCAGGTGTTCAGCCATCCCCAGGACAGCAGGGCTCCCTCATGTGTAACAGCTACTCAGAGAGATTAAATACTTCCAAACTTTATAAATAGGAAACTAAGAATATTGACCAGAGATGGACTCCACACAATGTATTTATTCTGACTGGCAAAAGAGACAGAGATGGTATATCTACATATATGGCAGATAATACAGGTATATCTTACCTCCACTGAAGAGGTAAAAGGTGTTCTGTATCCAAATGTGTATGAGCCCTTGTTTCCCATAACTTGCTACAGTAGCAGGTTATACACAGTGCTAACAAATTTGATACGGCTGTTTGATGGCAGCTGACTTTGCCATAGCAATACAGTTTTATCCTGTCTGGCTTGATCTTCTTGGCTTTTTTTTTTTTTGTTCCCCAAACAACACCCTGCACTTCTGACAGATGTTGCAGAACTGTGATAGTCTTCTCTGATCCAAAATCTACTAAAAGCAATTTGTAAGAGTGCAGGTTTAAAACAGGATTTTATATCTCATCCTCTGCCTCCATACTTCAGAGCCACTCTGGCAATAAAGTACATTAAGAGCAAAAAGAAAAGAAATGAAACCAAAGTAACACCCAACCTCCTTCCCTGCTCGCTCCTGGAGTTCAAATTGTGAGGAGCTGAGTGGTTCTGACACATGGTCAGTGCTCTCAGCATTTGTTTCACAGCACCTAGGTGCAGGACCACAACTGAGACAGCTTTGACATCAGAGCAGGATTTCCTTTCAGGTCAGACTATTACACAGAGACGTGTTTTTACCTGCTAGGATTAGTGCTGTATATGGGAGCATTTGCTGTGGGTGAAAGTTTTGTGATAGGGTGCAGTCTGCTCTCAATAAATGTCTGAGAAAGTCAGAGAAACCTTTCAGTATTGCAGTACATAAAAACACACAGTGAACACTGCAAGCCTGATTGGCAGACATATTCAGCAAATCTGGAGCTCAAGTAGACTCACACAAAAAAAAATAATCAAGCTATGAAAGACTTCTGTGCTTTTGAACTCTTAGAAAAATGCAAGTTTTGCTATAAGGACAGTGTAAAACCTGAGAGGAGTAATAAGTAGTAAATAAGAAAAAAGCACCATGGGGATAGATAAGACCATAATACAGGAAGTAGTGGAATCCCCATCCTTGGAAATGTTCCAAAAACAAGTGGATGTGGCACTTCGTGATATGGTTTAGTGGGCATAGTGATATTCAGTCAAAGGGTGGACTTGAACATCTTGGAGGCCTTTTCCAACCTTAACGATTCTGTGATTCTCTGAAAACGCCATCGCTACGAACATCCTCCTGTTCCTTCTTTCCTCAGCTTTACATGCTGAGCCAGGACATCACATAGTTTGGAATACCTCACTGGTCAGTTAGGGTCAGTTGTCCTGGCTGTACCCTGTCCCAGCTTGTTGTGCACCCTCAGCCTCCTCGCTGGCGGGGTGAGAAGCAGGAAAGGCCTTGGTTCTGTGTGAGCACTGCTCAGTGGATACTAAAACATCCTTGACTTATTAACACTCTTTTCAGCAGAAATCCGAAATGTGGCCCCACACCCTGCTAGGAAGAAAATTACCTCTATCCCAACCAAAACCAGCACGTGGTACAAGCAAACTTTGTGCATTTTTGTTTATATGGCTATTGGATCATCCTGTTAAATGTTGTCCATGTTGTGTAATGGTCTTGGCAGTGCCAAGTTGAATGGACTGTTTCTCACTGTGGTTTGAATTAGATATAGTCTTCAACAGCAGCTGGAAACTGGAAGCTATTTAAGAAAACACCAATTCACTGCTTAAAACTGAATTGGAAAGTACTTCAAGCCTTAATTTATACTGGAGTTACTAGTTAGAAAGGTCACTTTTTGTAGAACTGACTGCCTTAGGCGAAACAGAAGTAACTAGTGTACGACAGGAATGGCTGTATCAAAACCAGGGGGGATTTCTGTTAAATCTTATTTCTCAGTTGCCTTTGAGAAGAACCTTATTTACAGGAACAGCTCATTAGCAGGGTCATTCTTCAAAAATTTGTTGTAATGAAATTGGTATTGGAGAATTCTTTGTCTTGAGCATTTAAAAATTAGTCTCCTACTTGTTTTGCTATTTGGTGGTGGCTCTGTTTGGTAGACTTGATATTTGCGTCCCACTCTCTTCACATCTGAATCATCTATGTTTCTTTCGTAGATAATAGGCTTTGGATCAGCGCTGCTTGAGGAGGTAGATCCCAATCCTGCCAACTTTGTTGGTGCTGGTATCATACACACAAAAACTACTCAGATTGGATGCTTGCTGCGCCTTGAACCCAACCTCCAGGCACAGGTATCTGTGGAACTATCTACAGCTTAAATACAAGTTCTCATTTGAACAAAATATCTGTGTGTATCTGAAACTCCTTAAGGTATTTAAGAGTCACTATTGCAATAGCAGATTATGACTGCAGACTCCAGTAAGAAATTAAATTGTAGCAGCTGGTCCTGCATTACATTATACCATTTTGGGAAGCTGCTTTTTCATAGCAATTCTCTTTCCTGTTAGAAGAGATCATTGTAATGTTCCAGACTGTCTGTGAAGTCTCATCTTCTCTTGAAGGTTGGAAACATTTAATGTTTTTGTCTTGTGCACCTTGGACAAGATTAGGTATGCTTTCTTTTGCCATTTTAAATTAGTAAAAGAATGCCTAAAAGAGAAAGCATGAACACAATGCTAAGAATATTTTTAGTCAAGCTTTTTTGATAGCGGTTTTATCAAAGTTAATTAAGGTCCAAAAATGAGGTTTGGGTGGTATGTCTTCTGTTTCCTGAAGAAGTGGTGGTAGAGGGTCTTTAGACTTTTCCACAGCATTTACTCTTGAAGAAAAATTTTGAGCAACACCTTTCTGTTAAAGGCTAAAAATACTGGAATAAAAGGAATTCTCTACAAGGGTTTGAATATAAGTTTGGTTCAGCCAGTGGTTTGAAAAAGCTGTATTACTCAATGGCTGGCTGCCTCTGAATGTTTTAATTTGAGGTCTTTTTCCTACCAAAGCTTACAAAGCAAGTAGGAGGTAGCTTAGTTTTCACTAGTTGACTGTGCATTCATTTAATGCCAAACTGTTTAAAAAGTGAGTAAAACTTTATGTTCTTTTTCAGATGTACAGGCTCACACTACGAACAAGTAAAGAAGCTGTATCTCAGAGATTATGTGAATTGCTGTCTGAACAGTTTTAATATTAACCATGTCAGTTTTGGTTTTTCCACTTATATCACTGTCATCATACTGCAAATAAATGTCTTGTACATCACTGTCTGAGTACTGCAATGTTAACCAATACCAGCTCCCTGCCTTAATAGGACTTGACCCTTGTTTAAGAATATGAAATGTACAGTACAGGGAAGTGACTTTTTCCATTAAAAATGGCTTTTAGTGTGTTACACAAAGGGTGGGAGGGCTGTTTTTGCTCTTTTTTTTCTTTTTTTTTTTTTTCAGAGGTCAGGCTTTTAACCTTGTTGAAGGGAAGTTGTTTTAGATGTGGTGATCAAGGATTTCAGCTGGAAATAGCTAGTAAACATTCTGCTTCAGTACCTTTAATGGGTACTTCCTCTGCTCTGAGTTGAAAGAAACCAATGTACTGTTGCTCAGTAAGGTTAATTCAGATGTTAATGTAGAGTCAAAACTTTGTAAAGTTGTCTACTGGATGGGAGGGCATATTCCAGGATGTGTTTGAATCTGATTCAAGTGAACATTTGTGTTGAGTGTCACCAATTTTTGTATTTGAAAAATGTCACAGGACCAGAGTCTTAAAGTATTAATTGTGTAATATTTTACATCTTAATGTTTTCTGATCTTTGGAAAGTGGATTGAAAGCAAAAGCTATTCTTAATCCTTCTGCTTGTCTCTAATAATGAGGTGAGCTTCTCTGGTAGGTGGTGAATGAGTATATACTTGTTTCTTGTTACTCAGTGAAGTTAAATATTTTGTTCTCTGTTTTTTCTGTTTTCCATCAGACTTCACAAGTAATAGTCCTAATGATGTGATACAATTAACTGCAGGGTCTAGTACTATACAAAAAAAGTGAGAGGAAATGGGCCCTTGAAGGGCTCTAAGGCATGCACTCTTAGATGAAAATGTAATTTTAAACAATATTTTCCCCAGTGTACATTAATGGTAAAACTTCAAAGGTTGAATACCTGATATCTGAACAGTTTCCTTTCTGTCAGTGGTAAAAATGTCCAACATGGTGTAGAAAACTTCTGTTGAAACTTAAAATGGAATACTCAAAAATGTTCAGCTTTTATAGCGATTTTTACAACCAGAGTCCTTTTGTTTCACATCAGCAAGCTCTTTGCAGCCTCTCTGCAGTAGTAAGTGGACAGAAATTTTGGCTCATGTTCCTCAGGCCTTGAGGTGCAACAAAGGCTGCAAAACCAAAGCAGGTGAGGCAGCCCAGTTAGGAACTGTGGGCAGTTGACAGTGAGAACTCCAGATCATGATGAACAAACTCATCTACTGCTGACATGAGAAGTGAACCTCAGATCAAGATTTCCTCAAGGTTATTTGAAGGCAGCCTGGGACTGGTGTCTCACACACATACAGACAAGTATGCCCATGAAATAAGGGGTTTGAGTGATAGTGATGACACTGAAAATATATTTAAATGAGGCTGCTGTCATGCTGCCCAGTGCACAGCAGGGGACAGGATTCTCCATGATTGAGCGTGCCTTGCTTTTTGTCTTCAGTGCTTTGAGTTTAAAAGATGGAACTGGGAGACTATAACTTGATTTGGTTGAAGGGTAGTGATTGTACTTGAGTACATGTGAAAAATGAGGAACAAAGATTTTGCTGTGATGTGTGGATTTTGGGGGATATGTTTGTTATTTTTCCAGAAATGGTTGGTAACTATGGATATTAAGACTGGAAATTTAGCTGAAGGCCTGGTCTTTCTGCAAAAGTTATCTTGAACAATTGGCCCCTTTAAGGCCTTTTAAATACTTCTTAATTAAGACTCTTTGATCATAAATATTGTCATTGAAAACCTTCACGAGCAGTTCCTGCAGTCATGTTGGGCAGCTGGCAAAATACTAATGGGATACCTTATGTTTTGTCCTCTGGATGCTGTATGTCTCATTATTAGTCCTGTTATGTTAATCGTGCCGTTGGCTGCTACATTACAAATCTGATGTGCTGATCTAAAGGGAGTCTTAACAGAGACAGGGGAGGAGCTTCTGTTTCGTATGTTCCAAATCCTGTTGTATATCTGTCCCCCTGAAAAATGTTCTGTGCCCTCATTAAAGGACACCTTCAGAACTGCACTACTTTATTTCACTCTGCTTTGGTTCAAGCTGTGCTAAAATGTGCATTAAAACGTGGGAAGGAGGGAGGGGTAAGGGAAAAGTGTCTTTTCAGTGGTGACTGTGTTAAGCTTATGACTGTTCACTCTTTATATTAAATGTCAGCTCAATGAAGCCATGAGCAGAAAAGTGAACAAATTAAAGACAAATACTTGATTTTCTTTTTTTTTTGTTTGTGAATGATGGTTAACTTAACAGTGATGTATCCTGTCAAGCAGACAAAGTAATTTCTGCAGTAAACAGTGTTATTGTTTTTAAGTGCAGTATTTTCAGGCATTGACATGTGAAAATAACTGAATAGCAAAACAGGTAGCATATGTTCATTCTTGACCTACACTCCAGTATGTAACATTTATGGTGATTGTCTTATTTGTATAAAACAAAGTTCTGTCAAATTAAGTGGAGAATTTTCATATAGAAGACTATATATTAGACTATATTCATCAGAAGAACGTATTAAGATTAAATAAATGATTAGAACAGTAATCAAACTGTCCTTTTTTTGTCTGGGAGCAAAAAAGTGTAAGAAACACTTGCATGGAATGGTTGTTGTGAAACAATTGATGTGATTCCTTTCTGAAAACTAGTGGGGTTTGTTCACTTGAATCTTATCTGGTCTAAAGATCTCTATTCCCTCCAGTGATTGAGTTTGGTTTTGTTGATGTGTTTAGTCACGTGTTATAAATACTCTGCTGTAAAAAAAACAAACCCAAACCAACCAAAACCTTGATGTAAAATCTTTTTTCCTAGAGTGCTTAATAACAGTAAGTACATGAGCAGTGCAGACTGCAGTAAAGTGGAGTAACAGTGGGATATGGTTGGGGCTAAGCAGCACACACCTGTATTACATAGGGGCAAGAGTTGTAAAAAGTTGATGTCACTGTAAAGAGTAATCGAAATGCTAAATAACATCACTTAAGCTTTAAATGTATGCCTCAGATTCTTCTCTAAAACTTGCTAAAAGGGAAAAAAATACACTATGAGCTTTTGTGCATTAATACGCTTTTTTTTAAATGATTTGCAAACAAAGTAATAAAGAATTCTCTTGACTGGCAGCAAGTAGAAATTGCTTCTGAGTGAACCTGTGTCCTGTCGAGATGCATATGGGCTTTGATTTCTTGCACAGAAACGCCCTCAAATTTTTGTGTTATCCAAAAGCCACTACATGTCTGTGTTAGTAATGTTTCTAGGGTGCATGTAGAAACCTCACAATTAGCTTTTGGTTCATGTAGCACCTTCCTTGCTTTCCAACAGCAGTCATCTATGGATGATGAAAACGAGTGCTGTGGTCTACCTTGAAAGGAAAGCGAATGGGTCAGTTCTCCCAGTGAAGTAGTGGCTTATTCTACAGGTCCTTACCTCAACTGTAGTGAACCTAACAGACTATTTTCAGTTAAAATAATTGGCCAAATAATGAAAAGCTGGGAAATTCAATTCCTTCTACTTTATTTCTGTTACTGTACAGTACATGGGCCAGTTTTTAGCCTCTGGTTAAATATATCACCCTGAACAAGGCCAGACAGGCTCTGACATGGTCTTCCCTCCTGAATGTCACACTGCCCATTCTTTCTTTCTTCTCTGCACCCCACCCTCCTGATCAGGAATAATTTATCTGTCAAGTTCACTGATAGTCCAGGCAGCTGCTCAGAAGCCTGATTGCAAGTCTATCCTGGATATGCAGTACAAGAGAACCCAACAGTGAGCAGTCACTATGGAAGTATTAAATTGTGATCAGTGTTTAATTAAAATAAAACTGGTATCTGAGGCCTGGCTAGTGTATGCAACTGTCAAAGTTACAAACGCAACCACTAAATACAGTTATGTCTGCAGTGAGCCTTTTTCCAGGGTCGTCTGGGTCTTGGCATGGTAGTTGGAATTCCTTCTTAAGAAGCTGAAGTGGCCGACAGCAGCCGCATGCTGTGGTGACCATCATGTTCTCAACATTCAGCCTGTTTGGAAGAGAGGGAGAACGAGTTGGCATTTGTATACAGCATTTTAGGCTTCAGGCTTTTCACGCATTTGCACTTTTTTTTTTTTTCCTTTGGCGGAAGGTTCAGAGGAAAGAGCACGACCCTCAGCTTAATGGTTCTGTCAACTAGAGAACTACAGACAGTGCAGCAAGTGACTGAAGTTCTGACGGTGTGTGCTGCAAGAGCTCAGGTGTACTGAGCTGCTGCCTTCCTTTTTAAAAGAGGCCTCAGACCTCACTGAAAAACTAGTAAGATTTGATTTCCCTGTTCTTTGCACTTCTGAACCCTATAAGGTAACTGAATTTAATCTTTTTAAAGCTGTGCACTGCACTACTTGGGGTTTGCCAAAGGTCTCTGGTGGTGTGGTCTGTTACCACAAATGCTAAATTGTGCTGTTCCCTTTGCGTGGTTCACAGAGGAAGGAAAATCCCTTTCTTCCTCTGAGCAGTTAGCACCAGAATCTAAGCTGGTGACTGTATAGTAATATCAGTTCTGGGTTGTAAGGTCAGTTAACAAAGCCATAGTAGACTTGTACATATCTTGCTGACTTCACAATAATAAAGCACAGGTAGGTAAAGTGACTGCTTGAACAGGCAGGTGAGGCTTTGAGTCTCTCATGATGATACTGCTGTTTTCTTACGCTGTTTATTTCTGACTGTTCAGCCTATTGCTGGACTTGGTTCTATCTATCTTTGTCAGTGGGAAGCAGTATAAAGGTAGGCTAGAATTCAGGTATGGGAACAAGAGACTTAAGGAAAAAATATATTTTTAAAAAATCTCTTTTGAAGGAGAGAAAAGTTTGCTTGGTTTCAGTTAAAGCTGGGTTTTAACTACAACTTTCTAAATTATTGTGACAAACATTAACTCTAAAAATCTTCCTCCAGGATTCACAGCCCATTTGAATATTCTCAGGATACAAAGTCAGTTTTTAAAATGTTACAGGAACTTGCTTTGAAGGGGATAGCTTTTAGCTCCAGGATTAATTTAAATTAGTTATTGCAAAGGCAAAACTCTTCATTGCTTTCCTATTCTTGAACACTGTATTGGCTTGGATTGTTGGGAATTTAACAATTTTAATTTTTTTCCCCCAAATAATTGTGAACTGTAATACTGCTACACTAAGTTTAGTTGTATTGAAGCCTTGATTTTCTGTTGAGTAGTCTCCTACTGGGCAAGCAGAACTGCTCAGACAGCACACTTATAAAATATACCTGAATTACACTAATAGGAGAATGTTATGAAACAACTGAAGTGACATTATGTACCTTAGATGACATTTCTTGTTTTACTATCTTAGCTATTTGAAAACCGGTATTTGTAGTCTGAACAACCTTTTCCATCTTTAAAAAGCAAACAAACAAACAAAACCAAAATCCCAACAATCAAAACAACAAAACAGCCCCCCAAACCTGCAGCATTGATGCCTATTATTTAAAAAACAACAAAAACTTCAGGAAGTGAGATGACATCCCTTGTTTAGAATGTAAATCCCTATACAATAAATGACCTTATGAATGTTGGTTTTAGTTACCTGCTTTATACGGCAACATGATATATTACTGGGTGGATTCTAACCACATGTTCCTCCCCGACTTTTAAGGAGCAGTAGTTCATAAATGCACTCCTTGCAGATGACCAAGTAAGAAAAACAACTTAGTGCACTACAGCGTCTCAGCTGTTCCTTACTTTGTTGAAGATGGACATGATCCTTCACATCGGCTTAAAGTGACATTTGCAGAACAGCCTTTGTAAGTTATTTTTTCTTCATATTCAACTTCTCTGCAACGATCTGTCAAATGTTAAAAAAAAGAAAAGAATTATAGCAGAAATTTATCTTGGTCTTCTTGAGTGACCTTTGTTAGATGCCAAAAGCCTCCATACTTGGTTTCATGGAAAACCATTCTTACTGCATGAGATAATTAAGAAGTCACAAGTGAGTAACACAGCAAGAGGAGGTTTTAAAGCGGGCGCTGAAGATGCATGAGATGCATTACCATGGAGGACAACTAAGAGCAGAGAGGTTGCTGGAATTACAAATGAGCAAAAAAATGCCTGTTAAGAACATGGTGCAAATTCAGTCCAGAAGGAAAAAAACTAATCCTCTGATGAGAACACAAAGATGCTTGTAAAACAACCAGCTGTCTCGGTCTGGTGGAATTAATTCTGGTTCTCAGACTTTGTAGTAGATTTTACTTATTGGAAAAATGCTTACCTTACTCATTTTAAGGATATATTTTTTGTAGGCAGACAGAAGTTCACAACTTCCCTTACAAGACATAATACCTAATGCTACATAGCAGATAATGATTATATGTACCAACCTCATATTTTCTCCTGACTTAAAGCACAACACTTAAGCACTGTATGTAGCTAAAAGCTGACTGAAAACATAGGTTTTCCATGGAGTTTAAACACAGTGTTTAATGTTTAAGGTGAACAAAGGTGTTGAATACTACAAAGACCATTCATGCACCACTTACACGTGTTCCTGCACAAGGATCTCATGAGTACATTCTGGTTCTGTGGTTAAAGAAAGGTTACAGATGAAACCTGAACACTACTGCAGGGCAGACTCAGTTAGTACTGTAGTACATGTTTGGGATTTTCTTACTGGAAAATAAAACAACTAATAACTAGACAGTAGACTAAGATTGGAAGGAGCAAAGTCAGTAATGCTAGGTTGGAAAGGTAATGTTTGGAAGCATTTCTCTTAGGAAAATAATGTAAACAAAATCCAAAACAGGCCCCTAAACCATAACTATACCATGGAAAACCCTTCTGCTTATGAGAGCTCTTACTTGGATTCCCGTTCTATGAGGTGAAAATCATGAGGATGAAAGGCAAGCAGGGTTAAATCCTGCCTGCTTGGGTCAAACTGTCATTTCCCAATGCTCGAGCAGTCAGTCAGTTTGAGGCTCTTTTCTGCTAAAACTGAAATGAGCCTCTTTGGTACTGCAGCTCTTGTGGGACAGCAGGACGAAGGACAGACTTGTATTTAATCACTTCTCTGCAAGTAGGTAATTCTGCCGTGCCTTGTGGCTGAGCTGACTGACCTGGCCTAGCTGCACTCTGGCAATGTTAATGGTGAAAACGGAGACGAAAGGTTCAGCTACAGGTAACTGTACCCACTGCTGTATATTGATTCTCATATCACTCTTTGAGAGTAGTAGTTAACCACAAATACAGTTTTCTTAAATGACTATTTGGAACCCTTTGTATAAATCAGTGTTCTGGATTAAGACTGATGTCTTGGTTGAATGGAGCATGGTATTCTGCTTTGTTCATTTTTCCTTCCTGTTAGAGCCAAGTTCCTGGTTCAATGGAGTTGACTGTAATGACAAAATGAAGGACTTTGTGTGAGGACTCGCAACAACTGTGGAAAAATTTTGAACATATGCTTCAAAGACAGAAAGATACAAATGCTTATAATCTCATTATTAAGCAGGGTGGAAGAGGGGCAGGCCTACTGGGATGCCTCATATCCCTCCTGATTCTTGAAAAAGATAAGGCAAGTGAAGAATGTGGATTTTTGGAAGCGAGTCTGTGCTTTCTTTAGGAATTAAACACACAAAGAAGGAGAATAAGCAGTGAAGGCAGTATATGACAGCGGAGAAGGCAACAGGGAACAAGGCAGTATGATGTGGCTAAAGTACACATTCCAGATAACTTCTCCTTTGTATGCTGAAAGCTCCCAAAAGAGAATGCAAAGTGGCTCAAATTGAGATGTTAACTCTTGTCTTGGTCCTCAAACAGTAGCTAAAACAAACGCACAAAAATGAACCATGCAGTAAACCTACCTTCCATTCACAGATTGAACAGTGCATGTGTCACTCTGGTTTATTCTTAGAAGGTGTTAACCCATGTCCTAGAAAGCACTGAATAAAACTGCCTCATTGTTTCTAAATAAGAGTAGAAATTAGGCCTCTGCTACTTAGACAGAGTACAGTTAAAATCTCAGACAGCTCTTGTGCATCCACACCATGTTCCTGACTCCTATACTGTAGATCCTAAAGTAGGACAGTTCCATTTCAAATCAGTAGATATTGCTTTGTGTGCATCACTTTACATGAAATGGTGTGGAAATTATAGAAAGTGGTATTCCTTCAATCAAAAAATATTACATGATTAATTATGCACAGGAACCAGAAAACATCTCTGTACCTTAATAACTGTAAAACAGTATCCAGCAGAAGAGAACAAAAATGCTGAACTGTGCAGAGTATATGAGACCTGACAAGAGGGCTGCAGGGTAAGTCAAAAGACACCTTTTATTTGGACAGGCTATCTTTCGTACAGTGCTTTTGAAGATCAGGAAGTAGAGGTTCAGTGACTCTCCTGATCTGCATCCTGTCAGACTCTTTAACTCATGCTTTTTAATGTCTACAGTATTCTATAGCAGGGAACCAGCTTATGAAATCTAAGACATCAGACAACTACTCTACAAAAAATACCTGCATAAGGGGCAAAAAGAAAAGATGGAGCCAATGGGTACAAATGGTATCATAGATAAAAGAATATGTAAAGAAAAAATTCATGCACTCATCAATTAAAAAAACTTATTAAAAGCATGATATAGAAAATGCTATGGATATACATTACCATGTGGAACTGTCAATGGCACAACAGAAGACAAGGACGTTGAAAGCCTAGAGGTGAAAGAAGGAGATGATGTTGTGCGGGCAGTGGTTAATGTTGTTGTTCGCAAGGTGCTTCTTTCAGCCGACTCCGTAGAAGCAGTCGTGACTGACAGGGGAGCAAATGTCACTGTTGTAGATAAAACAGTCGGGACCAACACCGGAGTGGATTTGGCAGCAATACTGGTAGGAATGGCTAACGAAGATGTTTTGCCATATGGAGGCAATGTGGTGTTTTGGAAAGGAGAATATGGAGTACTCTCAGCAGACCTAAATGTGGAAGTAGTGAGTGGTGTAGGTGTAGGCATTGTGCTGACGGTTGGGGCCAAAGAAGAGAATGTAGATGAGGCAGTAGATGGCAGCCGGGTGCTGAGTGGGCTGCTGGGGGCAGGCGGAGAGCTGGGATTTGGAGATGTTGTTGCCAGAGGGAGTTCTGTGCTGCTTGGTGGGCTGGTCTCTGTGGAGACAGAGGTCTTGGAGGTGCTGCTGATGGAGGTGGCAGCCGTGGTCTTCTGTGTGGTCAGAGGTGGCTCGATGTGTGGCTCAGTTGACTTTTTATGGGTGAAGGCTGTTGGGAGAAAAGCACAGGTCAGCTGAGGATGAGGGCATGAGGAGAAAGTAGAGCAGGTGAGCAGAAGCCTTGGGCTAGTGCATCAGGTAAGAGAAGCAGCTTCATTTCACACTGAGTCTCTTTTTCCAAGACAGAAGATTAGGCTTCTGGCTCCTTCCTGAAGCCTCCGTGTCCTGCTTAAATCCTGTCATGGCCAATGTGTGTGCCAAGTGATGGTGGGGTAAACTGGCTAGATGCAAAGTGCCTACCCAGCCACTCACTCCGCCTCATCAGACATGGGGAGAGAAGTGAAGAGGCCAAAGCAAAGGTACAAGTGTTTCTGGAAACACAGTTAGTTTTCAGAAGCAAAGAAATTAAAGGAAAAATGAACCCACACCCACCCACGAGGTGCAAAGGCAGTCATTCACTGCCTCACTCTGCTGGCCAATGCCCAGCCAGTCTCCAAGCAATGGCTACTTTCAAAAAACTGCCCTGCCCCTCCATTGCACTGCTCAGCAATGACGTTCTGTGACACGGACTGTCTCCTTGGCCACTGGCTTTGGGCTATGCTGGCTGTGTCCCTGAGGGACCTCATGGCCACCCCTTGCCCACTCCCTGGCTGGCAGGAGGAGAAACAGCGAAGGCCTGGATGCTGTGCTAGCACTCCTCAGCAATCACTAAAGCACTTGTGTGCCATCAACACTGGCTCAGACCAACAGCAAAAACACAGCACCAAGAACCCTGCTAGGAACAGAAACTGGCTCCACCCAAAGCAGAGTCATTGCACAGGCCCAGGACTACATAAGGAACCGGGCTGGCCAAAGGTAGTGGGAATGGATGGCCAAGCATGCAAAGTGACATGTGGTTCTTGGATGTATAAAGGGAAGGAATGGAAGGAAGTAGGGAGGGAAGGAGAGAAGAAGGAAGGGAGAGCAGCTGGACGGAAACAAAGAGGGATGGAGCGAACTGAAAGAGCAGACATAGGAGGTGTAGAGGAGGGACACAAAAATGATCAGTGGGCTCTAGCATCTCTCATATTTGGACAGGGAGCTAGGCTTGTTAAGTTTAGAGTAGGAAGGAATGAGAGGGGATCTCATCTTTGTATACAGATGTCTCAAAGGCAGATGCCAAGGGGATGCTGATACTTTGGTGTTGGTGCCCAGCAACAGGGCAAGGGACTAAATAAACTAAAACAAAAGGGGTTTAATTAACCTGAGGAACAACTTCTTTACACTGAGGGTGGCAGATCAGTGGAGCAGGCTCCCAAGGGAGATTGTGGGGTCTCCCTCTCTGGAGACATTCAAAACCCATCTGGATGCATGCCCTTAGTGTAACCTACACAAAGACACCCCTTCCTTAGCAGAGGGGTTGGATAAGATGATGTCCACAGGTCCCTTCCAACCCTAAGAATTCTGGCATTCTGTGAGCAGCGGGGAAAAAAAGGAGTTGGTCTTACCAGGCTGTGAGGAGCTCATCCATGTTGAGGACACAGTAGAGAAGGCAGAAGAAGCAGGCAATGGCACTGTGCTGGTTTTGGCTGTGGTGGGTGCAGAGGACTCTGCTGTAGGAGACTCTTGGGGAGCACTTGTCGTGGGGGAAGAGGGCTTGGGCCTCAGGGTCGTAGGTGTAGGCCTGGGGCTGGTGCTTGGAGCTGCTGTGGAATAGACTGTGGAAGCGGGAGCAGATGGCAGCCGCGTGCTGAGTGGGCTGCTGGGGGCAGGCGGAGAGCTGGGATTTGGAGATGTTGTTGCCAGAGGGAGTTCTGTGCTGCT
>JAWMRA010000161.1:17040821-17072824 GCA_035584735.1 Pseudotriccus pelzelni | reverse complement strand
TGGTGGGCTGGTCTCTGTGGAGACAGAGGTCTTGGAGGTGCTGCTGATGGAGGTGACAGCCGTGGTCTTCTGTGTGGTCTGAGGTGGCTCGATGTGTGGCTCAGTTGACTTTTTATGGGTGAAGGCTGTTGGGAGGAAAGCACAGGTCAGTTGTATGTTGCTGATTTGATGAGAAGTTCAGTGACATCTGTAGTTCCAGTTTGGAGGCTTTGTGCTAGGTTATTGGTGAGGATGGGGGACCATGACCCCACTAATTCATTTTTGGTTGCTTTTGGTGGTTTTTTTGTGGGGTTTTTTTGACATTGAACAGAAGTGTTTGTTATCCTTAATATGTCCCAACATGCTCTGCTTCTTTTGATATTTTTTTGCTGCAGACCATTTTAGAGATCGACCTCTAGCAATTTGCTTCTTTTCTTCTTCCCGGAACTACTGAGTCGGGAAGAGGTATCTCTACTTTCATGTGCAATATTCACTTGTTTAATGTTAGTTTAAAATTTACTTGGTGTACCTTCTGCTGGTAAGGATCCATTGGAAGCTGTGGCTACTAGGATATGGATGCACTGGCCATGAATTACTCTTATCTCTCTCATGACCAGAGCACTCATCTGTTACTATTTCAGTAGTTGGTGTATTATCTCTGGTTGGTTTCCCTTCTACAAAGAACTGCACAAGAGAAAAGATCGGTGGGATCTTAAGACTCTTTTGCACTCAGAGTCAGCATTGGTCAGTGGGATGGTATTTGTTGAACCACACTTTTCATGGGTGTGCCAGGGTCTGGGCATCCCTTGGCTGGAGATGATGGCTTGGGTTATGTCTCTCACCCAAAACTGTCCTGAGCTGTAAACTGGAGATGCATTTCCAGCTTCACTGTTTTTTTTTCCCCCAATGCCCCACTGTGCAGTCAGGGCATCACTATAAGAAGAGGGAGGTGTGTGTTAGCCTCCATGTGATTGGCAGTTTTAGGGTAGGAACTCATGGATGTCTGTACCCTGATAAAGGCCTGTGCCTCAGAGCCAAACCCCTGAATTGGCAAGGGAGGAGGATGCAGTCAGGGTTATGTGTAGGTCAGTCCCATGACCTGCTGGTGTCCCATGGGAATAACAGCGGGAATTGAGAACAAATACAAAAACTGAGGCCTGTGTGGGACATGCTGCCTAGGAGAAAATGGTGGGAGTTGGAAGAAGCAGACAGAGCAGCAGGAAGGGCAGGAGGGACCTTACCAGGATGTGATGTTCCCAGCCGTGTTGAGGACACAGTTGAGGAGAGGGGAGAAGCAGGTGAGGCTGAGGTGGCAGACAAAGAGCTCGGAGATGTGCTGCTGGTGGGTGTGGCAGGGGTGGTCTGGGTCTGCGTCACGAGATGCTGTGCAGGCTGTGTCAACGTTCTTATGTGGGTGACAACTACCGAGAGAAAAGCACAAGTTGATTGGAGGTGGCGGGGAAAGAACAGAAGGCAAAGGAGGTAGGCAATTCCCAGGCAGAACCCCCAGGGTATGGGGTAGGAGTAAGAAAGACAGAACTAGACCCCACTGAGTCTCACTGGGCAAAAGAGAAAAATAGGCTCTCCCCTCAAAAAATATGAGGCAAAACTGGGCCTGAAGTGTGCCCTCTGACAATTCAGCACCCCCTGCCTTATTCTGAAGCTGCTCAGAAAAGAGCCTCTCTGGATATGCACATGTACTCTCCCAGGCATTCCAGACTGGACAAGAATATCACCTGGAAAAACTGGGGTAAGTGAAGCAAAGTCTTAGGCCAAGGGCATCTGTCTATTCCCTCTTACCTTCTGGTTGGTGCAGAGTGGTTGCTGGGATTCTCTCACTGTCTGTAAGGTAAGTAAGAATAAATATTAGTAATGTCTGGAAAGGTTCCTAGAGGAAGCTGTAATTGCTGACACCAGGAGCCCCAGATGTATGCACCCCAACACTACTTTGTGGGAGACACATGGACTGGAAGAGTGTACACCTGCCCTCCCTCTACAGTGGAATTCACACCACACACTGTCGCAGCCTCTGGTGTCGGCTGCTAACCTAGTAATTCATGTTGCCATACAGCCTCAGAGGAGGCTGTCCTTGTTGGTATACTGAGTGCCAGACACACACAAAAAAATCCTTTTATTTAATATTTATTGTTGGGAGAATTTGTTACATTGGCTAGGGAGAATATGTATTCTGTGGTCTGTGGGTTTTCAAGAACTTGCCTTGAGACATGGGGAGATTCTGCGTAAATTGGGAGGAAGTGTTGGAAGAGAAATGTTAGGATGTCAAATGCTTGCTCCATTGGCAAGACAAATTTCCATTTTAATCACTCTTCTTCAATTATCCGTGTCCTTTCCTATCTATTTGCAGTGTTAAGACCACTAGTAAGAATGTGTGGGGTTTTTTTTATTAAGTAGTACATTGACATACGTCTTGTGAGTGATGGCTTCACCTGAGAGATATTAAAAAGTGGTATTTACCTGCCGTTGTTAGTTTAGGCTTGCTGAAAGTTATGCTCTGAGACAGGGTTTGAGTAGGCAGTGAGGAGGTTGTCATTTCCTTTTTGATAGTGGTCTTGAAGGGTGGTGAGGTGAACTTTACTTGCTCTGTCTCTGTTGAAGCAGCAATTGATGAGGCAGCAGGCGTAGACTTTGGCATAGTGGTCATGGTTCCCTTTGTTGTGGTAGTTACAGAAGGAGTGATGGTTGTAGTCATGTTCAGTGCGGTAGAAATTGATGTTGTATGTTCTTTTGGAGTAAAGGTAAATAGTACAAGGTGAGTAATCAATTCATGGAATAATTAAAAATAGATAAATTATGAAGAAAATACCCATATTTTAGAGACCCTTATTCGCCTTCATCTTTCGAATATTTTCAGCATCACTCGTGTTCTCAAAAGCTTGTCAAATATTTCTGTACTTATATTTGTTTTCTATTGTCTTGTGTCTGTCTTTGTTCTGATTTTCTGTATTTTTCTAAGAAGTTAGCTTTGCTGTCACTTACTGGCCACAGTCTGTATGGGATTTGCCCAAATCACAACTTCATTGGCTACTATTGTGTTCCAAATCAGTCACAGTTTCAGCTTTCTGTAATTCATATTAAAAAGTTAAGTAACATTATACTATAGGACTTTTTTGTCCCAGTGTCCAAATTATCTGTCATAATGTCAGCTTTTGAAGCTGTGTTTTGAATCCTTTGGGACCTCTTTTTAACTCTGCTTTCCCTGATAGCCAGGGTCCAAGATGGTTAATTAGCTGACGTGCATGTTGGTGTGAGACTAAATGAGTCTCCACAAACCATAGACTGAGAAAGTAATTTATGTTGGCAGTGTCATCCTCCTGAGAGCAGGACTCTAGAAGCCTAGACAAAGCTGCTACACTGATACCTGTGTGACTCTGCCAGGGGCTTGCTTACATTATTCAGAGTTAACAGATTGGTTGCTCCTTGAATATGATTGCATAACTGAACCAGCTGTGGAAAAGAAGATGAAGCTGAGCTAATAAACCTAACTGGAACTGGGCTGGCTCAGTGCTTATAGAGCTTCTAATGTGCTTCTCAAATGAGTCACACAAGTGACTTTTGGTTATGTTTCTAACCTAGTGTCTATATCCTTTAGCTTTCCATGCACTTTTGATCTACGCTTCTGAACACTTCTGGTTTACAAACTCCTTTCTGGAAGCCTGTTTTGCCTACCTCACAATTTGGAGTCTAATGCTTGGATGTTGTACGAGTTTGCAGTGCTTTTCTAGGAGGCGGTATCTCAATTATGTATAGAGTGAGCTTACTGTGATTTATTTTAGACAGTAACACTGAAAACCTACCAGTTGTTGACTTCATTGTGACAAGAGGTTGTATGGGTGAAGTTCTGGGAACTGTAATTTTTGCAGTTATTGTTGGATTTGTAATCTCAGTTGATATAGCAGTTGCAGAAGAAGTACTAGGTACTGTTAGTAGGGTGCTTCTGCCAGAGCTTCTTGTTACTTCAGGCTGCACTGTTGTTACTAAGAGAAAAAAATCAAAATGAAAGGATAAGGAATAGTCCTCAATGATCTATTTATAATGCATCTATATGAATTGATTTTTTTAAGCAAAACCACTGTTTTTATAACCATTAGCAGTAACTACTATTAACACCTTTTCAGATGAAGCCTTTTAGATGAAGCCTTTGAGAGCAGTTAACCACTGCTTCCTTTGCAGTGAATACATTAAACAGGTATTCATGCAGAGGCTTTATACCTTTTTCTTCACTTTAAAGTGAATTTGGCATAAATACTTATGCATAGCAGCAGAAATGGAATATTATTTTATTATCCACACAACCCACAGTGTAACGTTTTCCAATACCATCTGTCTTCAGGGAAATCAATGGAATTTATAACAAATTAAAGATCATTGTATATAGGTCCCTTTCCTATATCAGGCTATAGGGATTTAGTATAGTCAGTCATACATTTCCATGAAGACTTTCTTAAACTGATGAAGTGCTATATGGTCAGTCACTCTGCAATGAGCAGGGACATCTTCAACTTGATCAGGTTGCACAAAGCCCAGTCTAGCCTGCTCTCGAACGCTTACAGGGATGGGACACCTACAGCCTCTCTGGGCAACCTCTTCCAGTGTTTTACCACCCTCATAATAAACAATCTCTTCCTTATATCTACTCTGAATCTACTCTCTTCTAGTTTAAAACCATTACCCCTTGTCCCATTACAACAGGCCCTACTAAAAAGTCTGTTCCCATCTTTCTTATGAGCCTCATTCAAATATTGAAAGGCTGCAGCGAGGCCTTCTCTTCTCCAGGCTGAACAACACGAGGTCTCTCAGCCTTTCCTCACAGGAGAAGTGTTACAGCCCTCTGATCATCTTTCTGATCCTCCACTGTCTGGAACTGAGGACTGCACAGCACTCCAGGAGGGCTCTCATCAGAGCAGAGGGGCAGAAGCACGTCCCTTGACCTCCCAGTCATGCTGATTTTAATGCATCCCAGCATATTATGGTACCAGGTCATTTTTCATCATTGCATCTTACGCCCGTGAAACTGGTGATGCTACTATAAAATGCAGAAAAGGGTATCACTGACTTTGTAAACACTTATCAGGACATAATATCAGTACGTAAATATTAGTTTGGTCAACTGTGTAAACTGACCTGGTGAAGGTGAAGATGTTTCAGGTGTGGTACTAATGCTTTCTTCCCCTGTTGTGTAAAGGTAGAACAGGTTAAGTTTGTGAATTAAAGCATATTAAAATACTCCAAATAAGGCAAATTTCAGATTGGATTCAAAGGATTGTGTTAATTAGTGAGGATTCCTGGAAGTGTTTAATATTACATATTTCAGTGGTAACATTCACATCAAAGGACTTAATTATAAAGAAATCAATATATCTCAAAATAATAATGAACACTAGTAAGTTTTGCTATCTTCCTTATGACTTTTATGCTTAAGGGCACCTCACTCTTCAAGGATAATGGAAGATGGTATTGTATATAAATGAGATCACTAGCTGAGGTTCTGGTTACACAAGTTAGAATTCTGGAATATGAGAAAAACTGTCCTGAAGTTTTTCTTACATCTGCATGAAAATCCAAACTGTGGAGCTTGAGTCTATCCAAAATATTATTTAATAAGATAGGTTTTCACAGAAGTAAATGATATGGCAATAAGTCTTAAGTTAATTTAAAAAGAAAATCTCTAAAAGAGATTTGCTAAGTAGAGTCCATTAGCTAAGTCTGATCTTCTTCTAAATGTTCTAATTTTCAATGAAAAAAGTTTAATATCTCTGAGACTCAGCTTTGCTGGGTCTGTCCCTCACACAGACCAGAGCAGCAATACACTTTCTGGAAGAGCCACCTTTTAAAAAGTACTCACACTTGCATGCACATAACTTCTCATGTTGCTAACTAAAATCAGTCAGGTTCATCCAGCTTCTGTATATAGCACTGCCTACCCTAATCGTGGTTTTAATTAATTATTTTAATTTCTTTATTTACCAAGCAGTACAGTTATGGGATTATTTTGAAAGAAAGTTATGTTTAGATGAACACTCATTTACGGAGAGGTACTAGGAAAAATATCTTCTGTGAGTCTATTTTTCAATTAGTGTAGAGAAAGAGATGCTTCTTACCACATGGCATACACAAGTTCTTCTCATGGTCAAAGTATTCATCATGAGAGCAGTTGTAACAACCTGAAGAAAGGAAAAGAGAGTTTGTTTTACATTTCTCAGAAAAAGGCATTTAATTGATACTATTTAGCATCTAATGTATTACATCTTTGCTATTAAAAAATAGTATCGACATCATCTATTCAGGTAAGTATTTCCAATGTCATACTCAGAAAGAGCATCTGCCTATGTAGGAATTTTTTTGGTTTCTCCAGCTATATCCATTTGTTTAATAAAAATATTAACTGCTCTCTCCACATGTTTTTATCCCTAAGTACAGTATATTCTTTTTATTTGGTGTAAGTCAGAATTTCTCTTCCAGATAGGCTGAGCTCAATATAAAGCTAGTTGTAGTACAGCTCCTGAGCTTATAACGTGTTTTAAAACTGTAGTAGTAAGGGAAGGATCAGCAAAACTGCTTCAAAGATAGCATCAGTTAGACTACCATTATTTAAGTGTGGTATGACCGATTTAAAAAACAGCATTGAAAATAATTATTATTTTGTTGCTTTCCCTGGTTTAGAGTAGTAGAGCTCATTACCTTCAATGTTGACATATTTGTAGTTTTGATTTGGGCAATTACAAGGCCTGTAATGCCAGGTGCACTTGTCATTATTGTAGCCAGAGGAATAAGCATTGTCAAATCCTGTTCTTTTATGAGAATTGTAGTACTCACAATAGACAGCTAAAAAAGGTAAAAGCAAGACAGAAATCAGATTTTTTTTTTTTTTCAACTTAATGGCATGGTATTTTTAAAGTACTAAAGGGACAACAAAACTAATACACAAAATAATAAAAAAATTCACCGAAGTTATCAGCTTCTGATGTAAATTTATATTTTAACTCAGTGAAGACAGTTTCTTTTTTGCAAATGCAGTATGTAAGCATTTCCACAATTTTTAATGCACAATATAGTGAAATGTGGAAAAGAAACCATCAAAGGTGACAACTCTAACATTGACTCATAAGAGGCTCACACTTTCTTTCCTTCTATATAGAGTGTTCTGGAACACCTTGATATCTTTTCCCTGTTTTACAGTGTTCCAGCCAACACAGCTGTCTTCATTTCCTTGACATCCACACAGAAGGTGACTTCATTGTAGCTAAAATGAGATATATTTTTTTACAATTTCATGCTTTCTCTGATGGTAAATTGACAGTGCGCTGCACAGTGGCAGAAGAAGAAAGAGTCTGCCTTCTGTGACTACGTTATTTTCTCTCTCATTACTCCATGGTAAAAAGAGTTACAATATTTTGGTTAGCTTAGCACAAATGAAAAGTACAGATTTCAAAAGCCAAGTGACTATTTGCCCACAGAGAAAATGCAACTTTTGAGGTGCTTATTAAAAATTTTCTTACATTGTCATATGAATATACCCACAGCAACAATAATAACCTCTTACACTTGTTTAAGGAGAGCTTAAGGGAACTTACGACAGAACTCGGGGGTCCTCCAGTCAATGCAGATCCCTTTGTCTAAACATGCCATGGCATACACTGCAATGGCATCACACATGCATTCACAGTCCCCTCCAATGTCACACCCACAAGAGTCTCGAACGCAGGCCTCATAATAGGGCATCCGATTCACCTGCATTGGAAAATGAAGGGATGAATTTTCCAAGATTATTTTGTGCCAATTTATTAAGAAGACTTTTTTTTTATTTTCCACCAAGTGAGAATAACTAGTATTTCATCTGAACACTTATCAAAGGAATTACAACTCCACATCATACAGATCTTTCTAGCCAGAATCAGGTGTTTCCACATCAACAACAGAAACTGATGATGTTTTGCCTGATATGCATATGTAAATTTATACTGGTACTGAACATATTATGTATAGTTAGCTAAAAAAACTCAAATCCTCCCATTCATTTAGGCACAAGTATCTAAGTTCATCACCTGTACAGCCTCTGTGTACATACATAAACACTGCAGCATTATCCCCATTTTTCACTTGTTTTCATCTCCTGAAAATGGGGGATTCACCTGAAAATGGGGGATTTCCCTTCAGAAGGCCTATTCCTGATGACCCTTGTGATATTTTCATTTCCACAAAGTGGACAACTTAAAACAAATAGGAGGGCTGATGGTATCTTGCTCTTGGATGGATCATCTAAGTAATGCTGTTGACTTACTGATGAGAACACGGGTTTACAGGACTTTCTTCAGTTCGATTTTATAACAAAGACTAAATGGTTTCAAAAGAGTAAGTGAATTGATCAGGTATTACCAACAGACTGACTAGTTTTTGATTCTTAAGTCTTTTTTCACTCTTATAGTTCTAGTAATCAGTTAATATTACACTTAGCTTTTGTGCTTAAAAAAAGTGCTGATGAAGTGCAAATAAGAAAGAATGAAAATAAAGATAAATATGAGGCATAAAACATTTTACATGTATTTTATTGAAACACTTTGGGAAACAGAAAATTGCCTGTTGGAGTGTGAGCATTTTGGAAGAATGCAGATTATGCCTGTTAGTAAAAGGAGGAATAAATAAATTCTTACCTTATTGTGACAGGCAGAAAAAACCTGGCTGTTGATGACAGAGCATGTCTTTTCTGCCCATGCTTTACGATAAGGGTTCTTGCTACAGGGGTCCACTACAAAGTATACATCCCCACAGAGAGGATTCTCTTTCCAAGAATTGACAAATTCCAATTCATTTGATGCCACATACTTGCTTCTAGTTTCAAAATCATCCTTCATATTGCCATTATAGTTCCCACACAAACCGCATATAGTTTCCTAGAATAAACGAAAGCAGCAGTGTCAGTTCAGCAAGTTACAATTACTCACCTTCCCTTTTGATTACTGATGGTTGCCTGTGCTTTAGGAGTGGATGTCATCTACATATACTTTGTCATACATTCTTAGCTTCTCGTGCATGAGGTTCTGTTCGTCACTGGAGGAATGTGTTTTCTAAACTGCTGTCATCATTTAGAGATCAAATTCAACCATAAAGTTCTATAGAATACAAACATTTAGCTCAAAAATTTCCTGAATGCAGTACAGAAATTACTTGAAAATCAGCTTCTAGTGAAAATCTCTGCTGTTTTGGAGGTAAAGATGAAAATTACTTTCTAGTAGCATTTTTGAAAAACCTTTGCCATCATAAAGATTCAAGGCAACTGCGATCAAATGTGCGGTTCAATCTGAATTGAAGGACACTTTGCTGAGGAAGTTATTCAGCCATACCTGTGTTCCTCTGGAGATCTTGATGAAGAAGTTCATGTGCTTATTCCAAATAAGGGTCATGTTGTATTTTCCTGGGATAATGATATCAAACATCAGGTGAAGGGCGTTCTTTTTCACATGATATCGCACACTAGGATTTTCCCCAGAAATAGTGAAGGTTTCATCTCTCAGTATGATTGTCAAATTCTGGAAGAAAATTTATCTAGAAATTATAACTTATCTAGTTTCAGTATCTTCCTTACTCTGTGTCACATTGCTAAAGATCAGCGCCTGTGATACTATTACAGACTATCTTAATATTTCCACTCATTTTTCAAAAGTCCTGGCAGTCAGAAAAAAGGAAAACAGTGCACCCATTTTTAAAAAGGGTGGAAAGGAGGACCCTGGGAGCAACTAACCTGGCAGCATCACCACTGTGTCTGGAAAGATCATGGAGCAGATCCTCCTAGAAGCTGTGTTAAGGCACACAGAGGACAGGGAGGTGATTTGAGACAATCAGCACAACTTCACCAAGGGCAGATCTTGTCTGACCAACCGAGTGACCTTCTATGGTAGAGTGACTACATAAGTGGACAAGAGAACAGCTACAGATGTCATTTATCTGGACTTCAGTAAGGCCTTTGACAGGGTCCTCCAGAACAGCCTCCTCTCTAAATTGGAGAGGTACAGATTTAACAGGTGCACTGTTTGGTGGGGAAGGGATTGGCCGGATGATCGCACCTAGAGGGGAGTGATCAATAGCTCCAAGTCCAGATGGAGCTCCGTAAGGAGTGGTGTCCCTCAGGCACCTGGGATCAGTACAGTTCAATATTTTCATCAGTGACACAGACAGTGGGACCAAATGCACTCTCAGCAAATTTGCAGATGACGCCAAGCTGAGTGGTGCAGTTCACACACTTGATGTGATCTGAAAATAACTGTTCAGGTGGATAATGGCAGAAGGAAGAGCTTACCCCAAGGTAAATGCTGATGGATCTGGAGCATGTAACTCCTGATTTCCCACAGATGACATTCTCAGTAACAATTTTGAAAGAGGAAACAGGTTTATTAATACTGCAGCCATCCTGAAAAAAACAAAACAAACCACAAAAAGCATAAGACCCCAAAAGATTCTGCTTCTGGAATCTTCCAAATTAAAATATAAAAGCATAAAAAAATAAAGAAAGCTTAAAGTGTCCTGACTGATTCTGCCTGTTTCAGAAGGTGATGACCTCTGCTCTGGTTGTCAAACTGACATCACTTCTCTAAAACATATAGTTGTCTGGTACAGAATATATATATATCAATGATTATTTAAAATGTTACTAAATCTAAAATTTGTTATAATTGCATTAAAAGGCTTGGTTTTTTGAGAAGTAAAATATTTTCATCCAAAGCACTGAAATAAACAGATTATACAAAAAATCATTAAGTGGCTATAAAGATCCAAAATGCTCTATTGGTTATTGATGCATCCTATCATATTTTCATTAGTCATTTAAATCAAATTGTTTCTTGATGCTAAGATACTGCCAAAATAACCAGTAGGAAGCAGGTTACCGTAGCTAATATGTATTCACAGTTGCCATCAAACACAAAACGCTGTCCATCAAAAGTGGTGATGTGGCCTTCTCCATACAGGTTACATGTTGAGGAACACCTTGATTTCTGAACACATTTCCATTTGCCTTTTGTGCAAGTGCTGGGAGCGAGAAGAGAAACCGTACTCAGACTTCAAAAAATGCCACCTTAATCCGCTTCTTTTTATATACACCCACTTTTACAAATAAGATGTTAATTTAATTGATTTATGTACACTGAGACCAAGTTAGAGTTAATATAAAGGACCCTAATTAAAAGTTATGGACTGTCTAGAACATGAATTCATGATAAAGAAGAAACTGTAAATTACTTTTGCCTTTTTATTTTCATGAAAGCAATAGTATATAAAACCCATTTATTTTTGCTCCTAATGAGAACAGAAGTCACTGTTCTGTGTAGTCTGGGGCGTGGTGGTGTTTTTTTAATGCTAGATTAGTAACTGGAAATGGAATGAAGTACTTCAAGAATGCTGCTAAGGAGATGGAAACAATATTTGAGGAGGAATTTGCTTTTATCTACATAAAAAAAGAAAGACTGTGCCCTCATATTTATTTATGTGGAGTTGTCAATAATCATTGACTTTATGTAGTTTACAGTTACAGGCCCTACTGGATGCCCTTATTCCTGAATATGCATAAGGCAGAAATTATCCCTGAAGCTGGTATCATGACCATATCTATACATACACTATCAAATGTTAAGTTTTTCTCTGTGTTAATTCCTGTACTTTGCCATGGTGTTTCTTCCATTCAGCTGTTGCCGTTTCCTACTCTCCTATCAACTAAACACTTTTTTTTTTGTGTGGTTGTACAGTTTAGTGAGACAGAGGTTCTGCAATGAAAAAGTACGTGATTCTTACCAGATCTCACATTCAGTTTGGATTTGTTCACCTCTTCTGTAAGAAAGGCCACCATATTCACATGGACACTCCTCAGCTGGAACACACTTGCCATCAAGATTTTCATACAGTCCATCAGCACAGACACAGCCTGATTCACATTTAGTTGGTATCTGGTAAAGGTCAACAGATTGCAAAATGAAAAGAACCGTGAGACGTATTTTATCCTGGATGTGAACGGTGTCAAGAGTGAACCTGTGGTGAAATCTGTTTTGACTTGATCTTAGTTTTGTGATGTTCCTTGTACTAATGTGCTAGTCAACTGAACTAATTTCACTGAAGTTGTAAGATACAATTGTGGTGTGGGGTATTAAACATACCTGAAGACTTAAAAATTGATCTTCCTTTAATACCAGTCTTTTTTCAGAGAGTACAAACAGAAGTTTCTTTATATCAAGGAAGCTTATTACAATTCTTACAATTAGTCTGTTTGCTTAATATAAAATTATAAGAAAACTCTATTAGGACAGCCCCGACATTCACCTAGCCCAGGTCTCCTGCACTCTGTGACTGGCAGCAGCAGAGAGTTGAGCAAAAATAGAAAAGGAAGCATAACACACAGCTTATGGAGTACCTGAGTCAGAGGTGATAGCCACGTAGTTAAGAATCCTTAATGGACTTTTATTCTATTCATTTAATTAATTACTTCATGCAATTTAATTCCTTTAATCACTTCTTAAATATATGTACATTTTTTTGTATCCACAGTCTGGGGAAAGAAGACTGATGTTTAACTGTATCATGCTAGATGAAATATCTCCTTTTATTTCATTAGAGAGAATGTAGTAAAATTCTAAGCAACAGCTAGAACATTCTACCTCTCTCAAGAGGATAAACATCCCAGATCTGTGAAACTCACACATTCAATTCCAGTAGCCAGCATCTGACAGGTTGGGGCACATGCAGCTCCATATTTGTTTTCTAAACTGTCAGAACACGATATATATTTCTTAGGAGCTTTGCAGCTTTCTAGGGGAAAAGAACAAAAACAAACATTGAAAAGATTCTGAAGTAGTAATTTTACAACATAGGGGAAAAAAACATGTTTCTAAGTAAACCATAACAGACTCATACCTGCAGGATTTTGAGGTTTGCCTGTGCAACTTAGCCTTCCATTAACACAGTAGCTAGGGAGAAAAAAAAATAATTCAATGCAATTCTCTCCTGAGAAAGAAATTTTTATTTTTTTTCAAAATGACTTCATTTGAAATATTTCCTTTATGTTACTAGCTCCTTCCCATCCTTTGAAGTGGAATACGAGTCAGCTTGTCTCTTTACTTTTTGTAACAGTAACATTAGTTTTGGAAGTGTATGGTAGGCTATTATCACTATTATCACTAGTAGGCAATTATCACTATTATGATTGTTTAACAAGTCATTCTTGAAGTCTGTATATAGCTGTCCAAGTGCTGTTGACAAAATCTCCTACTAGGAATAATCAGACCTTACTTAATATTTTCTATTTTTCTCTGTAACATTTCCAAGATTGAAGTAAATAAAATGCTTTTTGTTCATTTAAGGATATTTGTGGTTTAGGAAAAGGCAAAAGAGATGTCTTGAAAAATAATTTTTTCCTATTAAAAATAAAGCAGTCTATACTGGTTTGGGCTGGAATGGAGTTAATTTTCTCTGTAGTGGCTCAGTGGTGCTGTTTTGGATTTGTGACCAAAACAGTGTTGATTACACAATACTGTTTTAGTTATTGCTGAACAGTGTCACAGCATTCTCTGCTCCTTATGTTGCTCCACCAGGGAGGAAGTTGACAGTGCAAAAGAAGCTGGGAGGGGACACAGCCAGGACAGTTACCCAAACTGACCAAAGAGATATTCCACACTATACTGCACCAAGCTCAGCAATAAAACCTCAGGTAAAGAAGGAGGAAGAAAGGATGTTTGGAGTCACAGCACTTGTCTTCCCAAGAAAGCATTATGGATGACAAATTCATGCTCTCCTGGAAATGTCTAAACAGCTGCCTGCTGAGGGGAAGTCCTGAACTAATTTCTTACTTAGCTTTGATTGCACATTATCTTCACTTACTAAAAAGCTTTTTTGCATATTAATAATAAAGAAATTCATTAAACTGTCTATATCTCAACCCATAAACTTTCTTGATTTTTTCTTTCTGATTCTTTTCCATAGCTGGCTGCAGTGGAGTGAGCAGCTGTGGGGTGCTTAGCTGCTTACTGACCTTAACCCTCAGCAGAGACACATGAAGACCCCTCATCTCCATTTGTTAGTCCATTTGTTTGTTAAGCTTTAAACTTGACACACTTACCAGGTGATCCCACCAGTTATTGTTGACTGGTCAGGCAGGATGTATTTTCTATCTTCTAAATAGCAGGGACAATGAGATTTACGAACACACTCATTCTTGTGGTTCAAGTACAGTCCTTTAGGGCACTGGCAGCCTTCAATAGGAATATCAGTTGGATGGCATTCCAGGGCTCGGTAGGAGAGTGACAAGCATGTCCTGTCACATGCCTGAGTGTTGTAGCTGAATGTTTGATTGCCAGTGCAAGTAATGGCTGTAAAACAAGAGTGTATGTTAAACTTCATTTACGGATCCTCTTCCTTGTAAAAGGTTAACTGTGCTCATCACGTGCCACTTATTTTATGTCAACAGCTTCAATGCTTAATACTTCCACTAGCTTCTCTTCCTATGGATATGGAGCTCTAGCAAAACGTATTGCAGATCAGGGTTTAACACCAACCACGTGGCTGTTTGGAAGTTTCATGATGGTTTAGTTGTTTGGAAGTTTCAGGAAGGTTAAATATGTAATTGCTTCTTCGTGTATCTTGGAATAAAATAATGCAAAGAGAAGCTTTGCAGAAATGTCAATGTATTTTTGAGTAACTGTGAAACCTGTACCTAATTGCATAAAAACAAAATCAAATCTGCACCCAGAGTTTTTCCTAGTTCCTTCTCATTTTACAGTACAGTATAACTTTATTTATCTGTCTATTCCATCACATAATTATCAAGTCCTGGAAGCATCCACATGCTCACCTTAAAACATATGAATAATCATCTTCATATAGTCTAAAATCACAATCTTTTTCTGAAAGAGACTAGAAGCATATTGAAAAGTTGGGTGTCTGTTATCCCATTTCTGCTTTTTCCTTCTTTCTGTTCACTATTTTCCTCATTACTCTTAAGATGATTTGGATGCTGTTTCAAATATTGCATTACCATTTTGGGAGGTTTTTTTGTTGCGTTTTGACACATCTGTGGTGCCAGCAGCTCCTGGGAAAACGGTTTTTATACCATTGTATACCATAGGCTGGTTGACCTACTTGAGCAATATGTAGTTATTTTTTTAAACACTTGACAAGTTGTTTGACAATATGTTCTTGTTCTTACTCAGTTTTGTCACAGGTGAAGCAAACACAGGAATACTCTAAACAGAAACAGGCAGAGCTGTATGCATGCATTCATCTGATGGCAGACCATCAAGAGCTGGTTCAGTTACTTACTACAATTGTCCATACTGCTTCTCCAGTTCTCGAGGATTAAACCCATTGAACTGCATGCTCGTGCATATGATCCCAGAGCAGAACAAATGTAAGGAAACGTCTCTTCATAGTTACAGGCCTGGTAGACACATCTCTGAAACCCAATACATGGAGAATACTTTGTTACTGGGGAGCAGACAACTGGAAGTGCTAAACCCTGGAGGTACTTAAAAGATGTGTGGATGTGGCACTTTTGGGCATGGTTTAGTGGTGGATTTGGTAGTGTTATGTTTACAGTGGGACTCCATGATCTCAAAGATCTTTTCCAACCTCTGTGATTCTATGCTGAATTGCAGAGCTAAGTCAGGCAAAATACATAGTATTGCATAACAAAAAGTTATGGAAAAGATCTGAATAATTGCTTTGCTGATGTAAATAAAATATACTTAATACCTAAAAAATGCCTTTATTTGCTTTGTTTATTCTCATTTTTAATTTTCAAATGTTTTGTGTAGATTGGCATATACAATAAGCTCAATTATACCCATGGTAAAATCAATACTTTGAATAGCTAAAGTTGCCATGGACAACTGCCATATGAGCAAAAATACCTTCTGATTCATAGGGATGGGATCGGTGCCTGTGAACAAACAGGCTTTCAGTGTGGAGGAGACATAATTTTCAAAACCACACCCGTTCCTTGGCTTCTGCGTGCTGCCGATTCAATGTGTGGGATACTGTCTAGGAGCACAATCTGGTTTATATTTGGACTCTCTCTCTACAGTGTCTGCCATAACCTCCTACCTTATAGAAAGGAATAGGGTTGACCACAGCATGGCATTTCTCGAACACCGTACCCTTCTTGGTAAGAATGGAGCAGTGAGTCTCAGCAGATATTTCTGATGGAAGTAAATCACAAACATTAAAAGTAGAAAGTCAGGGAAAAAAATGCAGAAAGAAAATTTAAAAAACGATGCATTACTCCAGGTGAACTTTTGGCAATGGCAAATTGAACAATAGGACAACAACTTCTTAACTTGTTAGCTTCCATACTCTGTTTTTGTACAAACAGCTCAGTAGGGCTTTTTTAAATTTTATTTTTTTTTAATGACCAATAGTAATAGAAACTTGGGAAGGCAAAGTCTGGATTTCAGTCACAGTACTTTAGAGCGAGCCTAAGACATCCATGGACATTGCAATTTTACTGTATAGATCACCAAAACCTTCGTGTTCTCATTCATCCTCTCAATCCCAGATCTCTAGAACGGGATCTGGTAAGTTTTCACTAGATATGAATTCTAGAAATCAGAAAAGTCTCGTTGGTGACAAATTTGTGATGTTTAATTGACTCAGTTTCTGCTTCTATCAAACACTCTCATTTCCCTGGTATGAGCTTATGGAAGTGTCAGACAAAGACAGCTGGAGAGATCAGTTCCAACAGGATCATCTACTTACTGTTTAGTTGACTCAAGGCACAAGGATCAATATCTCTTTCTAAAGCAGGATGGCAATTCCCTGCCCTCCAGGAATCTACAAACAGGGAGGCTGTTCCTTCAGTGATATCCATGCTAGTCATGAAGTCATCTGTAGTGTCTCCATTGTAATTGCCACACAAACCTAGTAACATCAGAAATGGAAAGGATGGATGATGATTACAGAATGTCTACACAGTGGCCTGTATTTCATTCTATAATAGTGATACCACTGATTCAAAAGCTCTATGCACAGTGTCAGTGAATACTATAGGTCAAAGTACCTAAAGAATCTTGATTATGTACACATTCAGTCACTGATCCTCTGCCTTCTCAAGTTAAGAGTGTCAACTTCTATTCAATGACAAATTCATAAAGAAGTTTTTGTCTTGATTTTAGAAACAAGCGGTTTTAAATTATATAAAAGAGAAAGGCCATGACACACTTTTGCAACTGCATGTTTTCTTACACATGTAAAATCCGTAATGACAAAGAATATGCATTTAGACTTTTGTAAAAGCTAAAGCCTCTCTGTAACTCCCCATAATCAGAATGCAAAATATGCCTGTGTGGCTAATGTAACTGTGCAATAAACATAAACTTCTCCATCTGGTGCTTATCTGCTGAGAAGCTTTCAGATTCTTCGGCTCATTGTGTTTACAGTGATAGTGCACTACATTCAAAGAACCATGTGCTCCAAGATGTGGAGACCACACAGACTTATTTGTTGCTCCTTCACTGTGTAGCAAAACACATATTGAAAAAGGCACACATAAAACATGCAAAGAACAGTATTGTATTATCGCATGAAAAACGCGACCCATTTAATTTCTCTAACTTGTTTTAAAGTTATTAGCAAAAAAAAAAAATTAAAAAATTCTTGGCACATTGGATTTCCAGTGCAGGGCTTTTATCTTTGAATCCAGAGAAGAAAACTTATTTCTTGAAGAACAAGTACTAAGTTTTCCAAAAGATACTCCCTACATTTTCTCCTTCACACAGTGACTAGATTACTTACCTAGTGTTCTGCCTTTGAATTGTGATCCAGCTTTCACATGGGCCTGGAACACAGGTGATGTCTGAACTACAAGTTCCAGCCCGAAAGTTGTATGCATTTGAATGTACATTGAGGACTGTCTGAAAACAGTGATGTCTCCTAAAAGAACGAGGACATTTAGAAATAGATATTTTGGTGATACTGCAAGGTAATGATTTCAATGCATATATAAGTGTTCTAGCATTCTGTCTACAACTCTTCTCCCACATACAACTCTCCACAGAGGAACAAATCCAATAGGAATGACTTTAACCTTCCTCTAAAACCTCTGGCATTAGCAACTGAAAATTGCAAAGATTGCAAAAGGCTGTATAAAACAGACATTTAATGAAATTTGGGAATAACTTACATTCCCCTTTTTTACCTGATCTGTAAGGCAGCCGCTTAAGTTCATCATCATCTGTGAGGAGATCATTCTGAGAAATCACAATTTTGTCCTGTAGAAGAGGACAGAGAATCAGAAGTAATTATCTGTACTGATAGTATTTATATGTTCTTTAACATAAACAACTATATTGTCAGTTAATCGGAAAAGATTGATTCAAGCATTTTGTCACATGTTATTATGTACTGCTTTTACTTTTCACTTTGAAAATACTCTAAATTCCTGAGTTGATGTAGTAACTGAGCTCTTTACTGTTTGTGCATGAGCAGAAATGTTATCTTTAGGATCTGTTCCCCATAATTTTTCAGTTCAGACTCCTAGCAATGACTTTGGGAACCTATTTTGCTTTTCTGGTTACTGAAATGCTGGATGGAACCCGTGGAGGGTCTACCTACCTTTGTGGATAGGTAAATTATAGCACTAAGTGACGTCTCAGAATGAGAATAACCAGTCTTTTCATACACAGCCATTAGGGTTCCATTGTGTGGCAGGCTGGAACTCTGGAGGGAAACAGTGAAAAGAGAAGTCTGTGTCAGAATAATGCTGATTTGTAAATCAACGTATACCTTAGAAAGATCTCAGTTTGTGTTTCAACAGGAAACCAAAGACAGATTAAAATACATCCATTTGATATTTTGTGGTTTTAAAGTGCAGGAAATTACCTTCATGAGAACGTAAGTGCAAACCCCATGGAATCTGTACGACCTAGAATCAAACGTGGTAACAAAGGAGCCTCCTTCCAATGAACACCTTCCAGGACAGGGCAAATCCTTGCAGTTCCATTGACCCATCATACATTTACTGTGGAAAACAAAAAATTCTGTAAAAGGTTATTCACATACTAAGGCCCTGTTTACCAGCTGAGGATTTGATATCCTCCTGTCTGGAGGTTTCTCTGTAGCTGATCAACATGCAAAATTGGTTAGTGAACACAGAGTAACATACATATACATTCTGAACTTGCATTTTCAGTACTTCGGAATTTTCTTTAGACCTAAAAACTCAGGTACTTCCTAGTAATGGAATATGTAATTTGTATCACTTTTCCCCTTATACTTTCTATGCTTTGATTTTCTTTGTCTGTGTATATCAGTTGAAGATGTTAATCTTAACTCAAAGTTGTTGAACTCTTGTATGGATTGCCAGTAAATGTTCCTGAATCATGAAAAGTGTGTCCATTGTTGCATTTCTGAGGATCAAATCCCATTATTTTTCCTTTAAATTTTGTATTAGAATTATAACAAGACACATGACATCAAAAAAACTTATTCCACTTTTAAAAAATATTCTTTTAAGTTACTATTTTCTGTTGCAAAAAAGAAATTTAGTTTTCATCACTAATCTGAGTTTTCAGCACTGAGATTTCCAAAGAGAAATTGTAAATACTGGATATTTGTTTTGTACTAATTTTACCTGCACTTTCAAAGAGGAGATATAAATACTACTGTTTTGTATGGTCTGAAGGAGTATTTTATTTGTACAGATTAATCATGAAATAAGACATGCAACTCTTCAATTACAAATTATTCCCAATAACTTAGTGATCTTTCATACGAGTACCTGTTGCTACTCACCAGGTCCTACACGTTGCTTTCATTGTCTCACCAGGAGCGTATGTTCTCCCGTTCAGTGTACATGGACACTGGCTAATGTGAACACATGTTCGATTCTTGGAGATGTCATCAAGAACAGTTCCTGCCAAAGATAAACAAATACTTTTCCACATCTTTACTTAGCACTAAGGCTTGAGTGCTTTCTGAAATTAGCTTGATTATGTTATTCTTCCACAGTCAGTGCCCATACTTAGATATACAATATACAGGAACATTTCTCTTAATTAAAATAAAACTGACTCACAGTGGTTGCCTGCTTTCTAGTATGAAAGTGCAGGCAATTGTCTTATTTTGAAATTTGAACTTAACTTGAAATAACAGTAAGCTAGAATATTATTTTTATATTTTCTTTTTTTTTCTCCTATGACACTCTAAATTAACTTGGGAATTTTGAAGAATAAACACATTATATTTCCTAGGGTACTAAGTCTAGTTTTAAACATGTAACTCACAACACATTATTTTGACTACTCTAAATTGGTGATGATATTGCTGTAAATGCTCACATTGAAGGATATTTCAGTTCTGAAATTTCAAGAAACAATGCACATGATAGTAATAAGTACAATTTTTGAAGGAAATTCATCTTGAACTATTTTAAAGGGAATTTACAAAATGCCCATAATATTGCAGAAATCATCTGAGGTGTGCTACCTCTTGCTGATGCCCTTAAGGGCTAGATACCTGTTTGGGATAGGAAATTAGTTAAGCTTACTCAATGTATATTATAGTACAGAACTTTGAGCAGGCAGCACATCATTATCCCATAACAAATCATGGCTTTGTGAGGAAAATGATTTCATTGCTCTGTTCTTGCACATAGTGACCAAGCATCTTTAAGGATCGTAATTAATCAAGACTCCAGCTACTTTATGTTACATGAGAAGTAGCAGTTCTAGCAGCACAATGCCCCGAAATGCATGGCTAGTTCGTTATTAAGCAGTCTATTCCACTTGAGTGGATATATGCAAAAAAAAAAAAAAAAAGTGTGTCATTCATTTAGAATATGATGAAATGGTACCTTCTGGACAAAAGCAACCGTAAGTACAGTGACTGGAACAGCTGTACTCTGGGTTGGAACAGGTTTTAATACATGGAGAACCACATTCCTCATAGATTTGGTTTGCAGAACATTTTCCCACAGCTGCAACAAACAGAGGAAGTGTTAAAATGTTTAAAGAGAACAGCCTCCTGTTGCAAGTTTGAGAAATTAAACAGTTTTCACTTTGTGGATGTTCCTCTGTTTTATTGTCACTGATACAGGTATAAGAGCTATGTTTCAAGCTTCCCTCTTCTCCTTTGAGGTTTCCTTGCACACCTTATTACTATTTTATCAAAGGCCACTGTTGTTCTCCTAAGAAAATATGCCTGATTCAAGACATTAGAGACTTTTTTATCAGTTTGTTTTATATTCCAGTTATTTGTCATTATCCCTGTATTTAAGAGACAGAAAAGTTAAGCACAGCCTCGCAGGAATAAACCATTTGAACTTACAACAGAAGTTTTCAGTTCTCCAGTTGAACACCATTTGGTGGGACATAGCACATTGCCTTGAGTATTCTGACAGTGTAGAGCAAGCGCAGCTGTTTTGTCCTGGCTCACTGCAGTCCTGCATATCCAGCTGGCAACGAGTGACAAACCCATCCTTTGGCACACTGCAGGTTGGTGACACCAAATTAAGCAGCTGAGAGCAGATCATGGCCTAAATAAAAAGAGAAAGAAAGTTGTTCCCTGTCACGTTGGCTACTGCACTGTAAGGTCTTAAAGACTCTCAAGCACACTTTCTTTTCATCTAGAACTGTAAGTGATAGCAGTTAATAGCTGTTGTCCCTGTTATCAGTGCTGTTATCTGACAACATGTTTTAGGCATTGTGAATGTCTTCAAGTCTGTACATCTTATAATGTCAGGTCTCTAAAAAGTTATTAAAGCTTCACTGGTTTCCCTGAATTTCCTGTGATGACCTGGATGTAACTTCAGAAAGGTGTGAGCTAAATGTTGGTTGGTTTTTATGAGTGATATAATTCCAGCCTCAAAAATGCCCATGGGCTTTTATTAAAATGTATTTCAATGCAAAGAACTCATTTTCTTTCTCATATCAGGCTATGCAAATGTTGACTTTACATTTTTTCATGGAAGTCTGTTTTATGAAACCATTGCCTCTCTGTTGTTGATTTCTACCTATCTTTCCCCCTCTGTTAAGAATTACACTACAGAGAAGCCAAGAAGATCTTTCTTACGTATTTTTTGTGAGGAACAGTGGAAATTGGTATCTCCTCAGACAGGCAGATCTCTGATGGATCATCCATTTTTTGTAATGCAGCGAATTTGTATGTATCCAGCAATTTACCTGTAAATTGAAGGGTTATAATTTGTCAGGAAACAGCCCATGTGGATTTGTTTACTTGTTGCTGTGATGTAGCAAAACTCAAATTCTACTCTTTGTGAAATGTGAATTTTCCCAACGACAACAACTGCCTTTCGCCCTTTACCCAAAGTCTATTAAACAGAGCGTACTTTTATGACCGTGATCATTTCTTCAAGTTATTTCCCCACCTATCACATCTACTGTCGTACATGCTGCTACTGGTTTTCTGCCAGCTGTGTTATCTTTTGCCAGCTGTTAATTCATACCTCTTCTCCTTATCCCCCATTCTTATACCTTCCCCTACATATGGGGTTAAACTCATCACAACCCAAAAATTATTATATAAGTTTTAGAACTCATTTCTGTGACATGTATGGAAAATGCATCTATCAATTATTGGGACACACTGCCTGTTAATGTTCTTGTCCATTATATTCTTCTTATTATTGCCTCATTCTTGCTTCTGCCTATTGTAATTATTTCCCTCATTGTGCCTTGCTATAAGCTTAGACTCTGTGAAATTTGGGAGAGTGTGACTCTTACCACCTGTTTCTAAAATATAAGAGAGTTCTTATCACTTCTCTGAGAAACCCACAATATTATTCTCACAGCAGATAACAGTGTGTATCATAATCATACAATAGGCATGTTGATGACCTATGGAACTGCTTTGCTCAGTTCTGAAACAGAGTGAGCAGTCAGAGCAATGCTATCAGAGTATTAATCTTTCACCTGGACTTACTTCAACTAGTTTTCCTTCCACGTGAAATGTCCTCGTATCTTACCTTCACGCACAAATTCGTTCAATTCATAACCATCATAATTTCCACACATTCCACAGACTTTCCCCATGTATTTTTTTTCAGCCAAAACCTGAAATAAAATAGAATTAAACATTTAAAAGGATTACCATGAGTGCAGTTATCTATACAGCATTAACTTAAACAAATTCAGTTCAAGGACACAACTTAAGGTGATCCTGCTCATTCATATCAACGACTTGTTTGGAGGAAAAGTTCTGTAAGTAGTAATGTCTTTTCCCAATAGGCAAATAGGGATTGATTGATTGATTGATTTATCTATTTATTTATTTAATAAAAGAATAAGATTTGAAGACACTTCCAGAGAATTAAGGATGGGGGTATAACATTTTAAGGAATCAGAAAAGAAAGTAAAAAAGGAAGTGATGCTGTATCCTTGCTCATATCTTTGTTGACAGAGCATGAATTTTAGATTTCTTAAGAAACTGAAGGTTACAGGAAGAAAATCTGTTTTCACAAAAAAGTTATTCAATTATCTATTGCTCTGGAGACTAAAGTGGTAGTATTACTACTGGCTATGATCAATTAATTATTATGAAAATCTTAGGTCAGAAGAAATAACCTGATTATACAAAAGAATGCAGTTTGTACCCATCACAGTAGCCTTTCCTCTTATATGTGTTATAGTAGTGCTGATAAATCTCCCAGAAAATTTATTACATATCATTCTTCCTGTTTTAGCAAACATCAGTTTAGATTTCAGTGCCTTTTTTGGCAATAATATCACAGGTCACACTGAGAAAATGTATTGCGGATTTTGGAGGGAAAGCCTGAAAATATTCATAAAAAGGAAAGAAACAAAGAAACTGGTAGAAGCACTGTATGTTTGAAACCAAAAGATGTCCTATGGAAGCGCAGCAGAAAAGACCAAACTATGGCATACACTATTAAATTCTACACAACTTTATACAATAGTAAAACATTGCAGCTGCTGGAATACCCTGAAGAAAGACTAAAATGTGTGAAAGTGTCCACAAATCTCCACACTGGTGGCTTTAGTTAGCTACCAATGCTGCAAGTGAAAGGAACACATGAAAAGTTGTTTTACTCGAGAGGAACGGAGGAAACAGGAAAAGAATAATTTTTCAAATAGTAAATACACGCAAAAGCACCCAGTAAGTCTAAAGAGTTCTTGTCATTCCAGTAAGTAAAGTGAGAATTTTCTTTTCTGCTTTATGAGAACATTTTACTAACCATGAGATAGTCATCATTGTTCCACATGACAACCAGTTCCATCTCCATCAGCTTGGCGACCAGGCGGATGTTGTGCCCGTAAGGTGCTATTTGAATTCCGTTGCTGGTGTAAGGCAACTTAATAATTCTGCAATAAGAAAAGAAAAGAAACTAACCTAATACCAATAATATGCAGGAATTAGTTTGGGGTGTTTTTTTAATATGAAACACATAGAGTCTGAGTACTTGCAGCGATATGAAAGAGAATTTTTTTCCTTTGTAGCTGTGCCACTTTAAGATACATTAAAATTTCTGTTGACTGAAAATCTATGCCAGCAGTTTCATAGAAGAATGACTAGAAGATGGTTGCATAGTGCTTATACTTGTGAAAATGTTTGCACAGGACTTAGCTTCTTCACTTGGCTTACTTTTATCAGGGAATAGTTGTATTTTTCCAGAACTTCTAACAATAAAGTTTTTGTGGTACAATTATTGTTGATTATCCTGAAAAGGCTCAATGTACTACAGCCCGTTAATATAGGAATTATTGCTATGACTGAAAACTGACAAGATTAAAGAAACACATAATGTGAATGTTGTAACAGAACTGGCTTTCCATCCTTGCAGAGTAATTTTAATGCTACAAACTAACAACATTAAAGAAGAAATACATTTTGCCAAGTGCTCAATAGTACAATCAGGAGAAGGGGCCGAAAGACCAAACCAGCCTTCCACCTCAAGCATGGCTATGTGCAACATTAGACCAGCTCATGGCATTTGGTTCTTGTGACTGAAGGTCAAAAATTTAAAATGCAGATCACTGGAATAGGCCTACAGACATAGTTTTTCTGAAAAGCAAACTAAAAAAGGAAGCTTTTCTAAATACAGTTTGCTAAATTAAGGTATAATGCAAATTGTACTTTTGTTGTGATAGTTATTGTGTCCAGGTAAGTATAATAAGTTACAGAAAATCCACGGTCAATTATTTCCTGTATCCGCACTTACTCAGAGATAAAAATACAACACTGCCCATCTGATAAGAACGCTGAAAACTTCCCTGGAGAAATTTCCTTGTACGGGAACAACTTGTCCAGAGGAATGAACATATCCAGTATTTCTCTGTCCATTGCAGAGTTCAAAGTTTCTCTTATACCCTACATATGTGTTACCTTTAGCACAGTGTGTTCAGAGTTATTTCAGTCAAATGAACTCTAAAAACAGGGATTTCAACTCATATCTACCAAGGGGTATAAGCTGTTTCATCTCTGCTTGTAGTAGAGATAAGTATAAGCAGATTGGTAGTACCTAGGAGACTGTAGTTACAGTTTGAGAACTGTTTTGGTCTGAGAAGATTAGTTTATCCCTTTGCCAACACAAATGGACTCTAAGCTTGATTCAAGTAACTGCAAATGCAATACTCATCTAGAGAGTGTGCATGCTTGATGGGAAGCAACAGGAACAGAGTCCAGCTAGGTGTGTTAACCTCAGTGATTTGTTAATTAATTTTTAAAAATAGTCATCTACTGTAACTGGGATATAATTCCTTGCCTTCTCTAAACGCTTTTTCCTATTCATTCCTATTCCCAGAATCTTACCCAATGCTCCTGACGAAAATGCTGCCTTTCTCAACAATGACAACAGAAGGTCCAAGCTCAATAATGATCCTTGCAATTTTTTTGTCCATCCCACGGCGGAACTGAATGTTGAAGTCTGGGCTGGTTTCATCACATACAGTTGCAAAGATATAGTTGCAAGTCCCAGTGAAGTCATACTGGTATTTATCAAAGGTTGAAAAATGCCCTCCACCCCATGTAGAACAGGAATCCTTGCTCAAAACTATAAAAGAGAAAGAAAAATAAATTTAGGTCCCCTAAAGGTGTATTTGCTCATCCTGATTGGCATTTCAAATAAAAATAGTAGGAGAAGCTATTAAGTTTCTACTCAGATTAATTCTGTAAACAATATCCTATCCTCTATTTTTGCTTCTTTTTCTTTTGTGAGCTCAGACTTGTATCTCAAGTCAGGAAGTGAAACAATATGCAGAGTGAGAGCAACATTATTACTTACTGTAAGTAGAGGAGACTTTCCCAGCTTCCTAGTTTGGGAAAAACCATTCCAGCTCCTTCATGAGTAATATAAAGGTTTACCTTCTTATTTCAGACTGTTTCACCTGTTTGCAAAGGCAACAGCTGGCTACTGGAGAGACCTTTAACATCTCAGACACAGCATCTACCAAGCTATCTGTGGCATTACTGTATCATAAATAATTGCACAGTCAATCATAATGTATCCGAAGCCAGTCTTCAAAGCTCAACTTCTGTGTCCCCACTTTTTTGGCTCTGTATTTGTGTGACAAACTTTCAACCACCTTTATAAATACAAGGAATGTCTTAATTTTTAAGAAGTAATCTGAGCTTTTCATCAGAATAGACAGATTTTTGGAGGTGGAAATGAATCCTAAAAAAAAGAGATACAACTCCAGCACTTGTTGTAAAAAGTTCTGTACCTACTTACAGCATTTGAACAGTCCCTTTGAAGCTGACAGTTCTACTGAAGTAACTAAAATCATCTCCTCAGTTTTATATTTCCAGACTCAGACTGTTAATTTTCATTTTTAATTATTTTTTTTCTTACAGTGTCACATGTCATATTTTTGCTTATGGTGTCAGGTATCTCAGAATATATCTCAGAGCCACAAAGTATCAGCTTTTAATTATCAAATTTAGCAAAGTCTACCTGCAATTTATATTCATTGTTTTAAAGCCAAAAGATTTTTTTTTTTAGCTCCAAAGAAGTGATCAAATTATCACAGAATGCTACTGGTTTCATCCAGGTCATACAGAAAATACTGTTTCCCAATGAGCTGTTACCTGTTGGCAAAAAGTATTCCTCTTCCATACTTCTGTTCTGTCCTGAAGGTCTGACTGGAAAATAGGAATCATCTAATTGTTATCATTGGTCCTTCATGCCCAAGTCCAGCTGGTTTATTATATTGTGTTTGAGTGATACTGACTACCAAACCCCAGAGTGTGCCAAGGAAAGATTATCTGGGGTTGCACAATAGTCAGAGTGCAATAGGTGCCCCTTTCTATAAATACAGGAGCATGTTCAGTGTATTTGTTTTTGTTTAAATCTTATCAAAGAAAAATAACAAATGGGAGTTTCAATAACTCAAGGCAGTTTAAAACTAGATTATATGTTTGACTTTTGTGTTTATTTCTTTTATTAATTAACAAAACCGGATATTCTTTTAATTCGTCATATCCATGCCCTGCTGTTCCTCTTGCTGATAGAATAGACAGCAGACAGAGATGAGTTCCTGAATATTTGGGATTTTTTTGTCTGATCAGAAGCCTTCAATTATTTTTACTTTTAGGATGAATTTCCATGCTTATACTGATTGAGAATTCACCTAATTCAAGCCACTCTCAGCTCATTCTGCCTAAAGAAATGCTTTTCATTATAATAAATTTCATTGCCAACCACTGATATGCAACCAGTTTTGGAGTACACAAGAGCTGCTTTTTAATGGTATGCAGAAGTAAAGCATGGCATTTTAATGCAAAACATCATAGATTACTAGGAAGATTTTATGTAAATAGAATATGATAGAAAAAGTGTTCAGAATACTAAGACTGATATCCATACTTATTTAAAAAGCACCTTGTGGAAATGTGTGGTTTTAGAATGGTTATAGCTTTCTGTATCCTGTCTTAGCAGGGGAAAATCATATCATGCAAAATATAGTATATCATGACAGCATGATGACATTTATTCATTCTGGTCATGGACATAGAAAACTGTTTGTTGAATGAAGTTTAAATTTAGAAGTCAGTATCTCACATTTCTTCAGAAAAGGACGTGTAAAAAGTTGTATTTGTTCTGACCAGAGGCTGATGCAGCTCTGTGTTTCATTTCCAGCAGTGATCATTAACTGACTGCCCAAGGGAAGACTAGCATCAAGTCAAGCATATATACTTCCACAGATATTCTCTCATTCTCCAATTATTTTCAGTTCAGAGAATTTTGTGAAGCTATTGGGATTTTTCTGTTTCACCCCTCCCTTGAGCTCTGGCTTCCAAGTACGTGTTCCAGCCTCCTTTTGAACAGAACCAAAATATCTTTGTAGCAGAAAATGCCACAATCACTGCTGTCAAAATTTAACATTTTAATTATGAGTTAACATTTTAATGGTATCTGCCTTTCTAACAGTACTTCTGATAGCTAACATCTTTAGTACTTTAAAGCCATAATGTACTAATTATTTTGTGCTTTAGCATTGAACACATTTTTACATAAGCAAGGTAGCAGTTATCTTACCATTTGCATTTCTCAGATTCAGACGGACTAGTGCAAAATCACAGTAAGTAGGCGGCTGGAGTTAATTCTGTGTACAGATTTGGATGCAGGCACACAAACCATTCTTTGGAGTTAAGGGAAAACCACTGGTAAACTACCAGAATTGTGGCAGCAGTAGCTACAGCTCAGTGTTGAAGTTGAGATCTGTCCATACCCTCACTCCACACAGGCTGCCAGCTACAAAGGTGAGGAAGAAGTATTCCATACTCTGATTGTTCATTTGCATATAAATTTGTTTTAACCTGAAATTTTAAAATCATTTTCATAGATCCAGTCTGTATGGAGAATGGTCTTTATTGAACCCCCTGGATTTTGTGATATCAAAAGAATCCGTATCCTAAATTTTTAGATATTATTAGGCAGTAATATGTAGGAATGAAAACCAAACATATCACAAAAATGACCCCAATAGCAAACTTCTAAATGTGGAAGGCTACTAAACTGCTCACAGTTTTTATCCTTAGGCATCAAAACCTCAGCATGGCATACTAAAGCCCTTACCATTTACTTTTGTAAATGTGTGAGACAACACATTTTGCCCTCTCTTTATATGCAAAGTCTTCATTCAGAATTTCAAAAACTAAAGCTTCCAAACATATGCTCCTTGAGGCAAAGAGTTTTGTACAGTGTCTTCTGCAATATAGAGTTGATGTTGAATAGAGCTGTCACTCAGAGTTGAATGTGAACATTAAATACCAGGTCAGGCACTTACTTCTTTGCAGAGATTCTTTCTGGTTTTGGAGAAAAATGTTTGGCCAATAATTTCCTTCAAAAGCTGTGAAAGGAACAAGACAACACAATGAAGTTATCCTCTGAGCAAAGGGAAGTTGAATATTTGTTTGAATACTTAAAAATTTATTTTTAAGCACACTACAAGTCAAAGCAGGGTCAGCATATATGAATTGTGTGCTGCCACACAAAACTGAATGGAAATTGTAATAAACTGTTTTACTTTTTTTGTTCGTAAAGAATTTATGCATGGCTAGTATGTTGTAAAGATAAGGATTTCTTTCCGGAGGGAGCTAAGCCGAGAGACACTGAACAGACATTAATGGAGCTAATTAACAGACAGCCTGAATAACAAACATCGATGATAAACGATGGATCCTAGAGACACTGGTATCTAACAGATAAAACACGGATTGATAAACGATATAGGAGGATCCCAGGCTGTCATGCAGGAGGACGTCTGCCTTCATTCCAAGACCCCCCTCAGGCCAGAGCTTCGGTCGCCTGAGACGCTGGCGCAGAAACCACAACTCTGTCGAAGCAAACACGGAAGTACAAACCGTATAAGAAGGGAGAGGGGAAATCCCTCAGTGCGGGTCTGCAGCAGAATTAACTTTCCCCCACCTGTCCAGCGCTGTTTCTGCTTATCTATTTACTAATAAAATTATTATACATATTATAAATTGGCCTCCTTGATTTCTCCAGTGATGTGCTAACTTATAACATTGATACTCACTGTTGTGCATTTCTGTCCTCTATGCTGCACTATAGCCCAAGAGAATATAGAGATTAAAAAAAATAAAAAAGCCCCCTCTAACAAAGTGTATCAAAATATGCAAAAGAGCTATACTAGGAATGACTCAGCAGAGGAGGGGAAAATTAAATATTTGTTAGTAAAATACGTATTTTTAGATAGGAATTTCAAATGTGAAAAGTTTCTTTTCATCCTTTGCATAACCACTATTGGAGTATTACACAGTGTCTATACATCACAACAAACACGACTAAAAATGCTCACATAAAGCTGGTAGGAAAAGAGTAGAATCAGCTGAATGCCAAATACATGCTCTGTAGGTTGGAGTGGAAGTTCCAATTCAAAATGCAACTGATCCATTTTGCCATCTTGATTTTTGTCTTCTTCTCTAGTCTAAAAGAATATGATTTTTTAAAAATACAGGAATTTCTGTTAGAAAGAAAAACAGAAAAGGTAAAAGCCCAGGGGACCTCCACAACTGCAGCATGCATGATCAAAGGAAGCAAATAAGCTGCAGCATTAGGAAAGAAAGAAAAAGTTGCATGTCTTGATAGATCAAGAACTGGAGATAATGCAGCAGCCTGCAATGCTCCCTGTTATACAGCAATTCATATGCCCCCCCAGGAAGGGAAAGCTCACCAGCCCCTTCAAAGTCTTTTCTGCCCTACACCAATCTGACCATCTCCCCTGCATCCTACAAAGCGTGCCTTAGTGCTGGATCTTCTGTCAGCCCCTGTGCAAATATGACTCGTGGTCAGGCTTTTGCCTCCTGCCACCGCAGCGTGGCTCTTTAATGGCCTCTGTACTCCCATTCCTGGCTGCGAGCCAAGGCTTGTTACACCTCTGTGCCACAAACGCCCAGTAAGTACCTCAGCTATTTGCAAGCATGGCAGGACTCGTTAACAGAGGCAGACAGAAAAATAATTGCCACTGTGGAATCCCAGAAGGAACAATGACTGCAAGGCAAAGGCTGTGCTTTAGGAAGCTCACACCTGCTTCCAACAGTAGCATGGCTAGTACCTAGCAACCCATGCAAGTTCACATCATGATAAGCCATGGGGAGGAGGGCACAACTGATTTGAGGGGAGTAAACTGATGTGTTCATGCAAACCACCAGTGGTGCTTAGGGACGTGGTTCGGTGGTGAAACTGGTAGTTTGGTCAATGGTTGGACTTGATCTTAAGGGTCTTTTCCAACCTAAATAATTCTATGATTCAGTAACACTGAAGAGGGAGTTAAACCGGACTCGTTAAAAATCACTTGTCCCAGGTGAATTCTGATGTGAGGCACGAGGTTATGCGTGAAGCTGCTGCTCCTTGAAGGCAGCAGTGCCCGCTCATGCCCCGAGCCGGCTGCCCCTCTCTGCAGCCCCGCTTCTCGCCGCTGCTGCCGGGCCGTCCCGGGCAGTCCTACCGCCAGGAGCGGGACTCGGAGCCGGTCCTCCTGCAGCCTGTTGAACGCTGGGAACGTGCTCCACGCCAAGAAGCTGCCCGGGCCGGGCCCGAGGGTGGCGACGAGGAGAACCTCGTACCGGAACCGCACAGTGGGCTGCTCTAGGTACGTGCTCTGCTTCAGCCAGAAACCTGAGGGCAGAGACAGCACGAGATTTCAGGGCCGAGCCGGGTGCGGCCGGGCCGCGTGGGATCGAGCGGCGCTCACCGTGGCTCCGGTAGGCCACCAGCAGCGGCGGCACATAGGTGAGCGCGGTGATGAGCAACAGCGCCAGCGCCGCGGCGGAGCAGAGCCCGGCCCGGTAGCGCGTGTAGAGCGCTGGGTGCGAGAACAGCTCCACGGCAGCCATGGCGAGCGCGGCCCCGCACCGCGCTCCCGCCGCGCCGACTGACGGGGGGCCGCGCCAATCAGCGCCGAGGGGCCGGGCGTGCCAGCCAATGGGCGCACGGCACCGCCCCCTGGGCCGCGTGGGGCGGGGCAGCGCCGGCGGCGGGAGGGTCCGCGCGGCGGGGGCGCTGCCGGGGCCGTGCCGGGCCGGCCCAGCCCGTGCCG
>JAWMRA010000161.1:17001161-17040721 GCA_035584735.1 Pseudotriccus pelzelni | reverse complement strand
ATAAAACACGGATTGATAAACGATATAGGAGGATCCCAGGCTGTCATGTAGGAGGACGTCTGCCTTCATTCCAAGACACCTCCTCAGGCCAGAGCTACGGTCGCCTGAGACGCCGGCGCAGAAACCACAACTCCAGAGAGACGAACACAGAAGTACAGACCGTATAAGAAGGGAGAGGGGAAATCCCTCAGTGCAGTTCTGCGGCGGAATTAACTTTCCCCCGGCTGCCCAGCGCTGCTTCTGCTTATCTATTTACTAATAAAAATTATTATACCTATTATAAATTGGTCTCCTTAATTTCTCCAGTGACGTGCTAACTTATAACATTAAGGACCTGGGATGCTTCAGAAATGTGATACTAATTTTTACGGTTTGTAATGTCTGGTATTTCTTAGCAGGAGAAAATAACTCATAGAAACCATATAATTCGCTATTATACGTTTAGGATCTTTTGCAACATAGGAAATGTTGTGGCAGAAGGTTTCTTTAATCACATAAACCAGGACAAGGCTCAATACATATCTATATATACACTGCAGCTCTGCAGGGTTCTGTTGCTTCCTTAGACTCTGCAGTGATTGAAAGCCTCCAGGGAGCTCACCAGCTGTAGCAGCCTCTCTAGCCAGTTCCATGCTGTGCTGCTGAATGTGAGGGAATATTTATTATTGGTATCTCAAGGACTGAAGGAAAACAGGTAAGGTTCTGTTTTTTATGTGTGGCTAGATTAAGGCACAAGAGGGAAATTGGGAATTAAGAGTTTCAGCATATGCCTTTGCTTTGGATCTGAAATCCAGACATCTTCAACTTCCCCATCAGTCTATGCCTCAAACCTTGTCTTAAACAATACTTATTGTAAAAAGATGCTATCTGGATAAACTAATCTAAGGTTTTAAGAGCTAAAATACTATACTGGTGGAATTGCATACAACAAATAGATAGAAGGGAAATAAATCAAGAATGCAAGTTCAGTGACAGAAGTGCTCCCACCCTATATGTTCTAATAGCTTTAAATGGCATCCATTTCAGTCAGTTTCTGTGCTCCTTCCACAGACTGTAAAAGTAAATGCAAATTTACTGAGTACAATTTGAGTTCCAAAATGTGGCTAACATGGAACAAATGAATTACACACAGAACTTGATGTAAAAGAAACCTTAGGTGACTATACACAATGCAAATGCCAAGGCAGCAGTTTAGGAAGATGTGTTTCTTCTATCCTTCTGTATTCCCTCTACCCTTCTTCCTAGACATTGTGTTAACTTCAGTGGGACAGTGCTCTACCAACAAAAAATAAAACTCAACATAACTTTTCTAAGTTATAATAATAAAGATAGCATAACTTCTTGATAAAATAAAGAAGAACATTTCTACAAGAAAGAAAGAGCACAAAGCATTCTCATTAGCTGCTGAGTTGCAAGCTGCTGTATTCACTGCATGATCAGCACTTACACTTCCAAAGTTGTCTGACACCACTCATCAGAAAACCATTGTAGATCCTACTCATGCTGCCTTGTCCTCTAGAGTTGGTCAGCATTGGCCAATAATTGTTTGAAATTTTGCCAGTGCTTTAGTACAACCTCCACGGTTGGCCTGCAACTCGCCAGGCATTTCCAGAACACAACATGTTTCTTCCAAGCTCCTGGTGAGCCATGCATCACAGAAAGTACACCACAAAAGGTGACAGAGCCAGTTTGTGGCTATCATGTTAGCACTCTCCATGCCTAGAGTTGCTGCTGCCATTTTTGAACCCCTGGTTTTTCATACCTCCATTTGTTCAATAATCTATTATTGTTGGATTAACTGTTCTCCAACAGCTACAGTTTAATCCTAAACTTCAAATACTACATTTATGGGATTTAAGAGAGTGTTACAGCTGCCTTCCAAGGATATTTGATTTGCAGGAATTGAATATATGCCTAAAACATTACTTCAAGTCAGATCTACCTAGAGAGTTTGATGTAAAGCAAGAGGTCTGATAATTAATGGACAAATATTTTAGATAGAACAGACAGGTTGGGTTACAAAGCTTATTTGCTAGCTTTTCAAATCCAAACAGCTAAGCATGGCAAATAAAATGTAAGATATACTTCAGATTTGGTATTTAGATTAAATTTGAACATAATAATCATCCTGGCTTATATGGAGGTGTAGAAGAGTTGTATCAAAAATAACTAAGGATATGAAATGCACTTTCAGGTTTTTCTCAAAGAATAGCTAATAAAACAAATACAGAGCCATTTGCTGACTGTCTGCCAATCAGTCTGTATCCTGTCAGATCAAAGTATTGCACTAATTACAGTACAGTAATTATTCTCAGCATTTGCATTCTCTTTCTCACACTTAACTCTGAAGAGATCAGTAAAATCTTCCTGGCGATGTTATTAGTCATTCACAAGTACACAAAATAGCAGATGGTACAGATGCAGGAAGTGCTATGGCCCCATGCAGAAGCTGTATCTCTCAATCGCTTAAGATTCTTCATTTAAAAGGCTGTCCTAGTATTAAATGATATTTCTAAAGTACTGAAATCTTACTGATATTTTACTATTACTGCAAGTATTTTGTTTTCCTTTGAGAAATGGGATGACTTTGCTATAATATGAAATACTTACTTTTGAATTACCTCAATAGAATTTAATCAGCTTCACTTTTTATGGATAAAGGAAGGTTTTACTTTCAATTCCTACTCTAATCCAGCTGGCCAACTTCCTTGAGAACTGTATCTTTTGAAGTGCAGTTTCTGTGTGGTCAGCCTGGCTAGCTCATGTCAGCAATACAATCCAGTCAGGGAACATGACTTACTATGAAGAAATAAATAATTTTGTTCCTATACTACAGTTACTATGAGACATCTCTATGTGAAAACATAATTTTATGTTGTAATAACTTCAACCAAAGTTTTTCACATCAGCTAAATGAATTAAAAAAAAAAAAACACTGAAATGAAGTATTTTTTTGTGCTTCCAAACAGAATAAGTTAGGAGTCCTGTTTTGCAAAGGGTTCAGTCTTTATCTTCTAATTTGGGACAAATACAAATGTTGAAATATCCTGGAAAGGACAAGAGCTTTAAAATAAATTATATAAGCCTAAAATTAAATTATCAGTGAGGGTACTGCTAGAATCAGAGCTGCAATACTAGTAATCAGGTGCACATGTTCATGATGATTTCTCTTCAATATGAAATTATTAACTCCTGTCTCTTGCAAACATAGATGTCTGAACAACATAAATCAAGGTAACTTCCTAGCTGCATACTTAGTAAGAAAAAGTATCATGACTGTACATAATCATCTCATAAGGACCAATGCGCAGTTTTGTCTACTGAAATAATTAAAGGTATGAATCCTCAATTTAATCTCTTGTTAAGTAAAGGCTAGAACTAACAGTTTTAATTGGGCTTTAGGCTTCCATAGATTTTTTTATTTTTTTTTTTTACTCAGGCTAATGTTTGTTTACTGATTTTTCTTGAGTTATCAAGAAAAGAAGGAAGTGGATCTTCCAGTTTCCATCAGTCTTCACATCAAATAATAAAATATATGTCCTTACAATGAATATTTCCATTTCCAGCTAGAGACAGACTCCAGGTACAGAATTTGGATGCACAACCATGAAGAGAAGAACTGAAGTCCTGGCTTTGATTTGATTCATTCTAAGGGGACAAAATTTGGATCTAGAGTTCAAAAACAATGAGCATCTTGCCATGTTGTCCAGTTTTAGAACATCACCCAAAAATGGTCTGATTTCAAAATCTTACTTGACCGAATGATCTCCATTTGTTTCATAGTCTCCAACCTTGCTTGGCTTCTCAAGGCCCTGAAATACTGATATATCTCAAAGGAGAAAACTGCTCTGTAAGAATTTTCTAGATCCTACTTCTAGGGTTTTACGTTTAAATTCAACTTAGTCCTTTGTTGATATGGCCCTACTTGTAATTGCCAAGTTTATACATAAATCTCGTGGCTGTGTGTCTACAGCAATTTTCTATTTGATTGCAAATATTAGTATTTATATTAATACATCTACTCATCTAACATAGGAAATAAGGTAGATTAAGATCCTGCAGGCATCAACATTTGGGGTTAGGACCCATGTTCAGGTAATTGACTTGATATTGGTTACAATGGTGTTAATACAGTGAATGGAGTTACACCTGATTTATAACAATATAGCTGAGGTTAGAAATCGGCTCAGAGTTTACAACAGGGTTGAGTTGCTTATATTTTAATTATTTTAGTGCTACAGTTTAGTCACTGATTTAAGAGTAATGAATGTCCCCATGCAATTTGAACTATATGGTTCATTAAACGTAGTAAACACAATACAGAAGAAATAAATTTAACTTTGTTCAAATTAAAGCAAATGAAGTAGGCCTCTTAGCAGTCTGAAACCCGTTCTTGAAATTGTAACTGTAATAATTGATAATTAAAAGAATATACAGAAGAGACAAAAAATAAACCACCTTAAATGATGCCAAATCATAGTAAAAAAGCTTCACTCTCAAAAAATCCATTAAAATAAACCCAAAACAACAAAAACCAAACCAATACTGGAAGAAGAATGAGTAAGAAAGCAGAGTGGCTACAGAGTCAGTGAACATACTTGTCAAGTCTTTTTTAGAAATTACACATTCATCTGGTATTCAGATGGGTTGGATAAAAAAAGCAAGACAGTGTCCTTTAAAAGACTAAGGAATTATATTGAGTAATATATGGAGGAATACATTAAGAATGACATACAATTTTTAGACTAGAACCATTTGCCTGCTTTCCAGCACAGGATTCTTTCTGCCACATTGTTCCTCAAAAAAAGTATCCCATAGAGGCATCACTTAATACTTTTTGAAGCTGGCATAACAAAGAAAAATTGTTTTGATCATCGCTCTACACAGAAGATATACAGCTTTCACAGTTACGTCACTAGGACGCTGTATCATGAGCATCTGAAAGATGAAGACACTTGGCAACTTGGAAACACAATGAATGCCCATTAAGAAATTATTCCCTGTATCTAGAGAATGCGTTTTAGGGACAGATACAACAAATCAGTAACCACATTTCTAAAAAAAAACCAAAGGTTAAGAACAAATAGTTCTATTTCAGTCATGTATTTATTAAACAATCAGGTGTGTTTTAAGATGAAGTGAAGGAGAAGAAAAGGTATAAACTGAGTTCAGCTGGTCGTGGGAAAGGAGAGCAAAACTTGAAGCTCATGTACCGTAATACTGCAGTGGAGTCACCCCCTTCATTTCAGTACATAAGTGTTTTCCTTCAAGCCATACACCAAGAGGAAGGCAGGCATCTTGGACTTACCAGCAGACTGCAGAAAACTGCAGAAGATGAGCAGTATTACTGTTGGGAACATGATGCATGGCAGGACTGGAGAGATTTTTTTTCAGAGCTCCCCTCCGTTCCAAACAGGCAGTGCCACTGCTACCACTTTCCAGGCTGCCCTCTTCAAGCTTGGATGCTTTATATATAGAATTGCAATGCCCTCCCTCATTCCCACAGCTCTCAGAAACTGCAACAGCAGAGTACCCGCCAAACAGGATCTCCTTTTTATCAAGTTCAACACACCTAAAAGCCACTTAGAAAAAGAAGAAAAAAAGAAAACACAAACTCCTCCAGTTCATTATCATTCTTACAGGGTTTTTATAATGGCTTCTATTTGTAAGAGCTCAAACACTTTTAACTGCATTTACTGAACAAATCTGGTATTATACCCAAAAGCAAAAAGACAAATAATACACAAATTACGATCACTAGCTGATAAGTTAAGGAATTATATTGGACCAGTACACAAAGTGGAAGAATGAGGTGCAGGAACTGTGGAACTGCTGAAAAGACTGTGTGCATAAAAGATGGTAAGAAATGAATGAACAGAGATACAGATCTCAGATTTTTTTATGACCTCTTCTTTCATTAGCTTTTATTCACACTCCTGAGTGATTGTGTTCACCTCACCCTCGTGTGACTTTACAAACAAAATGATAAAGTTTGCCTTGGTAAGAAGGTCTGTCCATGGTACAGCTCATTTCCTGAGTTTACAAGGGAAGCTAAGTAAGCTGTTGCCTGCCACCTTGGCACTGCCAAGGGCTGAGGGCAATCTGTGCTCCAAAATGGGAAAGGCTATTGCATTGCGCTACTTTGGCAACTTCCACAAGTTAATCTCCACCTTCTCACCAATATTCCAGAAGACCAATTCCAGTTCTGTTACACTTGGATTGCCCCTCACCTTCCCTCTAGGGAAGGTCAGGAAAGGGAAGGGAAGTTCTCAGAGTTACCACTTCCGAGTGGTGGGAAGAAGCACAGGACAGACAGTGACCATCGTTAACATAATTTCAGCCCCAGCTCAACTTAGTTATAATTAAAATGAAAACACTAAATTTTAATTGACATAAAGCTCTGCCTTTTTGGTTTCTTAGGGGGTTTTTTGAGGGGGTTTTCTGTGGGTTTTTTTCCCCTTTATTCCTTACTCCTCTCCCCAGCAACTGAAGGATAAAGTATATGGCTGTTGATAACAGAACTGTGATGCTAAATTACAAAATTTGTTGAAAATTATCTGCATCTGCCATATAAAAAAGTCAAAGCAAATGACACAAAATCACTTCTGAAAATCTTGATCAAAGTAAAAAAAATTAGGTTCTCAAAACAGCCTCAATAACCAGACATTCTAATAAATATATAATTATTACAATTTCACAACTGTACATATCACATTAATTTCTAGCAAATTAGCTCTGAGTTCATATTAATCCAAAACAGAATTTCATTTTTTATACTTCTAGGAAATATCTTCTTTGTGAAGATAAGGGACTATAGTGCTCCCTTAACAACTCAAACTCGATAACTGATAGTGTCATACAGAAATTCACCCTTCTCTGACAGAAAAGATGAAAAAAATTCATCACTGTTGTCAAATATGATTTTTTAAAACATATTTACATAATCTTTCTGTCAAGCAGTAATTAATTAGAGCAGCTGACATCAAGAGCATTTCATGGCTTGCTCATTTAAGAGTTGGGCATTTGTGAGCATCACTACTGAACTGAGACACCATGGAACTAAGATCACCACTAACACATGAGAAGGCACCAAAGCCTTTATATACCACCTAATAGTTAATTTTCCTCCCCCATTACCATGCCCTCAAGCTTTTCTCTGTAGCCTTTATGTTTACCAAAAACTTGTATGTCTTTATTATATGAAGCTTACAAAAATCTCAAGAAATGCAAGTACTAGCAAAAGTTATTACAAACACTTATGGAAAGTGCTGTTGTTTTCAGTTCCCCATGTTTGTGGCAACCTTCTTAGCTGACACTCGTTCTCTCTGAGAAGTCAGGATAAAGATATTACCTTCAACTACCCTAGATGGAATTTCACTGAATCAGCTTAAATATTTATGATTCAGCAAGTATCTTGCAGTTTTGTGACGATGCGAACACAGTTAATCAAAAGCATCTATCTATAACCACATTTAAGTCAGGGCTCCAGACCAAGAAAAAAGCATTTGCTGCAGGACTATGAGAAGTGACTGAATTCTCAGTACACAGATAACTCTTTTATGTGGAAGAGCTTTGTGAAAAACTGTCTGTCCAACTGTAGTGAGGAAATAATGCTTCTAGTTAACGTGGGTTTGTTTTCCCGCTTTTGTAACTGGTTTAGTAACATCATCAGTTGTACAGGAGAGCAGGGATTACTGTGGCCATATACAGTATGCAGTCAGAGTATATGAAGTATACTTCAGTTTCGAGTAAATTTACTGGAATTTAAAGTATAACTTATTTTCCAGCATTACATATAGTTCTGGAAGATTTTGAAACGTCAAAGGAATTTATGTAAAGCCAGAAATCATGCAAATTGAGAGAGTGTAACACTTTAACTAAGTAACAGACTACCTTGAACAGCTTAATTAACCTAGGAAATTTTAGGTATATTAATTATAAAATATTTTGGTACTTTTCTGAAGATTGCTAAGAAAACATTCCATTTCAAGTAACATACTTATTGTGTATTATTTTAGCAGCCTTGCATAGTTTTTGGACAAATAGCTACATATCTTTCTAAAGAGTCACACTAAAACACAGCATTTGATTAGCCATAAGTCCTGTGGGTGTACAAGCAATTGTCAACTTTTGAAGCTTGTGCCTGGAAGCTTCCATTGCTCTTTCTGGAATGCAAATATACAGGCTACAGCTTGATAGCAATCTGACACAACAGCTGTTCTGGTGTTTGTTTTTTTTCTTTGACCTCTGAAATTTGATTTTCTGTCTCATTCAAATTTTGAATAATTGCAAGATGTATTGGTTTAACATGATACCATTAAAATCATATGCACTTTAACTTTCAAATTATTTTAGATGCCTGGCCTTCAAACAAACATTTTAGAACATTTATTATAGAATCATTTAAGTATAATGAATAGAACATTTAATGTCTTAGAAATGTTCTATCAGAATTACATAAAATAAGGCTCTTGAAAACGACTGGATTGTTTTTATTCTTTATGACAGAGACATTCACTGAGACTGGCAGGGCAGTCTCACTTTCTATATGCAATCCAATGAGCTGTAAAATTTCAGTAGAAAAGTTTGACATTCCAGGGAAACTTGTAGGGTGGATTTTTTTTTTTGACTAGACTGTCTCAAGGTAACACTACTTTCTATTAGCATACCTTAACTATATGCATATTAGAACTTATCTGGTATGAACACAGACTTGGAATGAGGCTTAAAATTCTTCAAACGTTAAATTGGAAAACAGGATTTCCACATTAAGGAGGTTTCAGGCCAATTTTTATCCAGTAAACTGTCCAAAAAGACCACTTAGAAATTTTGCATTAAGTATGACTGAATTTTTCATCCAGTGTCTAATCCATGTTTAAATCTTGGTAAGACCACACAGTGGAAAATGAAAGATTGTACAGCAGTCACAAATGGGGAAGATACTCAGAAATATCTCCTTTTCCTTTAATAGATTTGTGTTTGACAAGACTAGAAGCAGATCCATATCACTCAAGATTTTGACTGAACAGTGATACTTCTGCTGTGTAAGGCAGAAACAGTAAATTCCTATATGGACAACTGAACATATGCTGATTGCATTTCATACAAAATTTGCAAATTATCAGTATAAACACAATTTAGCTACAGACTGAATACAGCTTTAAACAATGAATGAATTTTTTTCTGGACATGGTAAACCATAAAAAGAACTGAGTAACCTTTTCTCTGTACTACTGTAGAAAAAAAAAAAAAGTGGAGTATTTTTGATTTTGCCACTACAGTGGAAAGGAGTTAAAAGGAAATATTCCTCCACATACTGAATACTTTATGTCCTACTCTTCTGTTGTCACAACAAATAGTTTTAAGAGAAAAACTAAAGAAAGAGAGGCAAGTAGTCAGTATTAGGTATTCTATATAAAAGCTCTTTAAATAAAGCCCCAAAAATTCAGTATTATAACATATGACCGGAAGGAAAAGAGCAATATAATGACTAGTCAAATCACTGGGGAAACATTGGTGCACAAGGTAATTCCATTGCCATTCCACTATTTAAAAATAAACCAAAAGAACAACATAACTGGTGTTAACATGCTCCTGTTTTTTCTTCCTGTTTCTCATCGTTATCTTTCAGGTAATTTAGCCAGGGAGCAAAGGATCACGTGCACTGGTGTATCCCTAGGCTAAGCTTATGGCACACACCAGGGGCTCCTGTCTAGTTCTGTGAGTAGCTGGCAGGCAAACAGGCAGGCAGCACACAGCCAGCTGGCTGTCCCTGCTGCCAAAATGCTTTCCAAAGAAACTGATGGCAAAATAAATACGTATTCAGAAAGTATTCCAACTGTGGTAAACAAGACACTTTTGGCTGAGAAGTATTCACAAAAAATCATAACTAGCTTATGCCCTTATCCCCAGCCTATGTCCCACTCTTAGAATCCCCTGATATTTTTGTTCTTTCTGTGTGCCTTTCTACCTGCCTGCCTTCATACTTTTTGTTCATCTAAACTCCTTCCCCAAACAGTACCTAAAAGATGCCCAGTGCGATTGTTCCATCAGACATTAAATAACCCACTTTATACTTTTAGTAGAAATCCACATTTTCTACTTTCCTTTTGGTCACCAAAAATCAAGAAAACTTTCTTTCTTGGTACCTTTGAAACATATGAGATACCTCACATACAACCAGAAAAAAATTGCTACTGAGTAGACTGCTAGGGCTGCTGTTCACTTGGAGCCATCTTTGCTGTCTTTGGCCATCTGACTATAGATATTTAAATGTAAAATTTCATTTAACATTGTAAATTATGCTTGGTTACAATGTGCATCCACGGTGCCTATAGGTGTTATGGAATATTTAATTTCTTGTTTTACAGTGTGTAGAGATGAAAGTGAATACAAACTAAGAATTAACTAACAGCACTCTTTTACTGTTCCAAAAGTCGCACTCTTACACTGTTCCAAAAGTACTTCTGTACTTAAATGATTGTAAAGTCAAATCTTTCCCAGATACCTGTTAGAAAAAAGTGTAGAAATTCATTTAAAACTCATGTCTCTAAAAGTGCTAAAGACTTCACTGATTGGTATTTAACTTTTAATTATAATTTGTTGGGGACAATGGCCTGAGACCTCCCTGTGTTGGCTTTATGCCTCTGGCACTCATTTTGATGAATTATCTCAGATACTACAGCTCTGGAGACCTCAGCTGGGGTAGTTCACTCTTTATATCCTACCAACATGAGAGGCTGAAGAAGCCTGCCACTCCCACAGTTCCCTTAAGCATACCTGCTGCCCTGAAGATAAATTTGGACAAAATATTTCAACTGTTTCTGGACTAAAACCTTTCTGGGGAAAAAAATACCCTGCACAAAACAGAGCAAGGTCAACTACTGTGACAGTGCTCTCACATGATACCCTTCCTGTGCACAGGAACACTGGAAAGGCAAACTCCATTTGTTCTCTTTTCCCAGTCTCTTCCCCTGCTCCTGAATTCTGTGTTGTTGATGCTGGACTCAAACTGGTTTGCATTCTGATCTGGAGCAGTCTGGACTGCCCAGTTTGTTCTACAACAATCCTGAATTCTGGTCATTTTAGCTGTAGTGCTGACAGAAAAGAACAGAATAATATAATTACGGAGAGAGAGAACATAGAAGGAATGTCTCCTTTATTCATGTCTGACTCCCCTGATACTTGTGTATGACTTTTAAAGTAAAATTTCCATCAAACAGAATAATGATGAACAAAATCTGTGCAGTACCTTTCAAGGCCAAATTTATCTTCCAGTGATTAAGTAATATGTAGAGGAAGACATTGATTCTATTGTTTTCATTTGCTTCTAGTAGAGAGAAAAAAGTTTTCCTTCTTGGTATTTCTTAACTATTCATGATGACCTCATATAGAGTCTAGAGACAGATTAGACTTTATGCTGAACTAAATTCAAACTTTGAGTACCCTTTTTTTTTTTTACTGAAATAGAAAATATTGATATAAATTTGATTTTTTTTAAAATTCCTAACACATTTTTTTCCTCAGGGTTACACTAACATGGAGAATAGTTATATGATGAGCAAAAATTTGTGAAAGTGCAGGTCTGATTTTTTTTTTTCCAGCTTTAACAACTAAACACTATTCCTTTTCTAAGCGAAATAGAGAAATATCCTGAATTATACATTAGCAGTTCTCCTGGGCAATATGCACTTTGACTCCATACCATACAGAAAAGGAATGCAAAGCATTACACATGAAAGCAGCTGTGGTTCAAGTGTTTTCTAGCTTAGTTACAACTCAGTTCATTAAGTCATACGAACAGGAAACAGCCTAAGTTCTCCTAATTGCTATACTATAATTGCCACACAGCAGAGCTAAATCTGTAGTTTGTAATTAATGTTCAAACCGGACTTAGAAAAAATAAAATTATTTGCTACTTGTTACAGCACAGCTCTGTTAATTTAATAATCAGATAGATTTTGTTACCAGATATAGAATGAAAAGCAAATATCTTATGTGAACCAGGAATTCATTAAGCACAAGCTTTGACCTCTACTGGTAAGGAAGTAAAATAGGACCTGTATTTACACAAATATTAAGAGCTGGGAACAGGAAGTTAGTTGCAGTCCATGTTTAACTTGTCCTTTAATATGTATGTATTTTAGAAGAGATAGTCTCCAATTGATGCTGATATAACATATCTGCTAAGATAATATGGTCAAGCACATACTTTTGTTTACCCTTTACTTGATACATTCTGATCCTTTTTCATGCATTTTGGTTGACTTGGATTTTAATTTAAAAAAAAAAGAAGAAGTATTCACTATGGCCACTTTGCCAAAGTTCCAAACTCTTGGACGTCACAATCGTGATAGAACATATTTGAAAAGCATGACTTATATCTTGTCTGAAATTTGGAAACATCTTTCCAGTTCTCAATTTCAAGGAAATTAAGTTATTGGAAGAAAGAAACACAGTTAAGGGTGTAAAAAGTGTGGAGGGATTAATGAAGGTGGTTTTTATGCACACAGTTTCAAGAGCAAAGGACAGTAATGGCTATTTTTCCCATGGGCATAGAGCTCTATGTATGGCGAATCATAAGAAGAACGCACTGCTAGAAATCAAACACTCCCTTGCAGCAAGAACAAACAACTTGCACTGCTTTTGTGTATCTTTACTTTTGACTGTTACAAATACATGAATGGCAGCTGCAGCTTGCAACAATTATTTACAGCTGCTTGATTTCCTAGGCCAGACAGCTGTGCTGCTGTCATGTCTCTCTCCATCAGCAGATTATTTAACACATTAAGACCTCACTGCATGGAGAGTCTGGCAACCATTTTGTGCTTATTTTAATGTAAAGATGCCAGCATTATGTTTTCTTACAGAGATTTGAATTTTTTGTCCTCAATTTTATATGCTACAGATTCTGTCCTGAAAGCTCTTTGCTTAAATGTAATGATTAAATGTAATCACATCTATATGCTATTATCAGTTACAGTTATCACTGTTACAGTAGGAAGTTTTTTGCATGAGAAAAAAACCCCCAACCACTATTTGAAAGTTCTGTGTAAGTAAGTGTCCATCTAATTTTAATACTGTGATGTCCCTAAGGAAGAGTAAACATAAAAAGTATGAAGAATCAGTTGGAAAATGAGAACTAAATGTTAAATTGCCTTTATTTGGGAGTTTCAGTTCGGCAGTTGCACTTCTCAGTTTTTAAACTGAGCACAATATAGCACTGACTTGCTGCATTGTGCCATGTAGTTGTATCTTTACTATTTCAAGCTTGGGTTTTCTCCCCTTGGATCAGGTGGTAGGTGTCTCATATGCAAATGTACACGACAAATATAAAGAACTATTTCACAGAGCTTAGTTAGGATCCAGACTCAATTTTACTCCTTACACTTGTGCATATTACTACTCCCCTGTGCTCTTCATCAAAGTAATCGCTCAATTAGTAGTAGATACTCTTTACGAGTTGTTCTCCACCTTTTTTATTCTAGACTTCCTTTCCTTTCAGATACATGTTCCATTTCATTAATTATTGACTTGAAATCTCTAGTTTCTCATTGTTCAGTTATGAACACTCAGATGGAGCAATAATAAAAACATGCACGTATATTACATATTACAGTGCAACACAAGCAAGACATTTGACAAATGTATTTTCTGAGGTGAAAAATGCTGATACTTTCTAAGAAATCAGACTACACATTGCTAAATGCATCTAAGATCTTATCCAAGTAACTTGGCTGACTTAAACTCTATAACAAGACTCAACAGTATTTCCACCTGCTGATACTTACTACGCATAGATGTACATACATACAGCATGCATATACATACAGCTGTGTATATACACACGTACATATACACACTTATGTATATACGTATGTTTACTGTATGCATATACCTATACACACTGTTCTTTTGATGTTTTCTAGTAAGTCCAGAGAGTTGAGCTCTCAACAGAACTGAAAACTTTGACCAAACAAAATGCTTAATGTGGCCCAAAGCACAGGTTAAAAATGGCAGGGGCAGGTTTTGTTTCCCTGCTGCATTTCTGGTATGATGTCAGTAATTCCACTCGAGTTAACATTACAGCTGTTCCAAGGCCTGTGACTGCTGAGCTGTATATAATGTGCTTATCTTAATTTCTCAGCCGAGTACCAGCAGAATACTTGCTTGTTGAGAATACGAGAACTTGAAATTGCCCGTGGGGAATCTGGCAGGCTGAATTACTCCTGTGTTTACATATTTTTAATTAAATAAAACTAATGCACCCATGAATTCTGGCTGTAGCTGAAGTCTGTGATAAAACTTGCATTTCCTTTACAAGCAGTATTTTCCAAGTCTCAAAAGCAGTGGAATATTCACATCTGAGAAGTATCAGAATGTGAAGACAATAAAAAAAAAAAGAAAAAAATAATTAAAAAAAAGAAGCAAATTGGAATATTAGCTATTTTCATCTCTACCTATCTTCCACATATTTCCAGGCAAGATTCAATTTAACAGTGTTTCATTGATCTTACCCAAAAAGCTACAGTTCATGATATCTACATATATTGTCACCAACTGCTACAACCCCTCACTAGGAGTGGTGCCTACATAAATGTGCAGGAAATGTCATGTATTCCTTACCTTCACTGAGGAAGTAAATGTTTCTGGTTACTCCGGATTTGGCAGCCTCTGGATTTTTCCAAAAGATGCAGCCATTGCAATGTCAGATGTTTCATACAGAGTCTGAAAAGAATGGGAGGACCTTCTTTGTTATCCATTCTTCTCCTGCAAGAACTGCAAATACAGGTGCAAGGGAGTTTAATTCTTAGAGGCTTCTGCCAGGCTGCATATAGAAAGGTGGGCTTTCCACACGCTATTATTTTGAGGATCGAGACAAATTGACTTTCAAATACCATATTGCAATCCTACTAATTACTACTGCTACACCTATCTTCTGCTGTATCACACTTCTGATCTTGCTTTCTTCCAGTAATGCATCGCAAAACATATCTGCTAGGTACTGGGGTTATGGAGGGTGTTAAATCCCCATGATCTGTTTGTCTTTCTTCATTTTGAGACTCAGTATGACTTGTTAGAAATGTACTGACATCTTTTTGGGGTATGTGGGAGTTACAATCTCTTACTCTTCATCAGGGTGAGCAAGATGTACGCAGAGGAGCTCTTGTTTAAAGAGCTGGTGTTTAATAAACACAATTAAATGTAAAAGGAAAGTTGAAGTCAATGCCTTGCACACATTGTGTGCCAAGCAAGGAGCATTATGGCTCACAGGTAAGCTTCATGAATTATAGTGTTAGCTTATGGAAAAGACTGCCAGTTTGCTAGAAGAGCATTGCTGAGGACTACAGCCTTTTTCCAGAGCTTTCAACAGACTTTAAAGATTACTGAATTCAGACGAGTCTGCTGAAGGGCTGGTTCTGGATTTGAAACTGTATGGGAAGGAAGCATAGGTAACAAAGGACATATTTGATATACTTGTAATGGACTGCTGAGAAGGTGCTCTGCAGCATTTTTCATTGGCAGCCATTTCCCTTATAACAAAAACTCCACGTGCAGCTTATTGTACTCTGTTTCTTTCTGTCAAGCAATAAAACGGTCGTGGCTTTTTTTCTAAGTTATTTAGTAGCCTTATATCCTTATATGCAATGAGAGACAATAGAATGAACTGTTTGTAGCCACCAGGTGCTACCTGAGAAGACTTAGGTATTACAGCCTATACTGAGGCACAGAGGCAGATTTTCTGCAGAGGGCTGCAAGCTACAAAGTGTTACGTTAAAATACTACTCAGCTAAAGGACATCAGTGACTGCGCAAACACTTATGCTGGTTTTGCCATACTAATTGTATCTTCTCAATTTCTCCTCACATGTAAGAACAGTGGAGTGACTGGTTTTATGGCATGGAAGCTTTCTACTGTTTTTTACAACTTCCTGTGGCAATTCCATGATACACCAAGGAACTCAGCTAAGCCAACCAGTATCATAGGTGTGCTGGTTTTGGCTGGGATAGAGTCAGTTTTCTTGTTAGCAGCTGGTACAGCACAGTGTTTTGGATTTAGTATGAGAACAATGTTGATAACAAACCAGTGTTTTGGATGTCACTTAGCACTGCTTACCCTCCATCAAGGACTTTTCAGTTTCTCACGCTCTGCCAGTGAGGAGGTGCACAAGAAGCTGGGAGGACAGCTGAACTGGCCAAAGGGGTGTTCCACACCATAGAACATCACGCCCAGGATAAAAACTGAAGGGAGTTAGATGGATGGGGGCAACTGCTGTTCAAGGATGAGGTGGGCACTGGTCACTGGATGGTGAGCAATTGTATTGTGCATCACTTGTTTGGTTGGGTTTTCCCCATGGATTTTATTAATAATTATTAAAATGTAACATCAGGGGGGTTTAATAATTAATATTATGTTTTACTTTGTTTCAATTATTGAACTACTGTTACCTCAATCATGAGTTTATGGAGTTTTTCCCTTCCCTGATTCTGCTACCCATTCCACAGCAGAGTGGAGGCAGAAAGGAGTGAGCAAGCAGCTTTGTGGTACTTAGTTACCAGCCTGAGATAAGCCATTACAATGGATTCTCACTTGGAAAGAACTTTATCTTGGATCAAACAAGATAAGAATCTTGGCCATTCTCTTGACAATCTGGGCTGAGGACATTAATAATTTATATTATCATTCATCTGCAACTGCTTTCCTAACAGTAAGTCAGATAGGGAAACCACTGGATTGCTGACAATAACCAATAACCACATTTATTGCCTGTAATGCCATTCCTTAAATGAAAGTTCTTTCCAATTTCACAGGTAAAAGCAGCACAACTCATAGGACATGACTGCTGTCTGTATTGCTACACTGCGTTGCATCACTAAGGTTATAATTCTCACCGTTGTTTTTTTAATAAGATGTTAAAATAATATTGTGTGTGTTGTTTAAGATTTAGCACTTTTATACTATCTACTTGCTAAATTAAATCCCAAAAGGCCTGCACAAGGCTGTTAAATGACCACAATCAAAATTCTTTCAGCAAGTCTCAAGCTCAACAATGATATAAACATGATTCACCACATCAGGATATTCTTGAGCGTTTGAGGCTTTGAAATATTTACAGCAATATTCTTTAATGAATTCAAATATAAGAATACACAGATGAAAGCTGTCTCTGGGTTTTTGATCGATTATTTTTATTGATGATGCAACTCATCTGTTTCATGTGGTCTTTCCAAGTATTCAGCCCATTTTGAAGCATCTGGATTTAGAGCAGTCAGGCTATTGGTTCTGACAAAGGAAATGTTCACTCGTGGCTACTGGCAAGGAGTGAAAGACGAGAAACTCATCATTACTAAAGTATGTACTGTTAAGTATCAGCATCTAAAATGTCCATATTATGGATTAAAAAAGAAACATAACGGTTTGCCCAGCTGTCTTCTGCAGACCTGGGAGACAGAAAAGATCATCAAGGTAACTGTTTCTGCATCTTACAGCAGTGATGATCGACAAAAAGACCAGTAACACACCTTGAGACTCATGGCTAAAGATTGCTACTGGGTGGAATACCTCATTGAACCAGGCAACTTTCGTATGATCACACATATAAATAGTTCTGTTCTCACTGTGTCTCATGTAGCAATACAAAAGCAGAACAACAGCACAAGCATCTGGGACTTGTGATCTTACAATATCACATGATCTTAGATGCTTTGTTGACATCCTTACCTTGGAGTCATCGAAGAAAGAAACTCCTCAGCAACTTTAAGAAGTTTGGAGCTATATGACATCCACCTGAGAGCAGATCAGATAAACTCAACTCACAATGCTCTCGAGTTGAAATCCAAACGTTAGGCTTGTACACTTCTTTGATTCCTCAATTTTTAACAGGTTTCTACTTCAGAAGTTGAAAAAAAAGCTGAAATTCTTCCGTCTCTCTGACACTGAAATTCTATGGATATGCATCCATAAATAGGCAGAAGCATTCAAAAATAGTAAGCTACTGAGATATGATTTTCTCATGTGACAAACCAGGACTTTTGTTTGGTCACATTTGTGACTTTTTCATGTGTGACATTGCCCTACTTAGATTGGCCTGAAGTACTAAAGCCTACCATGCAGTAACATTGTTTCTAGCTCACAAAAATATGCATATGCAGACACAGAACAATTCGTCTGTGGAATAAAAAAAAAACAACACAAAACCACACCAAAAAACCCCCCAAAACCAAACCAAATTATAGCTGTAGTAGCTTGTTTGTGGTTGGTATGGAATGAAATACAGAGCTAAAGAGTCTCTCTCTCTCTCCAGTGACTAGCTAACTCTCCCATTTGAACTCCCCATGTTACTGAATATTATACTAAACAGAGATTGCTCGTTACAGGCTTACTTACAAGCCATGAAAACCTATCGTGAATGTGCTGTTCTGGCTGCTCTGGAGTATTCAGGCAGACTCAAGTCTTGAAGGTTACTCTCAAAGTTCCAACAGCAATGCAGGTTCATGTAGGCATGAAGGGTTCCTGATTAAGAAACCACCTGGCGAGCTCAAGCTATTTTAACCCATAAACTCAAGATGAAATGCCTTTAGGGCAGGCTCTCCTGAAAGAGATTAGCTGATCACTTCAGCTGTGTTGAAAGCAACACGCCCAGCTACCATGCAATTTGAAACTGTTAGCCAAAAGTCACATCAAGCAACTCAGAACTACTGCAAACACATAAAGTGATAAACAACAGAATCAGTTCTTGGGATACAGTGATTCACAGAATTTTTCGGTAGTTTTCTAGAAAATTAGTCAAACACCATGGCCCAAGGTCTCTGTCTATTCTAGTCAATTCATGGCTCCTTTTAGAGGGGAAAAAAAGCCTCAACTTCCTGGTAGTGTACCCTTACTTGAAACGACTTATGAAATTAGTGTCACTGCAAACACTGGCTGTAAAATTCCCCATCCTACAGCAATTTTTTGTGACTCATAGGGTTGTTAGGAAAACGTTCAACCATGCATGAGCCACCCTGGCCGTCGCAGTCCCACCACATGAGGTGTGACCGGGGCCCTTCCCATGAGGCGGCTCCAGAGACCCGATGGGCGCCCCGCTTGTCTCCCTGCACAGCCCACACTCACAGTCAGACAAGGTTTCCTTACCGGCTCAGCCTTGAGTTTCCCACAGCAGAGTCCCAGCCGTCTGGATCCTTAAAATAAGTTAATCGTGGTGCAGCAACACAAAACCGGCTGGAGCTGGCGTCTCCGAGGAGGGACCCCGAACAAAGGGATCTCCGGGCTTTTGCACCCTCACAATCTTTGCGCCAGAGCCCGTGGTTTTTCGGCAAGAGCCATCAGCTCCTGCCGTGTCTCTGAGTGTTCGGTGCCCTGGCTGTGCCACAGGTCCCCGTGCCCTTTGTTATGCAAAGAGTCAGCAGTTCGCGGCCCCTCGCCCGGCGTTCCTGCCACCCAGAGCTCGGTGCCGTTCCCCCGCTGCAGCGGCACACCGAGCTGCCGGCACTACAGGTACACCTCAGCAAGGTGGTGCCTTTGGCAACTGGAGGGACTTCGCCTCTCGGACTCAAGAATTTAACCAAAACGAGCTGCACCTGAGCCTTCAAAATCGCACTGTGGTAAGTGAGCCAGACTACGCGCAAGAGGAAGAGCAACCTTCTCAATAAAACTGAGTTTTCATGAAAAACAGACTAGAGAAATTACCATCTAAAATTGTAAAAATCAGAATGCTTTTGATTAAAAGAATTTAAAAAAAGGAAAGGGAGAAGATTGTAAACACAGCTCTCCACCCACGGCATCCTCAGAGCACAGCCTTTCAATTTTGGGCCCATTTGCCTCCAGGAAGCCTCCATGGCCACAGTCGCCTGTGGGTTCTCAGGACTCTAACCTCTGGGAAGAGATTCCTGCTCCTCTCCCTCCCCTACCGCACCATTCGTGCTATCCTACAGGTTCCCCCACTTTCTACTGAGCGCAGCTGAACTCCTTTTCCCACCTCCTTCCAAAACCTTCCCTTCCCCGCCCATGCCCAGCTGCTCTCAGGGAAAGTGTACCTCTCCTTGTGCCTTGTGCAAGAGGCACTGGCCAAAAGGAAGGAGGAGGCATTTTTCTCCTCCACTGCTCATCTGCCTTCTTTTAATGCAAAATACTATAAAATACACGTTAAATTGCAGGCAAATCGACAAAATGTGTGCTGTCTCTTGTACTTTGAAAAAAAAGGAGCATGGAGATGGGCTGACATGGCTTGTTAGGTACTATGTTTTGTGACGTGTCACTTGTACAAGTACCTAAGAGAACCTGGATGAGCTGGGATAGTACTGGTGTTAAAATCTACCTCCTGTTCCGGTACATCAGGAGGATTTATGTTTTGTCAGAAGGTAGAGTGATGTCTAAACCTGAGTTTCCTTCTGCAGTCACTGGAAGAAGTTCCTGACTACTGAGGGACGAGTGGGGCTCTCCCCTGTCAGCAGGCCATGGAAGCCATGCTCTGAAACCTCTCTGCAGCCACAGCCATCTGATGTATCCCCCAGATGCCTCTTTTGCAGCCAGTGATCACTGTGACCCACAGTGTCTGTGCTCAGTCTGCCAGAGCTCCCTGAGCCCCTTACTGTTGGGGGGCACTTGCTGAAAGTGATTCAAGGAGTGTTTGGTGCAACTGGGTGTACCCTGACTGGCTGGTTGTGTCATGCAGCAAATTGGGAATGGCAGGTAAGCTTTGGGCAATGCCAAAGTTTTTTTTTATACCAAAGTATAAATGTATATCAGTGATGCTGGCCGTGTAGATCTGATGGAGTTTGTTTCTGACCTGGGACTGTTTTCTGTCTCAGTACTAATAAAGTGCAAACGTCATTTATGCAGATGCAGTGTATCAAACGGAACTCAGCTATGGGATTGATTTAGTCTGTTTTGATTATTAAAACTCTAGTATTCATTTTTCTTAATTTTTCTGTTTTGCTGTAATTTATTCAAAAATATATATGCTCTGCTTTAAAAGCATGTTAACAGCAAGGTATAAAACCCATAATCTTTCTGGTGCAATTTAAATCTAGCATGCTAAGAAGTTTAGTTGATAAGTTCTAGGCCATGAGCAGGAAATTAAATGATAGAATTTTTTTTGGAAGTGTTTTATTCAAAAAACATTTTTTTTGGGGGGGTGAGTTTTTTTGTTTGTTGGTTGGTTGGTTTTTTGTGTGGGTTTTTGTGGTTTTTGTTTGTTTGTTTGTTTTGTGTTTTTTTTGTTGGCTGCAAATATTATTGTTTTAAGCCTAAGAGAGTCAACAGGCACTTTGGTATCTCTGGAAACCAGGATTTTGAGTAGATTAATAATCTCAAGAACCACTTTTTTATCAAGGAATCCAATAAAATTTAAAATGTTTACTCTTAACTGAGTTTCCAGGACTTCAACTGCGCAATCAATACATAGAGTATGTTTACATATTGCTAGCAGCCAGTGAGTCACTATTTAGCATCTGCATTTGGTAGTGATGTTAATACCAGATTGTGATATCCATGCAAGTTTCATATGGGATTTTTTCCTCAGATGGTCTAACAGCCAAGTTTATCTCATCTTCTGCCTACAATATCTAGAGAAATTTATAGGATATTTTAATAGATTTTGCTTAAAGGACAAAATTGAATCCTCTGAAGCAGAGCAGATGTGGGAGAAACGTTGCTTGACATCTTATGGCAGTATTTCTTTGGGGTAATTGCTGAACTTACAGGAGAGCTTTCAGAGCAAACTGTTGTCTATCTGAAATAAGAATTTGTGGTGGTTTGACCCTGGCTGGATGCCAGGTGCCCACCAAAACCTCTCTATCACTCCCCTCCTCAACTGGACAGGGGAGAGAAAATAGAGTGAAAGGTTCATGGATGGAGATAAGGACAAGGAGAGATCACTCACCAGTTATTGTCACAGGCAAAACAGTCTCGACTTGGCTTTGTCACCCAGGATTTACCCACTGGTAAATCAGTGCTGACTACTCCTGATGACTTCTTTGTCCTTCACGTGCCTTAAAATGGCTTCCAGCATTAGCTGCTCCATCACTCTCACAGGTATTGAGGTGAGGCTGACTGGCCTCTAGTTTGCTGTGACCTTCCCTCAGAGCAAGTACCAAGTTCTCACATTGTCTATCAATTGCTCCAACTAGTTTGAAACAGGTACTTTCAGAGAAGTGTTGCTAGCCTTCAGTCTGTTACTGCGGAAGTCTAACCCCTAAAAAATCTCTTTTGTGGCTTAGCAGAGTATTTTGATTCCTTAAATATTGCTTAAAATACCAGCATCTCCAAAATTCAAAACATTTTAGGAATTATATGAAGTTGCTGTGATTTGTTGCATGCCTCCAGGCAATTATCTCTGTATTCTCCTTTAAGTATAACAAAAGCAGTTCCTTAAATAGAACCATTACTCTTAGTTAGTAACCATTAGTTAGGTTACTCTAGGAGACTAGAGATTAGGAAAAACGTTGATGTTTCTAGCCCAAGGCAGAGAATCTTTCAAAGCACTGCAGCCATTTCTCCTGAGAGCAGCTTTATGCTGCCACAGAGAATCCACACATCTGTGTGTGGTAACAACTTTGAGGAAATATTGACCACATTGAGGTTTGGTCCCTTTAGAGATAAGGAGGATTCAGCCATTCTGAATAACAACATTTATGAATGGTGGCCTGTTCTCTTGTTTCTTTGGGGCTAGTTTATGACAAAACATTGACACCTTTAGAGCAGTACACAATTTATAATCTTGTATAGTATGTGAAGGCAGGGGTGGAAAGAAACTAATTTGGTGTGCACTGCCCCCTTCGAAAAGCATCCCCTCTAAGGGGTATGTAATACTGCATAGTTGCTGCTTCTCTGTGAAAGGAAACCCCTAAAACTGCAGGAGTAGGAGGTCTGACATGACAAGAGAGGTAATTTGGAGAGAAAATCCTTTCATTAAGCATAGCAAGTACATAAAATGTAATGGGGCAAGATGTATTTTTACTCTTCTGGTCTACTGGGTGCTGGATAAATAGGTAATTAAAATGGTACTTAGAGACCCTTTAGATTCACATGTATTTGGAGGGTCTTGATTTCTGCTTGAAAGGCTTGGACAGGACTCTCCCTTCCCAAACAGCCTAGGAGAGGGGTATCACTCTGTGTCATGATATTTCATATGAAAATGCATCTTCAGAAATTCACAATGGGAATGTGTAGATGATCTGCCACATACCTACTCACAGAAATATATGTGAGCAGAAGTAAAAAGATTTGGTAGATGGTACAGTAGCATCTAATAGATAAATGGTGTAAGAGCAAAATTTTCTCTTGTCTGTCCGTGAGCAAAAGTTTCTCCATTTGCCTCGGTGTGTGACCGGAAATCCGCTTTATCACACAGAGAATCCGTGTGCCTTGGCAGTTCTGCATTTTAAACTTGATTACCCACCCAGAACTCCCTATTGTAATCCTCAGGTAGACTTGGCTGTTTCTGCATCCACTCCACTGTCCCTTAATTGATTAATATTGCTCCATTTATAAAGTTCCACAGGCAGAGGTGACATTTGTATGGCTGCATTTGGATGGTGTTTGATATATTGCTGAGTACAGAATGGCTGTCAGAGTTGACAGCACAGTAACAGCCCTAACCATATTTTATATGCAATTGTGCAAAGTGATTTGGGCATTTCTGAGTTGGAAAGCCAAGAAATTCTTCTTCAAACCACATACAAATTAATTCTTTAGAAAAAAAGTTCACAAGTTTTCACTTTGGGCTTTACATATAAAAGGAAAAAAAGTGGACCTGACATACACAGGCAAGAGCTACTGCTTTGTAGGAGTCATTACCTGGATTTACACAGGTGTAGCACACTAACATTTATCTATTTGTAAATATATATTTATTCATGTTGATATTTATATTTGCTGATGTAAGAACTGAACAAACATGACTGGTGCAGTCCTGATAAGTAGTAAGCAAGAGGTTACTGTGTACCTTATTGGTAGGAGCAGCTGTACCTAGTGATAGGTGCTTGGATTTTTCTGAATGCCTTATATATGAGCCAGGAAGTTATGTGCAGAAATCTCAACATCATGTAATTGAATTTGTCTGTAGTGAATTTACCTCATTTAATTTAAAATTATCCATTATTAATCATGTGATAAAAGGAAACAAATAGTGTAGCTGGGAGGGAGGAAGAAGTAAATTCTTTTTTTTTTTCTTTAATTATTTTTAAGAAAATCAAATATACAATTTCAGTGAAAGTTACTTTTTCCTGGTTTTTATGATTTAACATATTTAGTGTGATCTGTTATTATGATTCTAGCAAATGTCCTCATGTGTCTTTATCTGACATTTTTAAAAGAAAACGTAAGAGCAAGGAATCAAGGCCTGGTTTACATCCAAATTCAAGGTTTGGAGGAACTGTCTCTTCACTGTTGGACTTCTGGACCCAGACAGAGCTTTAAAAGGAGGCTGCATATTCCCAAGGCTGAGGCAGCCTGTAGTACCTGGGCCTGGGACACTTGGTCCTCTGGTCTGCCCAGAGCTGTGAAATTGTTGACAGACTGTATTTCCAAGTGAAAGAGTTGGGGGAGGAGGTCCATGAATTGTGAAGAATCTGAAGGGATGAGGAAGCAATCAAATGGTGCTTCTCTGAGACCCTGCAGCTTCACAAACTTCAGCCTTTGACTGTAGTGGGTTGGTGGGAAGAGCTTATGCCTTTGAATTTGGAAGGTGGCTATTTCCCATCATGGCAAAGGCTGGAAAATGGTGACTTCCCACACTGGGAGAAAGGCTCCAGCTCTACCTTAAAGCTTGCAGTTACAGAATAGGTTCAGTGACCTTATAGCTGATGAGGACCTGGGAGTGTCATCAAATGGAGCATCTCCAGTGGCTGACCCTGAACCATTTGGGACAACTAGAAGGAAGTGTCCAGTGATCATGGTTGGAGACTCCCTACTGCAGGAGACAAATGTCCTTCGTCTGCTGACCCCATTTGTCTTTTAGGGAGGTTTGTTGCTTGCTGGGTGCCCAAATCTGTTATGCTGTGGAGAGGCTACCAAGGCTCACCTCACACCCTACCTACTGTGCACTGCTACTGTTCCACAAACGTGCCAAAAATACTGCCGGGGCAGGGGTGACCTTCAGGCACGACTGAAGGGCAGTGGGGCAGTGATCAAGTGTTTGGGGATGGAGATGGTGTTCTCCTTGATTCTGCCACCGAGGGGAAGGGTCTGAGGATGCCTCGGATCCTGCAGGTTAACAACTAGTTGCACAGCTCGTGTTGGCAGCAGGGCCCAGTTGACTGAATGGGGAAAAACATCTTTGACAACCGGCTGGCCAAGTCATTAGGCAGAAATTTAAACTAGAAACAAGTTTGTTGTTGAGTTTTGGTTTTGTTTTGTTTTGTTTTTTTTAAATATGGTAGTAGTCTCATGAGTGAGTAATTTCTATTTGACATTTCAAGAGCTTAAAAACAATGCTAGGTATCTAAAGCTGATATTGAGACAGGGTTTTAACCTCTTCCTCATGTGTTTATTTCTGTTGCTTTCACAGATAGCAAATGTTTTGTAACCTTCAAGTCCCATGTGATAAGATTCTGTAATTTTCCCTCAGAATCCAGGCCATTTAGCCCACAAAGTCTGATGTAATGTACAGAAAAAAAATAAAAAGGAAAATATAAGAACTGGATTTGTTTTCATAGTGATAAAGGTTTATGGATAAACTCTTGCTGTGTGTGTAGTCTGAGTGAGCACTCTTTATGTAGCACGCTTTTGTGGAAAAAGGGAATGAGCTCTCCCCTGCCAAGCAATACAGCAGATCAACAAATAACCTGCCCATTTATCAGAGCTGGGAACGCAGGCGATGGAATACACAACAAGAAACTCCCAAATGCAGGCCAATGAGCAATCTTACTGCACCTAGAAGACAGATCACAAATGTGTGTTCACACTTTTCTCAGTTGGTAGCATGTGGGGAAAGCTCAGTCTGAACCAAGTCTCTGGGAAAAGTAGACTGTAGACTTCTGTCAGCTACTAAGAACTGTGCTGTTACCTATTGACTAGAAACCATTTTGATGTTAACTTCACTCAGTTGATCATGATTTTAATTCTAAATAATTAAAGTAACCATATTCTGCTATTCCTGTTTGTTGCTTAATAGAGTCAGTGATTGACACCATATATTATTTTCTGTGTGATGGCAGTTTAGGAATGATGAAAAAAAATCTGGAAAAGACAGAAAGGATTATTTTATCCAGTCACTATAATTACCCTTAATAGATGAGCAGAATGACTGTTCATAGTGTCAAGCAATACCAGGCAATCTGTTCTAGGGCATGGACTAACTCTTTGTTGTTTTTTACTGGTGGGAACATTTGTCATTCGCAATCGCCAGACTGTACATATGTTTGGCATTAGATAAATTCTCAGTATGCTTCTTGAATACTTTCTACCTACCAAATGATTTGTGGTTAAAAACAAATCTGAAGAACTCCTGTCTTCTCTGAGAAACTAATCAGAGGGTTCTTCCCTCCTCAGTCTGTGGGAGTACAAATCCCTATCTCTTAACTTTCACCAGGGTGCACTGAGCACCATTAGACTGCCTCCTAGTCTTTGCATCAATGCTCCTTTTTATGGTCTTATTGATGCTGTGACACAATACTGTGAGATACTTGGGTAGAAAAATAAAGCAACTGAAAAGGAGCACAGCCCTCTAGCATCCTGGGATAAGGTGGAAATACCTCTATATTAGGCTCTGCAAAACTCCAGCTCAATAATTTTATGTTATGCTGTCATTTGAACACAGGAATAATTCTGGAATTTGTACCTGGCAGTGGCACCTGGCAGTGGCACTGTCACCACCAGCATTATTATAATTTCACACGTACTTGGATGCGTTTGAAAAGGATTAAATTTTATGTCCCGGTGGACTTTGCATATCACTAGACTAGTGAGGTTCATCAGCAAGGTTCGTGGAGGTTCATGGCTGTAATGCTGTGTTGTTACAGATTTTTGCAAAAACAGAAGTACTAAATGCTTACAGCTCTCAGTGTTAAAAACCTGAAGCCAGTAGCTTGAAAAATGTGGGTTTTTTCCATTGTGGACTATTCTAAATGGAGGCAGTGTTTACTTCTATCTGCATTTCTGTTTTCCACCAATCCTTACCTCAGAAAATTGGAACTCCAGGAATTTGTGAGGGCTACATTTCAAGAAATGGCTTGTGTAATCAAATCAGTGAAGTTATCTTGGTGGTTTTTCTGTTTTGGCAGATTTTACTGTCTGACAAAAAGAAAGGGAAAACTGATTCCAAAAGTTGTGTGTAATACATTACCTGGTTCTGTGTTACTTAAATGGTTGCAATATCTGTGACTTCTGCCTGTTATGTGCCAGGGCAAGCACATGGAAGTGTGGTAGAAAATTGTCTTCGTGTAATTTTCTTTCCATCTTCATTCAAGATCAGCTGTGTTGCTTCCTTCTACAGCTCACTCTCTGGGCTAGTTTTGTGTGCTCACATTGCTTCTAATTTTCTCATGGGTATTAATTATAACTTCATTGGCTGGAAGTAGAGTTCCTGCCCTTTTGGAATTGTCATTGTGTTTCTGTTACGGACATGTCATGATTCCAGAATATAAACACTGTGCTCACTTCCCCCTGGGAGTAGCAGTTCTTTCCTGTTTTGGAGCACAGTCAGTCTCATCTTTAACCAGGATGGCAGCATCACATGATTTTCACAATCAGGATTATTTGCTTTTAAATTTTGATGGCTCCTTCTTTTTTTCTCCTAAGACATATTTGCTTCTCCAGGGAAACAGTTATTCTGTATTTCTGCCTCCTGTGTCATGTAGAAAGAGATATTTAAAATCTTCCAGTCACCATTATTCTTCCATGTATCAGGGACAAAAACGCACTGGATTACCTTAAATACTGTATTTAAAAAAAAAAAACCAAACAAATTAGCTCATGAATTCTCAGTGAGCGCCAATGAAGTGTTTCACAGCACTGAATCTGAAATTATTACATGTGGAAAGAAAAAAATCATTACATGTTGAAGTGTCTGAAGAGCTTAATTTTGGATCCATAACAGGCAATATTTGAACCCATCCTGTTATTCTTATTTTGAAGAACTTTGCATAAACCAGCTTTTCCTCCTGGTAATAGCCCAGAGTAACTTCCTGAGATAGGCTGGCTGCTGGTGATTTCAACAGGCTCCCGGCAGTTCTGTGGCTGTACAACTGTGAACAATGCCAGGAGAGAAAGTTGGTTAATAAGTTACAGTGCCCTCAGGTTGGTTTATTGTGAGTGACCTGGATCATGGTGCATGCTTTACAATGAAGTAGTTGGCTGTGTCTTGTTTTGAGTGCCCACTTTGAAGTATGTTAGAATATATGCAATGAAAAGCCAATGGGAAACCAGCAGCTCATGCAGAAGAGCACATTAATACAGAAAAGTAAATGGCAAACTTTTGCAGGTCACAGACTGGTTTATTGCCTCTTTTTTTTCTCCTTTTTTTTTTTTTTTTCCTTTTTTTTCCCCTGTATTTTGGAATTTGGACAGCACAGTTGGCTGACAGAGGATCTAATTAGAGGTCACACAGGGCATGAGACTGGCAACTATCACCCTCCTATGGGAACAAGTTTGGGTCTGCATTCTTTGGGATTGCCCAGGAATAAAGAGAGCAAACATGGTGATGAGCAGAGACTGGTGTTACTGTTTATAGGCTTCCTGTCTTTTCCCCATTTCTTTGGTCAATTAATTCCTACCAGGGGAAGGTCCTTCCTATTATTTTCCATTTCCTCTGCAATGTCTCTATTTTTTCAGCCCCACCATATGTTGCCAGTGAATTTTGACAGAATAGTACTGCTTGATGTTTATTCAAATAGTTTCATCTTTGGAACACAGTGTAAAGGCCGTCTGCTGCTTGCAATTTCTCACAAGGCTGGGGTGGCAAATGGTGTTAGTTCTGCTACAGCAGAAAATGGAGAAGTGAGTCATTCATGATTACAAAGATTTTTGGCATTAGTACTAGAGAGAGAGAGAGCTCCACTAAACTGTCTCTACAAATGGTTCCTATAGAAAAGGAATTTCTCTTTTCATTAGAAAAGTGGAGGTATTCTGATCAGAGCCACTTAGAATAACCCTTTCAAGCTCCTTCTCTCCTCACTAATCAATTTCATCCCCAGATGGGTGACATAGCTAATCATTTGCTGATGCTTCAGGTATTTGTTTTCTTCCAGACAACCTTTTTATCCATCTTCATTCACTCCATGTGCTCACTTTCTTCATGCCTATTGAGATGAATAATGTATAAAGCAGAGTAGGTATCTGCCTGATTTCAGTCCTGCAGTGCATTAGGTGACACTGCTGCTGGATCTGGGTTCTTAGAGAGTGGGTGCCAAGGCGGGAAGAAAAACTACCTACTTATTAATTTTACAGTTTGGAACTAAGATTATAATTTCAGCAATTCAGTGCATTTGCCCACATCAGCTGATCTTTGAAAACCACGTTCCTAGACTGAGGCAATGCAATATAAAACTAGAATTTACTATATAAATTATAATACTGTATAAGTTACTGTGTTTCGCCTGCCCTTTCCATCACTCAGCTACTGCGGCTTCACTAATTCTATTTATCCTGTCATCTGTCATCTGTGCTTTGCCGGTGGCGTGGGGGGGAGGAGAGGTGGAAGAGTACAGTGGAGAAGTCGTGACTGAAAAGCTGCCTGTGGAGTGAACACTGTCGCAGTGAGAAGCTGGAAGCAGTTGCTGCAGCAGACACGGTGCCGCAGTGAGTCAGTGAACCCAGCACAGCTAATCACAGTGAATCACCCTGCTGATGGACTACGCGGGAACATCCCTTCGCTCAGCCGCAGCCTTTGAGGGACCTGTAGTTCTTATTCAGCAGAACTGAAGCCCCAGCTCTTGCAGCCCGGCCCGGTGGCTCCTCTCAGTTTGCAGAGAGAAGCCGGGGTGGCTCCAGGAGAGCTCAGTCGGCAGATCCGGGTGGGTCTGAAGATCTGTCCCTGTGAGTGGCTCTGTGCTGCGGCCAGGAGGCTGTGCAGGAGCTGCCGATACTCCCGGTCTGGTATGCGGACACAGATGGAACTGATTGCTCAAGCACCTTTGGCCCGGAATGATCTTTAAACATCACAAATAACATGTTTTCTATCTGAGCAGTGAATTTGTGTCCCAGTGTAGTGAAAAGCAGGCCTGATGTGGTTCTGCCTTCTGGGGCACTTCAGTCGGGCTAATCCTGCCGACAGCTGTGTTTTCATACTACTGCCAGAACTGTTTCGTATTGTTCCTTAAATGGCTTGTACACTTCATACCGGGTCTGATTGTGTTTCAGTGGTGGCTAAATAACAGTTTTAGAATACAAGAATCGTTCCTAGCAAGAAGTATACTTTCTAAAACGCTTTCTGTCTTTCTTCTTGATAGTTATCCTAGTATTTCAAAGCAAAAGTAGTGGCTGTGGTATTATTGGACAAGTTCCAGATATATGGATAAAAGTATGTAAATTGAACACCTCTCCAGGAATATGTGTATATATACATATATCTACAAATTTTTAAAGAAAAAATAATGAAGAAACTAATCTAATTGGCTTAATTTACTAGCCCCACCCGCTGCTGAGACATAGTAAACAAAAAGCTTCATTGCAGCTGTGTGCATCCAGCTTTGGAAGCACAATACTTCAGCTGCAATGTGTGAATGTTACTTTATCGTGCAGTTGGGAGATTATTTCAGTGCTGAAAGAGAGCTCTCTGGTAGTTTGTATCAGATCAAATTAAATGCGAGTGTTATTATAAAATGTTTTTCTGAAAAGTATGTCAAAAAAGCATAGTTCTCCCACCTGATTTTTGTCCAGGCTGGCTTACTGGTTTGCTTTTGTTCTGTCATTCAGAGAATTTGGAAGGCCAAGATCATAACACCTCTTAGCCAAGTATTTGAACAAGTTCAGAGCAGTATTGTCAAACAGTCATTTTAGGATGGCTTTGGCTATTTTCACAGGCTTGGTTCCAGTAATTTCTCTGATCAGTCTGTGATAGAGAAAAGCTAGATATAATGTAGTAAAATGTGTGCTGATCTCCACTGGGTTCTGTCCTTGGAAATAGAGAGAACTAAGAAGCAGAAATGTATGTTTGGTATTTAAGCAGTGCTGTGGAACAGCTCCTGAATGTTGCAGCAATAGTGTGAGGCTACATCATTAGCAAGACATCAGTTATTCCCAGTGTTTGGCTTGGTCATCCTATGTTGTTGTTACTGAGATACAGGATAAAGCATTGAAAATCTAAGGATCTCAGGAAAAAATGTCCGCTGATGGTCTGTAGATGTGATAGTTGCTGAAAATACTGCTGAAAGCAGTTGAGATACTGGATTTCAAAATATGGATGCAAAATTTGTGGAGATATGAGCAAAGGAAGGTTGTTTTTGTGTTGTTTTGTTTTTTTTTTTCTTTAATGGATTCAGATTCTAAGTCCATCTGCATGGGAGGATTCAAAGGAAAAAGTATTCAAAATAGTTTTTCATGTGAAAACATCATAAACAATTATTCAGTATGTAGAAATCTGTCTTGGGTTTGAATTAGATTCAGAACTCTCTCTGTAAATTCTTCTGTACATCTTTTTCCCAGGCACAGATACCGGATCTGTACTCTGCCATTACAGTGAGATTCACTATTTTCTGTCTCTTTCAGCCTCCTGGTGCAGTCACATTGTTATTTTTGTCTGCCACTGTCCACTGGAATACAAAACCGGCACCTTAGGCAAAGCATTCTATTTTACGTGAAAATAAAGGAGCAAAAATATCCTCGCAGTGGCCACAGCTTTTGTTGATGACACAGATGTTTTCCCTTGATCCTTTTTCCTAACGAGAAGTAGTGATGCCATCTGCTGGCAGAGAACAGGCCTCTTCTGGGGGCTGGTGCTTTCTTCGTAAAACTTGCGAGTTACAAATCCTTTTTTCCCCCCATGTTTGATTCATTGATCTTGGCCATATATACCACACCAAGGCAATTATTTCTGTGTGAGGTCCACGACTTATTTAGGAAGGTTTGAATCAGAAAACCATGTACATAGGAAATTTTCTTTTCAAGTACCCTTTTCTTAATAAAGGAGTTTCACAAAACATTAATAATGTGATACTCATTTTAATTTAATTAATAGGTGAAACGGTGTTAATACAATTTTTTCCTGTGAAAAATGGAATAAATTTATGCCTAAAGCCAGGAGGTCCTTTTAATTGCCACCTAGATAGTGAACAAAATTTTCAGGCCCTCTAATCTCAGTCAGGGGTCTCAGCAGTAGAGCCAACAGGAAGACCCTGCTCATCTGTCTTTTAATGCTTAGTCCATGAATGAATATTGTAAAGTACCCTCCAGGAATACTGGACTATGTTGCTGCTTTGCAAGGATGGACATACCAGAACAGTATACTGATTCAGTGTCTAGAAAGACACAGAAAAAACATTATTGCTTCTCTGACACTTTAAATAGTCCGATGCAATATCTGGCAGGTTATTCTTTGGACTTAGTTTAGTTTGGAAGGGCAGCTCTCATTTCTTTACTTAGTTTGAGGGAAACTTCTTGAGAGTGACTTCACTCTAGTTCACAGACAATGTCAGATTTTAAATCTTTTCTCTCAAGCAACTGCCCCTTTGCAAAATGACTCTGTCTTTAACTCGCTTCTTTATTGTAAGCCTGGATTCATTTTATGACCCCATTTTGCTTATTTCCCCAGATATTACAATTATTTCAGTGCAGCTACTGGAAATGCAGGAAAAGTACCCCCCCCAGCCCCAAAAGAAAACACAACCAAACAAAAAAATCCAACAACTGTGAATGCATCAGAGAAGCGTGTCATCTGAGGACATCTGAAATTCTGTTCATGCTGTTGTGCTCACAGATGTGAGCCAGCTGAAGCTGGGAAACATCGAAAGGGAAATTTTTAATGGTTATATTAAAAAGAAAGGGATTAATTAGATCGAACAGCCTTTTCTTCTTATCTGAGATATATTTTGCTTTATTATAGTCCCATTTGACTTGATTGCTTTCTGTTTTCTGAACACAAAATATATGATCCTGGTTTTCCTCTTTTCAGAAAACTGATGATCCTGGGGAGGCAGGCAGAGGAAGTTTCCTGTTTTGACCTTGCTTTTTTTGCAGGCTTCATGTATGTCACAGGATGCTGATGGTGAAAGTCCAGGCCTTTTGAAGGCTGTGGGAATGCCTTTTCATGAGTAACCACGGAGGGGCTCTGCAGGGTGTGTTATGCTACGCCATTCTCTCTGAAATAGAACAGTACGTCTGAAGCTGATCATCTTCACCAACTGTAGGATGCAAGGTGCATTTTGATTGGAAATGGAATGTTATAAATTTCTTCTCTGTGCAAACAAATCTTGTGTCTCATGCGAAGACTGTTAAGTGTGTTATTTCTTGTTGGATATCAAATGCTGTGGACTAGAGGAAGAAGTTGCTTTTCATAACACAGAAGTCTCACCTGTATGGTAAAACTTGTCTTACAGGATGGTAAATGTGAATAACACAGGTGTCTAGAGAGAAGTAATTCTTATTTCCTGGGTTTTGGCAATTAAAGGCCAAGTTGTAGTAAACTGCGTTTATTTTCAAGGAAGGATGAAGAAGGAAACATGATAAGAGTTTGCAAAGAACACTCTCTAGTTCAGGCCTGTGCTGATTCCAGTGTGGAGAGATCTTGGGATCTCAGATCTCAGTGGTTATGTGACTTCCCAGCATTGTTTGAATTGAAAGCTTTCCTGCTTCCTTGTCTTCCAAGAGAAGCAAACAGGATTGCTGCAGATGACAGAGCATTTCTGACATTCTTCTAATGAGCAGAGTAGTCTTTAGACAAGTGTATGCTGGAGAGAAAGTATTTGTCAAACCTCCTGTAGAAGAAGAGGATTAATGCAGAAAATTAAAGCTAATCCTCCCTGCCTGGTTGAAACTGGATCAGAACTCCCATTGCTTCTTCATGCACTCAGTTTTGTAACAGCAGGAAGGTAAAGGAGAAGAGGAGGCTCCCTGGATGTAGTTGAGGGACAAAGCTGTCTCCTGCTATTTCATGCGTAGGCCCTGGAGGAAGGGGGTGGGTCTTTGAGGTTGGAGGAGAGTAATCAAAATGTGCATCAGAGTTGAAGCAGGAAGATAAAGTATGTGTAGTGAATTTGGGGGAATGAAGGAGGGGGGTAAGATAAGCAGGAAGGTAATGAACTATAACTTTGGAGATGGGAAGTAGGGAAATAACAGGAAGTTAGATGCCCTGAGTTCTAGGCCAGACTTTTCTGTAACCTTGGTTACTTCCTTTACCCTAATTTTATATTAAGAGCTCTTTTATTAAAATACAAATTCCCTTATTTCTCCATGTTTTGGAGGGTTGTTTGTTCTGCCATGTAAAGTTTGAGTATTGGGGATGTGGGAAAAATAAAGATAGATTAAAAGAGTTATTAAAAACCCTGCCCATGAACTTTCAGTGATTTATGTTTTCAGTAGGTCAGACTGACAATACCATGTACCTCTGTGAATTGATACTGCAATTGAAGTCCTGATATAGCCAATACTCCTTTTTTCTGGTGATTGTGTTTACTCTTATTTTCTCATTGACTCAGCTAGAGGTACAGTTTTTTTGGATTAGTGAAAACTCAGGTTTGGATTAGAAACTCAGGTTTTCTCAGTTTGCTTTCCCGATCAAGTAAATTTAAACTTTGAGAGTCATTTACTGTTAATTTACTGAAGGATGTGTGACCTTAATGTGAAGTCTAGCGTGTATGCAGACCAGTTCTTACCAAGAGTTAGCAGTGGTAATATTTATTACAGTAACATCAGTGAGGTTGAGAACAACAAATTCAGCTGATTCCCCGGATTAATCTTCTGTAAAGGAAAACTCCTGTGAAAAACAACCAAAATGTCTTAGCATAAATGAATGACAGATAAATCACGTTACAGATTTCCCTGTATTTTATCTTACATCTCACACCAGTGCTAGCAAAGCTAGGCTCCATGCTTCAGCTTTTGGCAGGAGTTTGTTCCTGGTTCCTCTGTTTACAACCCAGATGCTTTAACAGTCACTTCATTCCAGTAAGATGGCTATAACAAAATGCACTGTGCAACAGGACGTGTGGCATTTTACCCATGGTCACAGTCAAAATGCATTGATCTGCTCTGCTGTGTACAAACAGGACATATTGTCATGTATGAGGACCGTCTTTTATATGTTACAGGGAGAGGTTAACTTTTTTAGGAAATGGTTAATTAAATCCTACATTCATATGGTTTTAAGAAGGACATTTGTTTACAAAACCGGAACTTCCTTTCCTTGAACCAGGAACTTGCCATAAGTCAAGACACAGACATAAAGATGGGTGCAAACTCCACATATGAGCACTCTCATAACTGTTATTTTTTTATCAGCTGTGGCAAGCAGCTGTTGTTAATTCTTCAGCTCCTCCTGTGACATGTATTGTTTGTTCCTTTTGGAGGCTGGGTGGAGATTAAATAATGACTATCCTTACTGGGTGTTTATCTTGGGCCAGGCAGCTACTTTAATGAAAGTGCTGTTCTTCCTCTGTTGTAAAAAGGGTTTTCATTTTCAGAATCTCAGGATTACTATGGTATTTTGAGAATTTTAAACTGCTTCAGAACCATCAGCTTCTCTTCACTGTTCATCCCCAAAGCTGGTCTGAGTTTTCTCTATACCAAAGTGATTCAATTTTAGAGATGCTTTTCTCCACAAGGAGCAATGAATGACTATTAATGGCCTTATCTTTTGATTGAGAATCCAGTTAATGAAAAATAAGCATGTTACGTGCAATAAACTGAAAGGGCATATCTGTGTTGTGATGAATGAAATATCATTCCCTTAGGCTGAATATTAGTGCAGCTTATTACGATACAGTTCTGAAAGGCAGAAATTCTTTGTTTAGGATGGAGTTATAATGTTTGGTGAAATAGCTGTACAAGCAGCGGGCTGTATTTGTGAGATTGAAAGAACAGTCAGTGCAAAGAGCTGGTAATTATTTTCTAATTTTCACTGTTCTGAAAATAAACATATACACTGAAACATGATGTGGAGTATGCATTACTTATTTCAAAAAACACTTCAGTACTTAGGGGAGAGAATAAATGTCTAGACTTGGAGGTATAAAACATTTAATATAACCAATATATTGATATAACACAGTCAGTGCCGTTTTGTGCTTCTCCACCCTGTCTCTTCATTGTTTTGCTGATGCGGAGTGACCACTGGCACTAATGAAAAATACGTGAATTATTGATGCATTTGATTATGATTTGAGTCAGATGAATGCCTGCCAACAGATGTTAGAAAGAAAACATTACGTTCACATATGTACTACTAAAGCTGTAGTGATTTCATGTGAGTCCCATTACCTCAGTTGATTTTCAATTTCTGGCCAAGATATAAAAATACTCTAAATCTCATGGTCTAAAGGGAACAGTACTCTGCAAATCATGGTACCTGTTTCAGGTGCTTTTGCTTCTTATGTGCAACCTCAGTATTTATCTTGTACCCTTTTCCAGTCATTCTTAATTTCATGTCTGATCACTAAAAAAGCTGCTGTACTTGTGAAGGTTTCTTTTCAAACTGGGTGTGTGATGGTGACTTTAGTGTGAGTTTAAGATGGCATACAAAAGGAAAATACTAAACTGTAATGACATGCTATTATTTATTACCTGTTAATCTCTGCTTTCCACTCACTTGTTGCTTTAAAAAAACTGAGGTCAGTGCAAAGTGCTAGAAGACATCTGATACTAATAGTACCAAATGTGAAGAGAGAGTCATTCTATATGTAATACATGGGGGAGATTTTTTGCTAATAATAATTACCCTGTTGTAATTCAGTCATCAACATATTTCCTTCTCCTTTAGATGGAGAATATTAGATTGTCCCCAGCAACCTATTGCAGCGCAGGTATTGACATACTGTCAGTAGTTTTGCTAGTGTCAAAATGTGTATTCATGGTACCATGATTAACTCATGAATAAGGAAGAATTACAATTGTAGATAGTTACCAAGGGAAATTTAACATTTGCTGACACTTACTCAAAGCCTAGAGTTGTCAAGAAGGGAAATACAAATTATCTCTGGAGTTCAAAAATAAGAGAAAGAGACTATGCAGTGGAAGCACGTGGAATTGCCATCATTTGAGTAATTTACAATTAGATTTAAGAAAATAAAAAGTATACTCCAGAAAGCAAGCATATCTGCAAAGAGCAGAGACAATAAAAAGGATGTTGTGCCTCTGCATTCAGATAAATTAGAGAGTATCTTTCAATCACATTTGTCTGTACTCTTTGTTGGGAAAAAATATATGCTTGATTGGTCAAATATGGTTTTATATTCACTCTTTCTCAATGTGGCTTTTTTTTGTCAGTCCTTTTTTTTTTTCAATAGTTTGAAATAACTTTTATGATGTAAGAAGGAACTAACACTAATGTCTATAAAACTACTGTGTACATAAGTGGTTTAGTTTGTAAAAAGGCTACAATTAAATAAAGTAGGTAAATAGAGGTAAGAGGACAAGTCTTGCCTAAGAAATGACCCCTGTAAAAGAAGTCTACCAAGTACCCATGTATTACATAACAGTTCACTGCAAAACTGATAGGAAGAGACAGTAATAAGCAGTCAAGCCTTCAGAGTGAGAGGATTAGTGAGTGTTCTAATTGTGGGCAAACTGGGGCTTTTATTTCGCAAGTCCAATCTTGGCAGAAAGTGGTGAATACTGTTGTATTTTCCCCTTCCCACGGAATACATTTTTTCTGAAAATTCCAAAGAGGAATTCAGATTTTTATTTCTGCACTGGGCAGTGTCTACAACGGAGGAGAAATCATTGTACTAACAAATCACTGTACTAGTTGTAGACACAAAATCCTATCCTACTTTTGGGAAGATGTTGGTTACATGTTAGGAGTACGTTGATGCACTTTTGATTGTTTGTGTAACATGGGAAGAGTCAGAAGTGGATGAAGAAATCAGGAGAAGGAGAGAAAGCAGAAAAGACTGAGGAACAGAGCATGTGTCTGCTTAGCAGTGTACACGCAGAGCAGTGAGATGTTTGAAAGACCTGGTACTGGTTTTTTCTCATTATTTTTTTTCAAAGAGAGTGAAATGGACTCTTGAAAACATATACCTGGGGAAAAGAAAGCCACCACCACCCCAAACCCCCAAAAATCTCGGTGGTTTGAAAATCAAAAAGGTAGTTTGGAAAAATGAATTTCTGACTAAACATTCTTTCTGGAGGGTATTCATCTAGTCTTTGAATTCTCAAGCCAGTGAGACTGTCCTGCTGTAAGGACACACCTTATAGCAGCCTGCCAGTACATAAGAGGCTATAGTGTAACTTTTCACAAGAAGTGGAAAAAGTTCCTCAGAAAGTGAAACTTTTTTCACCTTAGTGTGAATGTGGTGAGTCACTGGAACAGGTTGCTGACAGAAGCTGTGAATACCCCATTCCTAGAGATGCTTAAGACCAGTCTGGATGAGGCTCTGAATAACCTGGTCTAGTGAAAGGCGTCCCTGCCCACAGCAGACGAGTTGGAACTAAATAATCTTTAAGGTCTCTTCCAACCCACTCATTGAGTCTATGACTTGCCCAAGCTCGTGTTTGTGTTCAGCACCATGGCCAGGGCAAAAGGTAGGGGATATGTAAGAGGGACAAGGAGAATGTATACATCGTTTGTAATAAAAAGTAAGTTTTCCATGGATATGTTGCTGGTTGTACAGTCCATGGATGATCATTGCTATGCGAACAGCTGGATTTGCCAAGCATGAAACTCCTTGATTTCCTCCTTCTCCTGGTAGTCAGTCATTCATTATATGTTTGTCTCTCCTGTAAGTCAGAGCTGCCATTAAGTAAGGTAAATTGCACTTTATTTATAAACTCATAAACAGAAGTGAAAGGCAATATTGATTTTTTCCAGATTTCAAGTCAGGCCCAAAGGGAACTATGGTGTTGTCCTCTTCAGTGGTGTCTTACTTAGTTTCTTCTTTAGCTCCTTTAGTCAGGAATTCAAATGTTTATTCTAGGAAGTGTATTTCAAGCATGAGAAAAACAGCGTAAGCACAAGGAACGCAAAAATGAAACTGAATGAAATGAGAAAGAATATGAAGGATGGTCACAATTGTGTTTCTCTTTCTGTTTCTGTATCACAAATATAAAAATTATCTTTATAACTCATGCCCTCCCTTGCCCTACCCAATTAGTTTGTAATCAGTAACATATCCCTCCATAAGAAAACTTTTGTAATAAAGTTAAGGGTGGGATCTTATGGGAGAGGAGAGTGGTTCTTATTTACAAAACTTCTAAGTTAGTTTATTTTGTCCTCTTCATTTCTTCTCTCCTGAGTTTTACTCAATTGCCCTTTCACACCCATTTATTTTCCAGCATCAAGCTTGAGTTACCAAATTTTACCAGGTTTGGCCAGGATTGTAGGTGTGAAGAGTAGAGAATAAGACACTTTATTATCAAGTCCCTGTTGGAGACAAGGACATCTCTCTCTGAAGAGATGCTGGCAGCCCCCTGCAGAACTGGCTACCTGGGAAATTGCTGCCCTTGACCAATCCCCTGAGTCCCTGTGT
>JAWMRA010000161.1:16963664-17000129 GCA_035584735.1 Pseudotriccus pelzelni | reverse complement strand
CGTGCCTGTGTCCTGTTTCTCTGGGATCTTACACGTGGAATTACAACTCAGGAAAAGGACCCTCCGCTGGTCGGGAATTTATCCCTGTCCCATAACTGGGGCAAGTCCCTTTGAAATTTTTATTTCTTCTTGATTGGTGGTGACAAACTACTTTGTACAGATCCAGGAGGTGACCACCTCTGGGAGCTTGTCCTTCAACTGTTGTTGAACTTTAGCAGTTTTGTACTTGAGCTTGTTTAGAACACTTAAGAAATGCAATCCAGTAGTAGTTTGTTTACTATTCAGTTTATCAATTTATTCTGAAGTCTCCTTTTGTTTGCTTGTACTAATCTGTTATTTTGCCTCTACTATTGCAATGTTAGTCCATGATGGTTTTTAATCTCATTCCTAGTCTTTTTGGGTCTGTTTTGATTCGTGCTATTCACTTATTTGAGCCTCTGATATGGTGCCTTCAAACAATGACCAGGTGACACCTTATTTTGACTGGTTTGTTCATAGACATTTTCTGTTTTTAAAGTTAAATATTAATCTGCTATTAATGGCTTTATTACCCTCATAGGTGTTGAATTATGTACATTAAAGCACTATAATAGCATCTCATATCTCCATTCCTGCCTATAGCAGACAAGTCCCCACAAAAACACATGGCAAACCTGGTTCTCTCTCTGCCTGATACTCAGATTTCTAACATTGTAGCACTGTGAGTCTGCCTTATTGAAAATCTTGTTCTTAGCTAATGTACATGGGCAAGAAAAACAAAACAAAAAAATTCCCCAAACACAGCCCTGCCCCCTAGCAATTAAAGAAAAATAAATGAGCAGTGTTATAAATGTATTGCTGTAGAATTTGAGAACCTACCCAACAAAAAAAAAAGTCACCCGCAAAAACACATGTTGATTATGTAGCCAAAAATGCCTCCTTGACCCCAAACAGTTGATGTTTTAGTAGCTGAACAGTCGACATCCCACAAGGATAAACCATAAAGCTGCAACAGAAAAGCTGTGTCATCTTTCTGAAGTAGATGTGCAACTTACGGATAGCGTTATTAGGCCTATAAGTGCTCTAGATCTAATTGTCTTTTCTAATACTGTTGCAGAGGAGGTATGCAAACTAATTAGTCAAGGAACTGGGGAGGTATAGAGAGATCAGGCTGTGTCTCATAGAAATATGTTTGTGACTAGCAGTGCTCATGATCTTATAATTATCTGCATTAGTTTTTCCACAGCTTCAAGGAAAAGGTTCCTGGGAAATCATGCTGGTTTTGGCTGGGATAGAGTTAATTTTCTTCGTAGTGGCTGGTATGGGGCTGTGTTTAGGATTTGTGCTGAAAACAGTGTTGATAATTCAGGATGTTTTAGTTATCACTGAGCAGTGCTTACATGGAGTCAAGGCCTTTCCTGCTTCTCACTCCACCACACCAGTGAGGAGGCTGGGAGCACAAGAAGCTGGAAGGTGCCACAGCTGACCCCAAGTGATCATGTAGCTTCATGCTCAGCAATATAAAGCTGGAAGAAGAAGGAGAAAGGGAGGGACACACTTGAAGTGATGGCATTTTGTCTTCCCAAGATACCATTATGTGCTATATAAGTCCTGCTTTCCTTTTGCAAATTTTTGCTCCTCTTGCTTAGTGATTTTGGTATTGAAGCAGTTCCAGACAGCAAGTAGCTTTTGTGAGATGCGTTTGATTGCTTCATGGGGTAATAATAAATGAGAATATGAATGGTGCCAGTGAAACTTACGAAATGCAATTTTTTTTTAATCCAAATGACAATATTTAGGTAACTGGTATTCTGACATACCAGTCCTGGATTGAATGCAAATATCTGATATTGTTTTGTAGAGAGTTAGAAACTGAAGTCTTCTATTCTTTTAATTTTCACTATGTATCCTTGCCTCTATTTTGCTCTCTTCCAGATAATCAAATAAAAAAACTTTTTCCTAAGACTTGTGTAGACTATGCATGTACTTTTACCTAACTTATGCTCAGTGACTCAGTAGTATACACTAATCTTCTCCTCACATCAGACTCTTTTTATGTTTTTTACATTTACTTTGTGAAGTGGGAGTTGCCAGATTGTATGGTAGTTGCTCAGTAATCACACAAAGAGGATACACCTTCTTAGTAAATCTGAGAGCTTATTATGCAGGTAAATGCCATAAGTTAAGCATCAATCACTTCCAAGTTCATTCAGGTGTGCTTTGTTTGCTACCTTATTTTAACATTATTTATATAACAGGAGACATCATACAGGATTATATAAATATTGTTTAACTTCATAAACCCAAATTCTGTTAGTTCAAAATTACTGAATTACTGCCTGCATCTGTCATGCAAATATCATCCGGGCATCCCAAATTAGGATGAGGTGAATTGCTCTTTTAAACCATGCTGTCCCTACAGTTAAAAACTGGGTGGGTTTTGATGTTTTGCAGTTTATTCTGGCTGCGTTCCATGTACCAGCTTACATGAGAGAGACCTAACAAGTTCAGGGTCACAACGTGTGAACGGCAGTTTCATCAAAAGAAGTTTTTTACCTACAAATAGCTCCTATCAAAACTCAGATAATCCATGTTTTGTGATCTGTACTTCCGTTCATATTCTGCATGTTGGATATTGGTTTGTGTATAATAAATACTGTCATTTGTATAAGTAGTGGCAAATTAAAAATCCCATATATCATCAGTCAGTTTAGGGGGATTTTTTGCTTTGATTCAAATGATGCAATCTGGAAACATTCCTGTGATGATAAAATGAAAAAACAAATTTAGAAAAAGAGATGAAAGAGTTGAAAAACAGGAAATATTTGGAAATATTTTTAAGAAAGGGTAAAATGCTGTGTAGCAGTTAGAGAGGAGGGAGGAAGAAATGTCCTGTCAAGAAGGTAGAGGAAAAGAACTGCTGAGTGAGGGTTCACAGCCAGCCGTCAGAGCTTAACCCATCACAGCAGAAAAAATAAAGAATCTTTTTATCTAATTACAGGTTTGCTTCACCACAGCAACACTTAATGCGATGTTGGTGAAGTACTGTTCTAAACTGGAAACTTTACTCTGGTCTCTGCCTTGGGAAAGTACAGAGATATTATCACTTACCTGCTGGACCTGCTTTCAATTTAGCGTTTTCATTAGGCTATTTGCTTACGGCAAACATCTCTTACAGAGCTGTTATGAAATACTTTTTCCTCTGTAATGTTTCTAACATACGTAAGCATCACCAGAAAAATAACTGTTCTTCAGACTGGGCAGAGAAAAATGATTAAATTCTGTTATCCACATTCTACATGCTCTTACACGTCAGCAATGTTCTATGGAGGTATGTTCAGTTAAGTCTTACTTTCCAAGTCAAGATAAGAATTCAGCTTTTTTAAATTATTTTTTATAATTTTCATCTTTGCATAATCCCAGAAACATTTCTGTGAGTAACCTTAAACAATTTGATATGTCCCTACCAAAGTTTCTGTTCACATGAGCTGTATTTTATATCCAGTGTTTGGATTTGGAGATCATGCCTCTTTGCCCTCTTCTCATCAGTAATTCCCTCTAATTTCTGCATTGTAGAGTCATCTTCACTCCTGATTTCCTGGTCTTTGGAAAAATGAGACTCTTAAGTATTCTGTGCAAAATGAAGTGTTCCAAGGAGAGAGCCTTAGAGCCCAGGGGGTCAGGTATTGATTGGTTGTGAGGGACCTATGACAAACATCTAGTCCAACTGTATTCTCATGTATAGATTCAGTTATAGAATCATAGAACAGTTTGGGTTGGAAGGGACCTTAAAGGTCATCTAGTTGCAACTGCCCTGCCGTGGCCAGGAATAACTTCTACTAGACTAGGATGCTAAAAGCTTACCATTCAACTTGGCTTTGAACACATACAGAGATGGAGAATCCACAATTTCTCCAGGCAACTTGTCCCAGTATCTCACCACTGTCACAGTAAAGAATTTCTTCCATATATTTAATCTAAATCTACCCTCCTTCAATTTAAAGTCATTTCTCCTTGTCCTATCACTACATGCCCTTGTGAAAAGTCCCTCTCCATCTTTTTTGTAGGCCCCCTTCAAGTACTGGAAGGCTGCTGGAAGGTCTCCCCAGAGCCTTCTCTTCTCCAATCCCCCTCAGCCTTTCCTCACAGGAGAGGTGGTCCAGGCCTCTGATCATCCTCGTGATCCTCATTGGGACTCACTCCAACAGGTCCCTGTTCAACCACTGTTGGGATCCCCAGAGCTGGATGCAGATGTGAATGTGAGTCCCCAAGACAGATTTAGGTATGTCAGCCATCACTGAATTTAGTACTCAGTGAGCTGTAGAGTGAAAAGAAGAATCCTCCTCTGGCATTCTTTAAAGAAAAGGGTCTGTTTTTGAAAGGCATGAAGCACCCATGTTCATGAAGAGAGTTGTGTCTGTGAAGGAATTAGTCATGATCTGCAGAAGAGAATTAAGATTTAGACATACTCTTTTTTTTTTTTTATATTTTCCTCTTGCCTGGTTCAGGCAGCCCCTTGTTCAGAACGTTGGATGTGTACCTCTCCCTTTGAGCCCTCGCTGTATATTGCCTGAGTATTTTAATGGTTCTGTGTGTCTGGCTGTATGTTTAATTCACCAATTAAGGAATATAGGGACAAGAGTTTTCTGGAGACACATACACCAGAACTCTGAGATAATCTGATACTCTGTGTAACACTTCTGCTGAACATCAATTACCTAAAATTTGAAATTATCATCAGATTTTTTTTTCCCTAATGTTTTTTATCCAGCCTTCCCAAAATTTTAGTGTAGGTAGACCTAATAGATGCAATACATGATTGGATGGCATGGACTGTCAGTCTCACTACTGGCATTTTATAGTGCAGGCGATTGGTTTCTGAGAACTGACATTTTAAAAAGCAGCAACTGAAAAGGAGAAGCATGAAGGAACGCTCAGAAGTGGTTTTTATTTTCGCTTTTTTCCTCCCTTTCAAAAAGCACCTTAATGAGCAAGCATATTCAAATTTTGAAAATGCCTGAAAAATAAACACAAATACTGTAAAATACAATGGAATAGTGTGAAGGAAGATATTTCTCAGGCTGCCTAATTTATCCTTCCCTCTCTTTTGCTGTGTGAGGTAGCAGGTCTCAAAGTGTTCTTCTGTGTGCACTGTTACATTCCCAATGTTGCTGTGATATTGACAATATTGTCTATTTGATGATTCAAACGTTCATTATAAAGTAATGTTGTTGGAAAATGTGCATGGCAGCTGGAAGACTTGGATACGAGTCAGATGTATTCTTGCATGTGACGTAGTTTTTCCCTCTCCCACAATACAGAAGGCATTATTAACTACGTCACTGCTGACTTACATAACAGAAAAAAGGTAATGTTTACCATAAATATGGCAAGTTTGCTACACTTTTGCAAGTCTAGCAAATTGTACCACTAGGATGGTAATATTTGATGGTAAGAAGGGGGAGACTGAAGATTCTTAGCAATTCTTACTTCATGCAAATGAACTCATGTTTCCAAGTGTCCTGTGAAACCATCAGCATAGTTATAGCATGGCTCAGAATATTGTTCATCTTAGCTAATTGATATTAAGTCTTAAAATTATGAAATTCTGTCAGTTCAGTAGAGCTGTTTGACTCTGTGCTTTAAACTAAGCAGTTCTATTAAGAGATGACAAAATTACAATAAGTTTATCAGTCTAGTGACTAGACTGGCCATGTTGAAAAATAAAGGAATATACTGTATTGAGCAGACATTCAGTATAATTTTTGGATTGTTTTTCACAAATCCTTGCTTTGAAAGCTAAAAAATAACTCATAGCAAATGTTGACTTGGAGGCAATATCAACATGCTGTTGCAAAAGGGGAAGAAATAATAAAGCATTTGCTCTCTAACTTTGTGACAATGAGTTTGATTTCCCATGTGAAAATATTAAGTAAATGAACATTTACTTCAGTTTCACCTTCAATGTCAATAGGAATTTTGAGACAAGGAGATGGTAGAAAATATTAGCAGAGGAAATTTGGAATTAAAAGAGGTGTGCTCACTTTGTTTCTTGTACAAACTCTTAACATCTCCTTGATATGTGAACTTCATTAAGAGAACACAGGTTTAGGTACTCAAGCTTTGTCTAGAATATTTCCTAGCATCTTAGTGAGCTGTATGTTCAGAAAAAATCTTCAGAGTGCAGAGGAAAAAAAATTCACATTTTGCCAGTACTTTTCTTTCCAGTATTTCCTACAGAGAAAATAAAAGATTTGGAAAATCCTACTTTCCGTGAGTAAAATTACCAGAGTGAAAGGTATATGGAGTGTGAGTCCCTTGATGCTTTTTCTATGCCATCTCTTCTTGGCTGAGTCCATTTCCCTGTAGTAAATCCCATAGATGCTTGAGAAAGGGGAACTCTTCTAACTTTATTTTAAATCATCAAGTATTTTTCCTTGTGTATTGAAGTAGAAGTGCTGAGGCTTTTTGCACACACAACTTTTATAGAAGCTCTGTTAGTAGGAAAGCTTCCTAACTGAACTAATTACTTGCTACATCCCTTCCTAATCTTCAGTAATTGTATGTCACATGTTTATCCCCATTTGTACTTAACCAGAGGAGAAGGAAATGTTTTTCAACTTTAGTCCCAGAGTATGAGCTACCAAATTCCAAAGGAGGAAGTACTAGGAGTGGAAAATGAATGCTAATATTAAAATTCTATGCCAAACCACTTAAGGAAGGGCGTGTGAGAACGTTATATTCCAGATAGCATCAGCAGATGCCTTACACTATTGTATTTGTTTGAATGAAAAATAGTGCCAATAACCCAAAACTGCTCAAGATCACAGTGATGAAATTAGTGGTAGAGCTGAGATTAGTCCAATTAGAAAATTAATACCTTAAGGTAAAATGATAGGATAATTAATTATGTGATATTAGCCTGATTTCAGAAGGGACCTAGAAGCAATCAAAAGTATGTGGGGTTTTGTAACATTGCCTTAAATAAAAGCTTGACTGTTGAATGCATTTAAATGGACATTCTGTGTAATAAAGTCCTTTCCAGAAAACTAGTTAGTAGTGATGCCCCATTAGAAGGTTTGGGAGAGCAATAAATTCATTATAGGGATGCTTTTTGCCACTTGTTTCTAATTCTTTAATAACATAAAATTAAAGATAAATTAACAGTTTCAGTAATTTTATACTAGTTATCTGTCCATCTAAATACTGTCTCCTTCTGTGGTGATAATTTTAGGTTAATGTGTTGACAGCATGCATATCAAAATGAAACCCATCCCCATTACTTCTATGTCATTGCTTTAACGCTCTCTTTCATGCACTGTTCGCCCTTCTGCTGCTTATCTCTGTGCTTTCCTAAGGTTTTGCCTTTATAGAGGACTTACTGGAGTCTCGGTAAAGGAAGTGCTGTGGTTGTGTATCATCATACATCTCTTAATTCATAATCTACCTAAATTTTGCCAGATCTATTTTAGAATGGCTGCCATGGGAGTTCAGGCAACCCATCTCTGTGCTTGAGGCAAAAGGAGTGATGTGTATATCGGGCAGTTGCGTGGTCATGTGTAAGGCTTTGCGTGGTCTGGTGAAATGCTGCTGGGTGGAAGAGTAGCAGAACAAAATCCCATGGCTCTTTCTGCAGAGCAACATCACTGATAGAACATCACTTATTGGTTTGACAGCCTGTGATCAGCAAGTCAGGACTACAGAAGGATGAGGAAAAAACCTCAGTCACCAGGTGTAATTGCACTTTCTGTGGTATTTGTACAGTGGTCATCCTGGGATTGTTGTGACAAGACAGCAATGAGATTTCCTCTTGATTTTAACAGATAGAAATAGACCCCCCATTCTTGAAAATTTATTTATTCTTCCTAAATAAGCCCAGCCAGGTCTCTGCTAAATTTTACCATAAAGTTACATGTTTTTTTCATATAGGCCATTTTCTTCTGCAGTGTGATTCAGAATGAAGATAATCTTCCACGCAGATTGTCTTTTTAACAAAAAGTATACTGCAAAGTAAATTTACACGGTAACTAGATGAACGTTAAAAGTTAGCTATGCTGATGGAATGATTAGAAATAGTCTCATAAAAGTCTGAGTGTAGGGAGACAACGCATTGACATAGCTATGACTCAAAACACATTTTTTATCCCTCCTTCTGCATCTGCTGCCATAACAAACACACCTGCCATGCAACCAACTTTTATTTTTTAAGGTTTGAATTGTAGCAATGACTGTTGTAGCACTGGTTTTGGGGTTCCTAGGTCAGGCATATAGTGAAAGATTATAGGAAGCTGTATTTCTATTCATGGACTTGGGGAACTTCAGAAAACCCATATCTCTGCTAATACCCAACTGTGGAACCTAAATATGAAAATAGTCCTTCTCGTCAGTTGTTCTGGTGATGCTGCTTGCTTGCACAGTGATAGCATGGAGAATTATAAGTGGTATCATTGGCAATAAAGGCACATGGACAACTGATACTGGAAAGAGGAGATGACTAGAAGCAAGGAGTGGCATGAAGTTCCACAGACAGGTCGACTCAGATATAGATAACTGATACAAGCTTAAGGCAAAGACGCTAATGCTAAGGCAGAATTAGCTTTGTTGCAGAATGGTTGATTACTTCAGGCTGTCAAACAATTTATAGTAAATAAATTAATGCATACATGTGGATGTTATCTGTGCGTTAACAGCAAGGTTCTTCTGGATTAAAATGCATAACCCAAAAAGCTGTAAAGTAGCTGAGCAAGAAATAAAACAGGCTATGATGTCTTCCTCAAAGACTGATTATTTCTGACAGGCATATAAAGCAGCTGGTGGACAGGATCATTATCCTTCTGGCAATAAGGAAACAGAGACAGTGCACTTTAGGACACTTTCTAATTCTAATTCTAGGTACATATACCTAAGAATTTTGAAGATAAGGATTTGCATTTGCTTCTGTTCAGATCATCACAGCCATGTAAGCTTGAGTGAGGATTCTGTAAGAGTGGTCTTAGTGCTTAAAGGCATGTTGATTTCCCCAGTCTCAGGTTTGGGATGTCACAGCAAAGCACATACACGTCAGAGGAAGGGACAATGAGAAGTTGTTGGTCACTCTGAGAAACAAAGACTGGAGAAGGAAAATAGTACTGTTTTAATTTCATAGCTCAAGAAGCAAACATGCTTCCTGTGCAGCCAGGACAAAGGTGGGGCAGAGAAAATCAGTCACTAAAATTTAGAGGTTCTTGGCAAGAGTAGCTCTTCACCTGCACAGAAGAAAAATGCCAACATACTGAACTGAGGGATGGTGCAACTTTAGGTGAAGGATGATTACCTTTCCCAGTCCCAACAAATGAATAAGACTGGTTCTAAAACTAGAAGTTTTGTGCCAAAGAAAGCTGAATGGAAAATACGCAAATTTCCAACTTATACCTACCTCTGAACATACTTTTATGATAAAAAGGTGTTTCTTATTGACTAGATCAGTCAAAAGGGCTAAGTAAAATGTTTCCTTGGTGTTTTGAAAAATATAAAAGCTCTACATATAATATGAGCAATGAAATTAATGAACACTCAATGATTAGGAGGATGAGAGTTTTCTAGAGACTGCATTGAAAATCTTTTGATGAGGAAATATAGAGCCTGGCTTGGGAGCTTTAAGAAGTAAACCTTGTTAGTGCTGTGAAGCAAATGTGTTAAAAGATCTGTGGAAGTAAGTGTGCTTTACCTCAAGGAGCCTGTATTTTGTCTTCTGAAGAGAGTTGCGGAAACACCTTCTCAAAGGAACTTTTCAGCACAAAATAAAGTGCATGTCGAAATGTTGTATTTCTGAAACAGCATTCTGACCTTGTTCCTGGTTCTGTTTTCTGCTTTCTTCTTCTCCCAAGGACCCTCCTCCTCTTTTTCTGCACAAAGCAAAGCTGACCCTATACCTTTTGTTGGATCTGATGTGGGACAGCAGACTGTAAATTTATCATTCATGGAGAAAGTAAGAAAGAATGAGCAAGAACGTTTAAGGGGATGAACAGTAATGTTTTCCCATTTTTCCGTATTTTTTCTCTTTTTTTCCCCTAAAGCTTAATATGATGTGAGAGTCTCTACAATCTTTCTGATTACTTTCTGTTGCAACTTGACAATATTCCAAAGAGGACCTCTTTTGCTGTGAATTCCTTGAACTTGCATTGTTACCCCATCTCATGTAATGTCTTGGGCACAATATGCAGTATGGGCTGTATTTTGGTTTAGATGTTCCCCAGAGCTTTACAAATTAAAGAAATCAAACAATTGCCAGCAAAATAATTTTACAATGCATGATGTACCATTTTTATTTGTAAGAGTTACTGTTTACTACAAGGAGCTACAGAAGCATGATTTAATTTTTACAGAAATCGTTCTACGTGATCGTGAAAAATGAAAAACTCTGATTTTGAAGCCACTGTTTGAGGGTCTCACCCTAAAAGTTCATCAAACGATTTCTTTGTTCAGCCACTCCAAAATTCATTATTTGCTATAGGAGTTACTGGAGGTTAAACTTGGCGTGAGCATTTGAAGGATTTAAATGTACAGCATCCTGTAGATGAAATAGAGCAATAAAAACCTGCATGATTACTGAATCAATATTATACCATTTCCTGTATGCTGAATTCCTTCATTTATGGTGAAAAATGCATCTATTTACTTCTTATCTTCAGTAAATACCACACCTGTTTTTTTACCCCTCCTTTTTCGTCCTCCCTCTGTATCTCCTCCCCTGTGACAGAATCAATTGCATCAGTGGATAATATATAAAGCAGAGTTTTCAGTGGAGTTGTCCATTCCCACCTTAGCCACCATGGGGCTAAGAGCGGCCAGCCTTTTCATACTCTGGCTGGCTCTTTCCAATGCTCATGAAATAAAAAAAGGTAAGCTTTAGAAATTAAATGGCAGCAGACTGCCTCCTGGAAAAGAGGGAGAGAATTAAAATACCACTGCAGAGGTAGAAGGAGGCAGTGCATTTAAATAATGCTCTTAAATCATGCAGCTTTAGGATGCTTTAAATTTTTTAAGCTTTCAAATAACTGAGACAGCATGGCTCAGACAACAGAAGTAGATACTGCTTTCTTTGGAGAGATTAGTGCCTGTATCTACCGCCTTGATGCCTAGTTTGATGTGCTTGGAAAATATTTTCCATGTTGCTTTTCTTTCAGTCTGTTGAGTCTTTCCTAGGTTTGGCAACTACTTCACGGAAAGCAACAGTAGGAGTTTGAGGGGATCATTGTTAGAGCAATGAGGGAGGTGGATGATTGTGCCTTCTGTTACATGGAACAAAATAAATTCTTTCTTCAAAAGGGAATGAAGTAACTTTGGACAAAGCTAATTTTGCCATTTGGGACACTAATAATCCTGCTGTAAAAGCTCTAACTTACTCTATTTGTTATCAACTTTGAAGTGTTAAAGTGGAACACTTCTACTGAAAACCAAAAATTGTTTTTCAGAGGAATTGGTGATGAATTTTGTCCAGTGGTTAGGTTTGGGGTATTGAGCTTGGTCTCCTGTGTCTTGAAATCAGCAATGAGAGGAAAATATTACCTTGCATTGGTATCCCAGCTATCAGCTCTGTAAGAATGGAGAGAAGGATACCAGCTTGTCTGGATGTATCTGGAATGATTGATACTATCAAAGTACAGTAACCTAGAGGTTGCCTTAGCAGTTTTGCTTTCTTATACTAAACAGTGCAAGAAAATCTTGTGAAGATGAGAGACATGTCAAGTTTCCCGTGGGTGCTCAGCTTTTATGATTCACTCCTAATCTACAGTACCTGGAGATTTATTAGATATTGTGTTAATTTGTATTATTTGTCCTGGCTGGGAAGGGAATAAATCATCTTCAATTTTGGCTACTGCAAAAACTTTATTCTTCTTCCTCTCATGGTTATTTTCTGACATATCTTCTGAAGAATTTATATTCTGTATTAATAGAAATCACTGCTGCTTTTAGGAAAAGAAATAATTCCCTAAATCTCCTGTTGTGCACAAGTCCTTTCATAATATTTCAACTATTTGCCTTTCAGAGTAGGTGATACTTTCTTGGTTTCCTAACTGTTTTTTTCCTAGTATCTGTTGATCAGATACTTGATCAGGCTTGAAATCTGTGGAATCACTGTGCACATAGTTGCAAGGGATTTCTACTGTAAAATGGAACACTTACATGTTCTTACATTAGCTTGTTTATTGCACTTTTTTCATGTCTATTTCTTTTCATCACTTAACAGGACGAACAAGAAACCATGGCCACTATGTCTGCAGCACTTGGGGAAACAACCATTTCAAAACTTTCGATGGCGACATCTACCAGTTCCCTGGAATTTGCGAGTATAATTTTGTTTCTGACTGCCGAGATTCTTACACGGAGTTCTCTGTCCACATCCAGCGTGCTCTGAACAGCAATAACCACCCTGAAATCCAGTATATTCTGATAAAAATCAAGGATATCACAGTGTACCTCAAACCAAAACTGGTTGTGGTGGATGGACGAATGTAAGTTCCTTTAATATGATTGTATTTCAGAAAAAATGTGCTGGGAAGATAAAAGCAGGATTGATTCTTTACAATGCAGGTCATGAGCCACATCTTTCACTGGCATAAAATGACATAGCTTCATTTGTTTTATGGCATCACCCTGAGTTTACCTTAGCAGAATCTTTAGCAAATCCCAAAAAAAGAAATGCAGTTCTCTGGGGTCTTTTCCTCTTATTTTGTGACAGTAGAGTGGTGGGTTTTTTCTGATCTTCCTAAATAAATCTTTAGGATCGAATGGCCATTCCTCAAGGGATTTTAACAGATATAACACAGGTCAACATTTACAGTAATTTATATCTGGCAATATGTACTTTTCCACAGTAAGCAATAGTATTTTTCTCCTTGTGGCCACAGAAGAAACTAGTCCAACATCATTACTGATACCCAGTACTGTCTTAACCTAGCCTTTCCCATCATTAGTCTAACCTTTCAGTGTGTGTACATATACTCACTGAAACAAGTGAAGCAACTCATAAGTCAGGAAATAGGTCTGAAGATTCTGAACAAATTGGCTATTACTAAGTTTTAACAAAATTTAAAAAAAAATCTTTTTTATTGTCCTTGTAGGACTTGGTTTAGCCCAGATTTCAAATTTTGCTCTAAAGTTTGGAAGCCACTACAACAAAAATATGATCACTGGTTGAAAATAACATTCAGTTTTCCAAAGATCATACCAGAGTGCATAAAAAATTGACAGAAATATTTTAAAAATGCATTGTTTCCCCCACTTGGAAAAGCTTTTTATTGGGTACTCAGGTCTTGAACTCAATAAAAAGCAAGTTTAGAAATCCTTTTAAAATTTTCCTTTAAACCTCTTTTTTGTCTTAGATAGTGTTCATAAAACAATCGATCACTTCTGAACAGGTTTTTGCTGCATGGGGAATTTAATTTTTTGTAAAACTGAATTTTCCATATTGATCTTTAAATGACATATGATCAATTTTCATGTAAAATAGCATTTCACAGTACTAAAATGAAAAGTGTAAAGTAGAAAAATATAAGAACTTGGCTTATGGTACCTAATCCACTGATTGAGTGAATGTCCTAGTATTGGAAAAAAAAGATAAAATATTCCATACAGTGGTAGCTGGGAGGTGAAAAGATGCCCAGTGTTTTATAATCCCTCTTGAAAAATGCCATCTCTCAAAAATTCATTGCCCAGAGGAAGAACAATACATTCAAAAGTGGAGATTATTATTTCTGTGTTTGCACCTGGTATTTAGATGTGTAAGTCATTTGGCCATGTTAAAAATGCGTGAGGTAAACAGCTGGAAAAGTACCACTGGCGGGAATTCAGGAGATAAAACTCTCCCAGTCAAGAGACTAATTAAAAGGAGATGTGCATACACATGCATGAATCCTGATGGATAGCAATTATATTGACAAATCTGTAGAAAATGAACCAGTTATTTTGACTGGATTTCACTTTACACTGCTTTTGTTTGAACTTTTTATAGGATAAGGCTCCTTGCCATAATCCCTTTATTACTGAATGAAATTCAGCAGTTCAGTTTGATTTGTGAGACGGACATACAAAAACAGGAGAGAGATCTGGTGAACTGATACTTTCTCACACAAAAATATCTATGCTAAACCTCTGCAAAGTATGTTCTGTCACCATTAACAAGCTCAGTCCTGTCAACCAAAAACTAACTAACTACTGAAATAACTACTGAATTCCTCTTAAAATGCTCCTTTGTTTTCAAAATTTCATTGGCAATCCCTGTGTCCTCTTGTGCTTTTTGTACTCTCTTGAGGAGGAAGTTCTTTTCAAAGCAACAATCATTCTTTCTGAAATGGTTATCAGATCTTTTGGTAAAGAAAAGCTTTTATTTATCTTGTAGCTTTTTCCATTGAAGTAAATTTTTAGTGAGTGTTTGAATATCCTCTGTTAATACCACAATGATGATGGATTTTCCTTTGATTAAGTTGAAGACATCTGACATTTTGCTTTTTTTTATCAAAGAATCTGTACCCTTGGGTAAGCTTTGACTCTGAAATAGCTTTGCCTTTTAAAGGCAATGAGTTATTGTCCCAGGTGTCAGAGAGAGATATTTTATGCCTCATTAAAACAAGGCATCCTATGCAGCCAGGATGAAGTAGTCAAAGACTAGTTTCTCTGTTCCTTAGGGTATTTGGATTATTACAGACATTCATGTCAGGCCTTATGTTTCTGAACTAATGTAAAACCTCTAATTTTCTTCCTAGTGTGAAGACACCTTACTACAGCTCTGGTATGCTCATTGAGAGCAATGATGTTTACACCAAGATTTATGCCAAATTAGGCATGGTTCTGATGTGGAATCAGGAGGATGCGCTGATGGTATGTTTAATCAAAGTATTTTTTATTGGTATTTCCAGGGATATTTCTCCATCCCAGCAGGGAAATAAAAAAGGAGGAAAATAAAAGATAGTTCTTTTATGTTTTTCCTCTTTCTTTACATTACTTAGGTGGAGCTGGACAACACATTTAATAACCAAACCTGTGGCCTCTGTGGGGATTACAATGGAATTCCAATCTACAATGAGTTTATCAATGGAGGTGAGTCATTGTACCATACTGACAGTTGTCACAGAAGATAGGCTGACAAGCCTTGTACATAGAAGCATCACAGGAGAGAAATTTCACTTGAGAGATTTCTGTGATTACCGCCGACTAAGCATCAGGTTCCAGTGCTGCATTCCTGGTCTAAGGTTATTTTATTCCAAGTGAATCTTATTGTTCTTTTCTCGACTAGGCTTCTTGCTTCCCCTTTAAATGTACTTCAGAGGAGATACCTGTGTCTGGCAGGTGTATTTGACACCATAGTAACCATTTTCCTTGATCAGAAGAATCTCATTAATCAGATGCTCCTTGTGATCAATTTTTGGAGCTCAGCAAGTTCTCCACATTTTTTTCTCATAGATGCAAGCTACAATTCAATTACATATGGAAATTTGCAGAAGATCAGCAAACCCAACGCCAGATGTGAAGATCCAGATGAAACTCAGGCTCTTCCAAGCTGTAACGAGCATGTGAGTATTCCCTACTGGCGAACTTCACTTGCATGGAAGTCCTTGTGCTACGGGGAGTTAGTTGCAAGGAGCTTGGAAGGCAGTCGAATCCAGGGCAAATGGTTACTTTTCCTTTCTTGAATAACTGTTCAGAAGACAACAGTTTTTATGCAAGATAGGAAGTGACCAGAAGCTCAGATGTTTGCAAATCTCTCAAATGTGATTACTCTTTCTCCTTAGCGTGACGAGTGTGAGAGGCTCCTGACTTCCTCTGCATTTGCTGATTGCCGGTTCCGCCTTAATTTGGAAACGTACATCCAAGCCTGCATGCAGGACAAGTGTGCCTGTAAAGGAAACGAGGACTCCTTCTGCATCTGCAGCACCATCTCTGAGTATTCTCGCCAGTGCTCGCACGCAGGTGGCCGGCCGGGCGAATGGAGGACACAGCAGTTTTGCCGTAAGCAACGACACAAATTTTACAGAGACCCAAATATTTCATGGATGTAGCACCACAAAACATTCAAATTTGTTACTTCTTTGCAAAACTGCTGGATACATTATAAATTTCATTCCAGTAGTACAATAAATTACATAGTGTGTTCTCCTTGTTGTTTTTTTTTCTATTACCCTTGTTATTAAGAAATCTTTTTCAACAGACAGAAATTCAGTTCCCATTATAAGACTGAGAGGACTAATGCTGCAGATGACTGAGATAATTTGGTCTGTTTGAAACCAAAATAAATAAATGTACGAAACAGAGGAAGCGGTTCAGAAATAGATGAACATGCTTTGCCAGGTGGAGTCTGGCTTAAGACGTCACTGACTTGAGGGGAATAGGGTATATGATCTGAGGAATTCTGGATTTTCCATTCAAATAACTCCTGGTGTCTTTCTTATTCTTTCAGCCAAGACCTGTCCTGACACCATGGTCTACAGAGAAAGCAGCTCACCCTGCATGGATACTTGCTCACACTTGGACATCAGCAGCCTTTGTGAGGAGCACTACATGGATGGTTGTTTCTGCCCTGAAGGCAAGTGTTATTCTACCTATTGTGTGTGAAACAAAACCAAGAGCTCTGGCAAAGAAGATCATAGCTAAAATATTAAATATAGTCAAATTGTATCTTAAAAATGAGTACTGCTCTCCTTGTTTTCCCCTCTAGGGAAACATAACAGTAAGTTTTTTTTCAGGCAGTCATAATTGATTAATTAGTCAATTATTTTATAGTTCAAACATTGCCTTGTAATAAATCTGCTTTTTACTTCTCAACAAGTATACTTCTGATAATATATAGAAAATAAGCCTTTTTAGGTTGAATAGTTCTGAGACAATGGACATCATTTACCGGAGTGTCAATGAGAGACTGAGATTGAAATTCTCAGATTTCCTGCCAGCCTTGGGAAAGATTACAATGGTAGTCTTCAGAATATGCTGGAAGGACTGAAAATCTAAACATAACATTCTGAGATTGTTCTTGTATACTTACAGTAAGCTTTTTTATCTGTGTATGGTTCTATAAATGAATAGATTTGGATTTTCAAAGCTGGACAAAAGTGTTTTCCATGTGTCTTACACTACAAAAAGTAGAAGCAGTATTCTTCACAGTTTTGATAAACTCAGTGTGTGGCAACCTGAGGGTTTCTCCTTTGTGGAAATTGCTTGTTTCAAAAAGAGCTGAAGTAGTTAATGTTGTGCTTTACAGGAACTGTGTATGATGACATTACTGGAAAAGGCTGCATACCTGTTAGCCAATGCCACTGCAAACTCCGTGGAAAGCAGTACGCACCTGGAGAAAGCATTTCCAATGAATGTGAAGAATGGTAAGGATCCTGGTTGTTTATATGTTTTTCTTTGAATGATTGTAAGTGGGTTTGGGTTCTTCAAATTTCCACTTGATCGTAGGAGGCGTCCTGAAAACATTCTGAATTAATGCTTGTGTTACATGTCTATAGAGGCAGATTTCTGTAAAGTTTTCTTGAATCAGTGGCATATGCCAGGGCAAATCTTAAGGAAATGGTCAAAGATACAGTTTTAAACCACCTGGGGATATCTTGCTGTTTGCTAGGTATACTGATGCTTTCAGTGCTCTCAGCTCTTGTAATACCTACAAGCATTTTTTAATTATTTGTCTGTTTATAGCACCTGTCATTCAGGCAGATGGACATGCAAGGATTTACCCTGTCCAGGCACATGCTCAGTGGAAGGAGGTTCCCATATTACCACCTTTGATGGGAAGAAATACACCTTTCATGGAGACTGTTACTATGTATTGGCCAAGGTACTGTGTGCTGTAGGGTTGTTCTCTTGTGGAGTTTATGTAAGTGTGCGTGGGCTAATATGGAACAGCTGTGAGTTACTGTTTTATTTCATGGGGGTAAAGGAAGCAGAAATGCTCAAAGTTGTCCCAGAAAGTTCAGGGTTGGCTGTAATAGCCCTAGGGGGAAGCTGGGGACTTATTGCAATGGGTGATTAATTCAGTCAGATAGAACACTACCTATGCTGTCGTTATCCAGTGGAGTCCTTTGTGTATAAGACATCAAAAAGTCACTCTGGCTGCACAGACAGGTAAACTGCAAAAATTGGCAGATCTCAGGATCAGAAATTCTCAGTCAGTTCTGAAATAGCTGTTTCTCTATCTGAGTGTCATAGTCAGCTAGGGAAATGACGTAGGCAGCTATTTCATTCACCTGTCCCTAAAATATCTAGTGCCTGTTTTTCTAGGGAATAGCAAAAATCTTGTTGAGCTAGAAACCATACCTCTGAAATTGTTTAAAAGAATAGCTGTAAGAGCTAGTGCTGACATGGTGGTCTTAATAGCTAAGGTCTGTAGCAAGGTTATTGTGACAGATAAATTTATTTTTTGTTTGTAAGTCATCTTGTGAGATTTTTGACTGGACTAATGGACATTTATTTCCCTGTGATTGTAGGGTACTGCAAATGAGAGCTATGCTCTCCTGGCAGAGCTGGGTCCCTGTGGCTCCACAGAGAGGCAGACCTGCCTGAAGACTGTTGTGCTGTTAGTGGATAACAAAAAAAATGTAAGTTTCGTTCTGTGAGTTCTGCTAGATATGTTGAAAATTGGCATATTTCCCTTTTTGTGGAGGAATAGTTAATTCTTCTGGAGTTATTGTGGATAGATAAGGCACCTCAGACAGGCTAAAGAGCAACTTGGGTTTCTGCCTTGAGAATCCAAAATAGACCTAAACTTAACAAAAGATGAGATTCAAAACAGCTGACATTTCCCCCTTTTCACTCTTCTGCTCTATGCTATATGATTATTCTCACATTATTCCAGGTGTCTGGAAGCAAGAATCCCATTTTTCTTCCGCTCACATTATTTTACTTTATTCAGATATAATTTTATAGATATTTTTCAGACGAAATCCTATCTTGGAATGTTGGTACAATCCAATCTTCTCAAATATTCAATTTAGTATTCTATTTGATTGTGGGAATATATAGGTTATATTTATACATAATTTTACATACATGTACACATAATTTTCCTCATGTATTTCTGGACTTCCATGTCTTTGCCAGCATAACTAGAACAAAAGAAAACTGAATCAGAAACCAATGATTTTATGTTTCTGTGTGTACAGACTAGCATTTTATGAGGAAGTTTAATAAACTGCTTTCTGACCATGTTGGAATCGTGCTAAACTATTTTACTGAGCTGTGGCACATACTCTTATAAGGAATAGGAACTTGCTACAGATCCTTAAGACCTAATATTTTCTTTTACTTGTTGAAACCAAAATGCCCAATATAAATGAGTTTTTTATTTCGTTACTGTTGTAGGCAGATGTAAGTGAAACACTGAATAGCAAGACAAGACTGTGCTTGTATCCTACAGGTCTGCTACCGTTTAAATTTTCAGATGGTTTCTTCCTTTCAAAAATTTAAAGTTCTAGCCACAGCCTTAATGTGCAAAAGGCCTTTCTTTTCATTAGTTCGTTTTTGTCCCAGTACTCGGAACCTCATTGATTCTATTTGCTGTTACACAGGTGGTGGTTTTCAGATCCGATGGCAGTGTGCTACTCAATGAGATGACAGTGAACGTGCCTCATGTGTCAGGTAAGTGACACAGCCTTGTATGTCCAGTGGACACACCTGACTTCTCATGTAGGGATGTATTTTTTCCTAGGCAAAGGTGGAAGAGAGGCATAGGAAATTTATTCAGATTTAGGAACAAATTGGGGATGAATGTGGGGTAATAGCCATTTGAGGATTTAATGGGATCGCTGACTCTGTATGGAGTGGATGATTGAAAAAAATGTCCTTTTACTTTTTTCATACCTCTTGAAAATACTTTGGCATGTAGCTTAGGAAAGAGGAATTGCCATGACCGAAATTTAAAACAGATAATTTATCTTGCCTGTAAAGAGGGGTATTTAGCACTTTCCAAATTTGGCTACATGGTATGGGCATGCCCATTTCGTTCTGATCCCAGAGATGAGTCACTACAGGTAATCAGCTTCTTAAATTAATGAGGACCATCATCATAGTTAGTTGGCCAGTGATTTTTAAAGGGAAAAAAAATTATTAATTTGATCCTGATCTGAGAGTTTTCCTGACAGGTGATACCTTAGAATCTAATAAAAAGTATTTCTTCTGGCAGCTTGTGTGTGTGTGTTTACTGCACAGTTCATGTTTTGTTTTTCAGCCAGCTTCTCAGTATTCCAGCCATCTTCCAACTACCTTGTTGTACAAACGTCCTTTGGGCTTCAGGTGCAGATGCAGCTGCTTCGAGTCATGCAACTCTTTGTGACTGTGGATCAATCAGCAAAAGGAAAAATTCAAGGCAAGTGTCTATTGAAATAGAAAGCAAAGTCATGCTGTTCCACAGCTGAAGACTCCTGTACTCTTTCCATGACAGATAACTCATGCTACTTGTTGATTCAAGAGGAGCAAACTAAAAGCAGAAACCAAATCATTGAAAGAAAATCTACTCAAGCAAACTAGAAATGTGTTTTTATTTTTTCACATTGAAATGATCTATCACTCTGGTGCCAGTACATGGATATTTCTTAGAATATTCCTTACTTCTGTATTCAGTTAAATTTTTAACTATCCACAGAAACAGACAGGCTTTTTGAGCATTTTGTGTTTTCAATATCATCAGAAAGCATAAAATCACAGATTGGGGTGGTAGTTTCCTGAGGCAGAGATATCTTCATGAAGACTATTCTTCTCAAGAGCTTGAAGATTTAAAATAGGGCTCCTAAAACTTCGGTATTTATCGTTTGCATGAACATTGAGGTGGAATTATCAGCTATATGAACTTCTGTTTCCAGTGTTTGTTACCAGTTATCCCTTTCCTTTGAATTTTTAATATGAGAATGAGTAATGATTATGTAAAATTTTTACCTTCTTTTCCAATAGGTCTTTGTGGAAACTTTAATGGAATGGAAGGTGATGATTTTAGAACAACCAGTGGGCTGGTAGAAGCTACAGGATCTGCCTTTGCTAACACATGGAAAGCTCAGTCGACCTGTACAGACCGGGTAGAAAAGCTGGAAGACCCCTGCAGTCTCAGCATTGAAAGTGGTAAGTACATGAGTAAGTCAGATGGTTGGCTTCTGGCAGAATGAGCAGTGTTTGCTGGATATTACTGCAACAGGCGTGTAAGAGTTGTAGTGTGGCCTTGAAGATTTCTTAGATTAATATCTGCAAGTATGTTCACGTACAAGCACTTATTTCCCATCAAACTGAAGTGAAAGTTTAAGGGGTGATTGTAGAAGGGTCCTGAGCTGGAAGACTGGGAAGCAAGATCATTAATTTATATTATCTGTAAAGGCAGCTGGTATTTCCTAGTCTTGTTTATCCTTATGTTTAACTTAGCTTTATGGTACTCCAGTGGAAAGGGCTGTCACAGTTCTATGTAAACCAAGTTGCAGCAGTAGGATACAGTTTTTGATTTTATTATTACATGTTTCTGAATCAAAAAACAGAAATATATGTGCAATGATTGCCTGTCGTTTCTCCACTCCCCAAAATGCAAACAGTTCTCTAATTTGTATTGTTGCACTGCATTTATGTGCCAGCATAACTAGACATGGCACAAGGAAGATAAGGAAATGTGATGAATTTCTCCTTTTTTTGCAGCAAATTATGCTGAGCATTGGTGTTCTTTGCTGAAAAACCCAGAAGGTCCTTTTGCAAGGTGTCACTCTGTCATTGATCCTTCAGAATACTATAAGGTATTGTAATCTTGCACTCTTGTTAGTACTGCATTGTTTCACATGGTTAACTGTAGACATTTATCATTGTTCAAACATCTGAGACATTACCCAGTAGCTTGCCCATAAGTGCTGGTGAACTCTTCGCATTGATGGACTCAAGCAGCGTAGCAAACAGCCAAAGTATCTCCTCTGATGAGATTCTTATGGGGTGCTGCTGAAGTTTGCTTTCTTATATTTTGTTTTTCATGGACGTTTTTATTGCATTGGATATTTGAACTGAAAAGAAGATTCAAGAGATGCAAATGTACATTGACTACCCATAAACAGTAGCTGCTACAAAGTCATGGAAAAAAAAAGTTTCTTATATTGGTTGGAATGTAACGCCAAATCATTTTCATGCCAGAATCTCCATGATTTTTCCCCCCTGTGCTTGTCTGTGTTGAGCATAAGTGAGGCTTACCTGAGGAAAAAGAAGAAATACCAAAGTTATTTCTTATACTTGCAACTCTGTCTGAGCTCAAATGTGAAAATCTTCAAAGATCTGGTTAATATTTTGCCATTATGAGTTCTAATTTTTGTGGATCTCTGCATTTCTAATTTGTAACTGAGAAAGGACGGTATCAATATCCTTTGAAATGGTGTTGTTAGGAGGCTGGATATTTTTTAAAATTTCAAGAGACTTGGCTTAGGTTAGAGTAAGCATCCAAATATTTTCATTGTGTATGAAATGAAGCAGCACTTTCAGTCTCTGTTCTTTGTCCATTCCTTCCATTGTTCTCTGGTCATGGGAATTAGTAAACAACATTGTGAGAAGTACACAAGGTATTTTGTAGCAACCCAGTTGCAGATGCCCATTGGTTTCCTGTGGGCTAACTGACTCTTTCATTCCTTTTTTCAGAAATGTAAATATGACACATGCCTCTGTGAAGATAATGAAGAATGCTTGTGCGCTGCGCTGTCCTCTTATTCAAGAGCCTGTGCTTTCAAAGGGATCCTACTGGGAGGCTGGAGAGACAGTGTCTGCAGTAAGTAGTGGAACTGTAATCCCTGTGGAATTAATTAGCCGTGAGAAATAAGCAGGCTCTCTCTGAATTTGTTTGTTAGTGATATCAGTGCTAAGGGATTTGGAGGATCTTAGAAATGTCTGATGGACCTACAAGAGACAATGCTTATAACATTTACTAATTCGTGTTATATTCTTTAGCTGCAATTTGTTCCTGACATATTTAAAAGTAGAAAGCGTTATTTTTCACTTTCACCTTCTTTCCTCAGTTTAAATAATAATGTCATTTCTTTGATTAATGGAATCCCCGCCATCAGGGCTTTTCCATTGCCTTTCTTTATCAGCGTCTTTGTTTACCATCGTGCTATCTTTTCATCAACAGTGTGGTACTGTTGAGACTAGGAGTTCATTATATTGTGCTCTCTCTCTCTGATTATCAGTATGTGAAATAAATAGAGGTATGAAAGTAGGAACTATTAGTAACAGTTAAAAATAAGTCTTCAACTGGTAAAGTTAGGTTAGTGTTACTTGTCCCTTCTGATGTTTTTGTACTTTAAAAAAATCTAGGGGAATGTTTTTATCATTACGTACTGCACAGCCAAGGAAACCAAAATGGAAATGTCAAGGTTAAATTGTCCATCCTGTATCTCTTATTTACCAGCTTGCTTATTTTCCCTCCAGGCAGTGAAGTGTCTGCCTGTCCAGGAAATCAAGTCTTCCTTTACAACATTACAAGGTGCCAGCAAACCTGTCGTTCCCTTGCTGATGGTGAGAAGTACTGCTTGCAAGATTTTGCTCCTGTGGATGGCTGTGGCTGCCCACCTAATACATACTTGGATAAACAGGATAACTGTGTGCCCATCTCTGAGTGCCCATGTTATTACAAGGGATCATACCTGGAACCTGCGGAATATTTTACAAAAGATGGAGAACGCTGGTATGTTTTATTGTGGCTCCTTGTTTGTGGGGATAAAAGCCTTAAAAAAATTTGCTTATTAGCTGTAAGGTGCTTAGCTCTTTTGGTACTTTAATGAACATTTATAATCCATTTCACAACATCTTCATGCTGAGCAAAGTATTATCCTTTTGCAATGTAATTTATCAATAACTGAGAAGTGCAGCTTGCTTTGGAGGTGTGGGTACTGGCCTTCACAGATAAACGTTACTTTGAAGCTGCACTGTTAATAGGGCTTTGTGAAGCAGAGGTGTAAAAAGAAGATAAAAGGTCAACGATATGTTATGTTGCTGTTTCCTTTTCTGGCAGAGACAGATTACTTGTGTTTTCCATGGGAGGAAGGTCCACTTCATGTGTATTTAGTATAGCATAGGCTTTTGAAAGCAACTTTCACAATCCTGTTGTATTTTGCCACGAACCTTGGCAATTATTTGCTGCCTGCGTCATTGGAGCAAACTGTTATTACATTCTCTTGCCCAGTAGAAGAAGCACACAGGCCAACAAATTTGCAGCATAAGAGTTGAATAGGCTTGAAAATACCCTGTGTATCCAAATGAAGTCTTCGATTTAAATTCTCATTTTTATCTGTTTCATTATTATCTGTTTCCTGAGTCATCAAAAACTGCAATATTAAGGATTAATACAATGGCTGTCACTCCTTAAAACATAACCTTTCTGTGCATTAAACCTAAAATCTTGCTATACTTTTTCTCCAAGTGAAAATTCATGACTATGTTTCAATAGAATTGACCTTGAAATATCAGTAAAAATTATGCAGAATATCTTTGATAAATACTCTCAAATTTATATAAACCAATCCTTAAACTTAAATTGAAGAAATTGAGCTTTTTCTTTTTTTAATTTCTACTTACTTCACTTTTCTAGTGTTTGCCGAAATGCAAAGGTCCAGTGTACCTCAGTGAAACTAAGAATGAAAAGTAAGTGACATTCTATACAGTAACATAAAATAAAAACTGTAACCAACCTTCAAACCCAAACTACTTTCCTTTTGAATTCTACACTTACTTGTTTTGCGTTGTTTTTTTTTCCTTGTAAAACGTTACACATTTTCCCTTTGTTCTCTCTTCACTGAGCTTCTTTTTTTCAAAAGGATAGAGCATGTGCTGAGATTTCTGTCTCAGTAACTACCACCTTTCACACATGTTTCTTTTGCCTTTTCTTGACTGATCTAAGCCAAAAATATACCTTTCAGGTGCAGAAGAATGTTCTTCTAACAAGACATTCTTTGACTGCAATGCATCCTCAAAGTGGACTTCACAAACACCTGTACAACTTAGCTGTCATACCCCTCGAACTGATCACGTATGTATTCAACTTTTCTTCATGTTTTTTTTATTCTGTATTCTCTAAATGACAGAGTGCTACACAGAAAATACAGCTGTAACTAACAATTTATTTCTCTTTGGTTTAATATTCCATTTTTTTTTCTCCCTAATGATGTTAATCTGTTGCCATTTTCATGATGAGTCCCCTTATAGTTTCCCTCTCCTCTTTCTTTTTACTGTGTCTTCAGTAGAGTTGTAACTCCCAAGTGAAATAGGATTTATGTTCTTAGACAACCAAAATAAAAAATAAAAACATTACTAACCTAGAAAGAAGAACCTTATAAAATTAATAAATATTATGCTGTTTGGTTATAAATGCAGTTTTTAAAGTGTGCTTGTGAAGAAGTGGAATTAAAATGCAGTACATTATCATAAGGTAACCATTTCTCCTTACATTCTTTAGTTCCAGACAGAGTGTGTCTCAGGCTGTGTGTGTCCTGAAGGTCTATTTGATGATGGCAAAGGAGGCTGTGTTGAGGAGAAGGACTGCCCATGCATTCATAACAACCAGTGGTATTCTTCTGGACAGAAGATAACAGTGGACTGCAACACCTGGTAAATTATAATTTTGAACTCTTTTCTAGAATATATTCTATGCAGTGTATTAATAGTCATGTCTAGGCTTATGTATTACAGTGGTTGTGAAAATTGCAATTATCATCCTTTATTTTCAGGAATACTTATTGCTATCTGAGGAAATACAGATTCTACTGAAAATACTGGGGCAGTAGCTACCTCTGTTTTCAGTAGGCTTCTCTTGTTGGGAAAATGCACTCATTTTTTAAATATGAATGCTATCTAAAGATCTAAAGATTGTAGCTGACCAGAGTTAAAAATCATGTTATAGGCTTAAAAGCAGGCAAAACTGTTGAAATTGAGACTTGGGTATTTTACACATTATCATATTGTATTAGGCAGCTGCTTGGTTTGCCCTGCAGTTTTCCAAGCGGCACACTCTTAGTGATATCTAAAAACTCAACTTCTGTGCTCTTTTCTAGCACCTGCCAAAAAGGGGTTTGGAGCTGCACAGAAAATGTGTGCTACGGGACTTGTATGATATATGGAAGTGGCCACTATATCACTTTTGATGGAAAATTCTATGACTTTGATGGAAATTGTGAATATGTGGCTATTCAGGTAATGCTCATCAGGAGGGCTGAAATGGCATTTGATTTCCTTGAAGATCTACTTTCCTCTTTGGTTTTGTCATTCTTTATTGCCTGCCATCACTGTTCCTGAGGTGTTCACACATTCTGCCAGGATAAATTGTGTATTTCCAGAGCAGGCAAGCTGTGTGAATGTCACTTTTTCTTCTGATATAATAGTCATAAATTATATGTAACAGAACTATTTTATAGTGAGAGCTAATGTCTCATTATCAATTGTGAAATACATCTAAATTCTAAGTTTAGAAACCAAAGATACTTACATTTAAATATATATTCGTTAGTTTGTTTTATAGTCCTACTCTTTTTCCCAGGCCAAGACACTGTTTATATGTATGCAGACAAATCTGTGTCTATGATTGTGAGTTTGTAAAAATGTATGTATGTAGGATCTCACATTTGAAGTAGCAGCAAGGATTCATACATTGCGAAGACTTAAATGATTGTAATTGTTATGACATTAAGCTAAAATGAAATATTCTACCTAATTTTCTCATGCTTATTTTTTTCTTTTTCAATAGGATTTTTGTGGTGACAAAAATTCCAGTGGCTCATTCAGCATCATCACAGAGAATGTCCCTTGTGGCACTACAGGAGTCACCTGCTCAAAAGCCATCAAAATGTTTTTAGGGGTGAGTAATGATACTCAATGAGTATATATCAGTATTCAAGTATTATCAAAAAAGTAATGCTCCAAAGCCACATCCCTAAAAGCAGCTGTTAGAGGGAAAAAACCCACCAGTGTTAGAGGAAGTATCAAATAAATCTCTAAAGATGTAGATTCTTAGGTAATTAAACCTCTCACAAATACAAGTGCTACACCACTCATCATCTTGGAAAGTCATCCCAGACTTTGAGCTATTAGTGTCAGAGAGAATTGTATTGTTATGAGTGTCTAATGTTTCCTCTCATCATAAAAGTTATTATTACACTATTTCTCTTTTTACCTTTCAGAAAACTGAACTGAAATTGGAGAACAAAGAGTACAAAGAGATTCAGCGAGATGTTGGTGATGATGTGGTTTATTGGAACAGGACAGTAGGCCTCTACCTCGTTATTGAGGCTAGCAATGGTGTGATGCTCATCTGGGATAAGAAGACTACTGTTTTCATCAAGCTGAGCCCTGAGTACAAAGTTAGAATCTGTCTGTCTTTTTCTGAAGTAGTATTATGAATAGATAAGGAAACATTAAGGTTCTTTTTTTCTGACTCCGTGTTTGGTTCCTGTATCCTCTTCACATTGATTAGCTTGCATTATTACTACCATAACGCACAGAGGTGCTACTGGGGTTTCTTACAGTCTATCACAATGCATTGCAGAGAATGCATAAGATATTATTGCAGTAGAGCTAAACATCTAACACACTCTGAGTTTGTGAACATTGATAGCCAACTATCTAAAGTAATTTAGGCATGCAAACGGACAGGACAAGTACTTGGAAACCTACACGCAACCTCAGCCCTGTGTTAAAACCAAACTCTCTATGCATTGTGAGGAGATGGTTCTGGTTTCTGAAAATCAGCATGCTGAATTGGAGAGTGTTGAGGCATTGTGTAAACAGGGTTGTACTATATCTTGAGGGGCTGAGGGACCTTAAATAGCACTACCAAAAATTCTCTACTGAGGGTAGATTGTGAAGTGCTTTCTTTCAAGGAAAATGGGTCCCTGTAATTTCTTTTCCATGGATGAGGAAATTGTGCTCATTATGTTAGAAGCTTTTTAAAAAAAAAACCAGTTTTGAGCTGAATTGAATTACCTCAGGCTTATATTAATAGCTGAGCTATGATAAATTGAGAAGAATGGAAAATAAATTAATTCTTCTCAGCTGAAAAAGGCTTGGACACTCTTTAGTGTTTGAAGTGGATATGGAGACAGAGATATGGAATATATACTGTAGATATAATTGGTTTCAAGGAGGGAAGACATGGCAGCTGAATAGTTTACTTGGTACACAGACAAATAAAAATTTATTTTCTGTACAATTAAAGAAGAAAATCATAATTTGCACAGACAGTCAGCTGTCATTTTTAATGTCAATGTTTTGCTCTTACTTTACCAGAGCCTGTTTCTCACTTCCCTGGTATATCTAAAAGCTGTGGATATGTCAATTTTCTTTTCAAGGGCAAAGTGTGTGGTCTGTGTGGCAACTTTGATGACAAGTCAAACAATGATTTTACAACAAGGAGTGGACCGCAGGAGCCCAACGCTCTGAAGTTCGGGAATTCATGGAAACAGTCTCCCATGTGCCCAGATGTCACAGAAGAGGTTAAACCTTGTGATATGAAACCACATCGGAAGTCCTGGGCAGAGAAAGAATGCAGCATCATCCAGAGTGAAGTCTTCAAAATTTGTCACTCCAAGGTTCGTAGAAGGAAGTAAATGATGGGACAGCACAGTGCATTTCAGTTGCTGCAGCAGCAGAGAGACCATGAGAAATTAATGAAGAGATGGTTAAAGAGAGTGATCTTGAATTAAATCTTCAGTACAGCCGAAGGTGTTAGCACATTTCAGCGAGCCTTAGTCAAAGTAGACTGAGCCTCTGTGGCAGTGGGACCATGTCAGCAGTGGTGGCAGCCCCAGCTGTACAAACCCATATTCATCACTACAGTTTCACTGCACCTGCTTTGCAAGTCAGCTTCATAAATCTACCATCTATGTCTGTGTTTGGCTGCAGTTGCACCACTTCTTGTTGAGAGGCAGACAGTATTATATATATTATATATATATATATGTATATATATATAATATATATATTCTGAAAGACCTTACCATCTCCTGAGAGAAATGCATACTATACTTGAAAGGGTGCTGGTGAAGAGACTACTGCTTCTTGTAGTATTCAATCTGCAGAAGGGATCTCCTTGGAGACCACTGGCATCACGCAGTTTAGACAGGCAGCTGCTGGTACTGTGCCTCCAAATGGCCATAGCATACAGAGTTTGTTCTTAACTCACAGCAGGAAAGTCACATATAATTGTCAGTTTATTTAACTTATTATATGTTTCCACGTGGATCAGTTCAGCAGCTAAAATCCAGTCTTAAGTTTCTCCTCTTACAGTCCTAAGCAAAAAAATGCTTTGCTAATTTGTCATTGGATAAACTTCAAATACTAACAAGCACAAAATTATCTGCCTCATATTTGCTGTGTAGAGCAGCCTTTCTTACATTGCTCACCACTTGGTTGGCAAAGCTTGATGGAAGATAAGAATTCACTGGCATCATTTCAACTTGGATTTGAGAGCACTAAAATGGAACTCTGATAGAAAATGTGGGCACTCTTATTTTTTTCAGCCATAGCAAATTGAAGGTGCTGTATTTTTTTAGTCTATTATTACCCGAAATATATTGAGCAGGTTCAAGCCTGTCAATGTTTGTTTGTGGTTTGGTAATTCTTAGAAACAGTCTCATTTCTGCTCAACTGAATTCCCATGTCTAAAGAGCTCTCAAACTTATTTGAAAACTAATCTGGAGATGAACTGGGGCTTCATTTCTTTCCCCAACAGGTGGACCCATCTCCTTTCTATGAAGCTTGTGTTCATGATGCCTGCTCTTGTGACAGCGGTGGAGATTGTGAGTGCTTCTGTTCTGCAGTTGCTGCTTATGCCCAAGAATGTGCCAAGGCTGAGGCCTGTGTTTTCTGGAGAACTCCTGATATATGCCGTGAGTAACAGTTAAACACAGCTGCGTCTTTCTAGCTGCTGTTAGAAAGTCAGTCAAATAAATCATTAACACTATCGCTGCAAGGTCATGCTGCCAGTGAAATTTATTTTCACAACCTATCAGGGAACAAACGGGGCTAGTAAATTTGTATATTTCAATTGTCCTTTATTCAGCCTGGCTTCTTTCCTTTTCTCCTTTTCCCCTTTTCACTTTTTCCCCCTTTCCCCTTTCACCCTTTTCCCCTTTTTTCTCTTTTGTTTTCCTTTCTGTTTCAAGTCATCCTTCCAACTGATAATTGGTGAATTTCAACTCCGGTTATTGTTTTGTTCTCTCATTTCTTCAAATTATTCAGAATCTGATTTTAGCAAAAAGTATGTAGCACTCCTGTATAGATGAACCTAATCAATGTTGTGTATGTTAATCAGTGTCCATTAGTGGTGCTAATACTCACAACAGTGCATCGTAAAATAATGTAAAATAGTGTCTAAATTAATATTACCCAAAAAGTACTCAAATCAAAATTTTGAAAACGGCATTTTTTAATTTTAATTTTTTAATTAAAAAAATTCATTCTATTTCAGAATTAGGACTAATCATTGTTTTTAAGTGTAAGAAGTCAGTGAAAAATATTTATAAGTTTCAGTCAGCTCTGATATATAAGTTAGTAAAATCTCCTCTGTCCATAGTCATCTAAGCTGAATTTAAGCTGTATCCATAATGACTCACATGGTTGCTCTTGGCCTGCTGCAGGTGTCTCACAGCCTATGTGATACAGCAAGATTGAACTATTTTGTATATACTGCAAAAATTTTTAGGAGTTTGCTAGTAGAAGTCTTTGGCACCAGAGTTTTGATGTACCCTAAGTTTAAGCATAGTAGCAGAAAGTCCATGTCCTATATCTCAAGAGAAATGTTGCTGGCTTAACATGTAAATTTATTTATCTTGTGCCTTTAAAGTCCTGATCAGAACTGCATTTGGACAACCCTGTTCTTAATCAGCTTCTCTTTTTTCCCATCAGCAATATTTTGTGACTACTACAACCCTCGCGATGAGTGTGAGTGGCACTATGAGCCTTGTGGTGCTAATATCATGACCTGCAGGATGATTAATAATGTCACCACCAACTTTTCAGTACCATACCTGGAAGGTAATAAATTCCTTGCCATTTTTGTATTCTGTTTTGTGTAACTTTGTGTACCTTTTAATGGATATGGAATAATCAGTCAGCTTGATGAGATGTTCCTAAATCTGCTGTGTTGAATTTGTCTCCAGTCTTGTAAAAAATGTTTCCTGTAAATGAATTTATTATTTATTAACATCGATGGGTAATAGTTAAAATGCTGTCAGCCATAAAACTAGGTCTCTGCTTGGGTAATATCCTCCTACATGCAAGATTATTACACCATGGTTATTTTGCATCCCTTCCTAAGGCGTTTCAAGGAAGGAAAAATCTTTTATATGGCAAAGAAGCAAGTTACTGATAATTGGGGGGTTTTAACCTTATATATGCATCAACTTATAACCTTATTTATGCATCAGATCATCTTGATTTTACTGGATTAATATTCAGCATTCTGCTACCTTTACCCTGGAAAATATCTTTGATATCAGACACACTGATGCTGCTATATATTGGATCCTTAAGGGAGATTCTATTTCATTTGTAGATGCCATATTAGTAGGTGAAAGTCCTTGAGCTTGACAACTGAAAAGGAATTTCATGTTATAGTGACTGCAATGATTCAAGAATTTGAATGACTTTACTAATGTCTTCTGTTTTACCACATGGTAAAGCTGGAGAAAACAGTCGCATTTTTGGCTACGCAGTGTTTTTGATCTGGACCAGAAGCACTTATCTCTGGTTTAGGGCTTGAAAAGGAGTGTCACAAGCTTGACTTTGCTTTGAACTGCTGGTAAAAAAAAAAACACCACCAAAAAACCCCCAAACATTTCTAACCAAAATATTTTTTAAAAATCAACAAATCTCTGTGTTTTAAAATAGATTGTCTTAGATTATTAGAAAGATTTGGAAAGTGTCGCAAGGCAGATTATTATATAGCCAATTATCTTTCTAAATTATTTTTATTGTTTATCTTCAGTAAAAATGTAGAGCACACCTACTTTTGTTAGGACATCTTTATTACAGTCTGGCAGTCTAATATGACTTTAAGTACCAGTTAATTACACAGTACTTCAGTTTAAAGGCTGTTTAGAACTCCAGGGAAGTATAAAGAGGATTTCATAAGAGTTTATTTGGATGTATAACACATTAAATAATATTTTTTAAAGTGTATTCACATGAAAAATGCAATGAGAATTGACAGTTGATTAATCCCTTGCAGTGAAATTTGGATGACTGGCCAAGGGTATGGAAAAGTGCAGATAAATTTATCAGTTTGAGGTGGAGATACCTGATCTGTTAAAGGCACATAAACAAATTCTAGTGTTCTAATAAATGTATTACGTACCCTGTCTGTTAGTGAACTTGCTTCCATATTCCTCACAAAAGTGTTGTTGATGTAGTGATCTATAGAAAAATTAGGATGTTTCTTTGTCTTAAACTTACTAGCTGCCCATAGAAATGAATATAAATTAGGGATTTCTCCAAGATGTTGAAATAGGCAGGAAAAAATAGATTCCCTTGTTTTCATTACAAAACTCTGACTCAATCCTCCTCCACCTCAGTATTTTCACTGAAAACCGTTTAAGTCTTTTGTAAAGTTCAAGTATTGATTTGTTTTTTATTTCTTTCACTATGCTTGATTCAGTGAGAATCATTTACCTTCAGAGGTAGTCTCTCACTGAGTTAACCTTTTATACTTTTTCTTCTTCCTTTACTGTCCTACTTGTCATCAACAGGCTGCTACCCCAGATGCCCTAAGGACAAGCCTATTTATAATGAAGAGACAAAGGAATGTGTGCCTGAAGATCAGTGCTGGTGTTACATCGATGGAATTCAAGTTCCCCCCGGGCATGAAGTACCCACAAAAGAAAACTGTACAATATGGTACACAAAAATTACAAAAACTCTTTCAGTAATTCAAGAAATAGTTTATGTATGCTAAGTCCCTCATTTATTTTACTGGGCTTCAAGCAAATAGAGATTCAACTTCAGTTGAAGAGCTGCTATATTCTTGCATTTCATAATTTTCCGTAATGGTCCAGACTTCTGGTTGGTAGCCTTGTTATAATAAATGTGTTAGCAAATTCCTTATTTATACTCTTTGAAGTGACATAAATGTCATAATGATATGAAACCTGGCTGAGTCTCTAGAGCAACCTTTTGATTCTCAGGGCTCTTTGGGAAGAGAGGGACTACTCTGCTTTGCATTCTCACTTTAAACTGGGCTTTCAAAATCACTGTAACCTGAAATACTCTATACTAGCCCTGAAAGAGATACTTAACTCCTAACAGCTCAGTCATAGAGCCTGGCTGATGACAGCAGTTATGCCACTGGCTCCACATGGTGACCCTGATCTAGCTGTAAGTTCACTGCTCTGAAAAACAGTTGCTATTGTACTGTTGCAACCTGCAACACAATGTGTTTCATGATAGTTTCAAAATGTTGTACTTAAAGAATGAAAGTGATGATGTAGTTTGAATGAACCAATGATGGGCAGTACTAGAGAATATTATATCCAGAAAGATACCCAGCAGTGTGAATCAAGATCAAGCGACAAATTTCTGTGTTTCTGTGCTCTTGGCTCTGCTAACAGCTGTCATAAAACATCAGCAACGTTTTAATTATTTTAAATTTTTCTTTTAGTGTCTGTGGCCCCTCAGGATCCATACAATGTAAACCAGTTACAGGTAAATAGTGTTTGGGTTTTTCTACAAACAATAATCAAAAAATGCATAGTTCCTACAAGCAATAATTTAAAAAAATGCACAGAACTGCTAGGTCTAACTCTACAAAATACTTAGTATTGATTTGGAATAATTCTCTCCAGTGCCAGTGAAAGTTCTGAACAAAGAAAATTGGACAGCGTTTTTGTTGAATCTTGCTGCTAGTACTTCTTGTTCAACGTCCCTTCATTTTTTCTCCCCATCTCCTCTATTTAAACTAATTGATTTCACTAGGAGGGTTTGCACTTCCAGAATATGTAGTTATTAGGGAACAGTGTCAGATAGTAAATTACAATTATTATTTCTCTCAGAACATTTTAAAACTTAGTTACTAAGTCTGTTCCTGCAAATGTTTTATGCAGGACTTGATTAAATATGTTCTCATGTTGCTTTAAATGTAAAGATAAATTAACACAATATATTAGATCTAAGCTTCAGGTATAGCTTTGAAAAAGCATGCCTAACTCATGTAAATGGTCTCTTTTCCATAAGTATTTTGCCTTTGCCTCTTACCCAGTAGTAGAAAAATTGCACAGTAAAGCTCTTTCTTGCAGGGTGTCCTTGTGTCATCAATGGAACAAGTTATGAAGTGGGTCAGACTGTGGCACAAGTACAGGATGGTGACATGTGTATAACATACATTTGTGCAGAAAATGGTTCAGTAGTTCCAGATAAAATCTACCCTTGTCCAACATCTTCTTCACCTACAATCATTTCAACCTCATCTCCTTCCAGTACTCTTACCACCACAGGTAAATCTTCAACAGAGATGTGATTTAAAAATTATGTTCTTTAAGAAAAATATTTTAAATATTGAAAGTATAAGTATATGGGCTTATAGATGACACAGATAGAGCAATACGTAGGACCCAGATAGAGATTTTTAACATTTTGAGTTGATTTATTTCTTATAGAAGAAATTGTAACTATAAATGTGCCTTCTTAATTCTGAGAAACATATTAGCATCTCGAATATCCTAATGGGATAGTAGAAGTTTTCTCAGTAGTGTCAGCAAAGAATTATAATTAGAATATTTAAACATACTATTATATTTTTTGAAGGCTTGCAAATGATGGAGTAATCTCTTTTTGTTCTATTTCAGTTACCACTACAAGTCATCCAGTGACTACAAGTAAGTTTTAAAATGTCAAAGTTAAAAAATGTCGAAGAAATATTTAAAGGAGTAAAATAAAAACAATCACTACAGAAAAAATATATTTAAAACAAAAATAAATAATTTTTTGTAATTCCAAAAGTGTAATTGGTATAGACAGAAAAAGAACCCTTAAATGTGTCAGCTTGGTGATTTTATTTTGATGCAAAACTTCCAGTTTAAAACCCTGGTAATATAGAACCAATTTTAAATCTCTTTTCTTTGGAAAGATGACAAATTGCAATGCATTCCTCTAGTCCTTAATGGAAGAAAATAAAAAAATTGATCTTCTCAGAATGTTCTCTGTAAACTCAGGTGTGAAATCTCTCTCTTCTCTTGCAGCTCCATGCTTAGGATTAATCTGTGATTGGACTGAGTGGTTTGATGTCAGTAATCCTGAAAAAGATGGTGGTGACTATGAAACATATGATGAAATAAGAAAACATGGACACAAAATATGTGAAGCTCCTGAAAAAATTGAATGCAGGGCAAAGGATAAACCCGATGTGAGCTTAGAGGAACTTAATCAGAAAGTGCAGTGTAATGTTACATATGGACTAATCTGTAAAAATGAGGACCAAGCTGTAACTATGTGGCAACTTTGCTATAATTATGAAATCAGGGTCAACTGTTGTGAGTGGCGAGAAATTCCCTGTGGGGCTACACCTAGTACACCACAAACTGCAACTTCAACCACCACCAAGACAACAGTACCTCTCACCACTACATCCAGGATTCCAACAGAAACTACCACCTCTTCAACCACAAGTGAACTTACACCATCAGTCTCCACTCCAGTAACTTCAACATCTCCAGGTATTTAACAGAAAGATACTCTCTGATTTTACCTTGCCATTGAAGAAATAAAAGCCTGTTCACTACTAAAGGCATGTAATCTTTATAGCATATGTTGAGCTGCAAGAAAGTCTTATATGGGTTTGGGGGTTCTATATTTCTTCTGGAGACAACATTCCTGGAATGACCAGTTGTGTGAGACAGGAGAAGGCCATGCTTCAGGCTACCATCACTAGAGGCATTATCTGTGTGGGGCTGTGCAGAATTGCTTCACTAGGCTGACATCGCACCACAAGGAAATCCCGTGATAACCAGGCAGGAACATATTCCTGGGTATACTTCCTTCCCTAACCACAAATTCACTTCTCAGCTCTAATTCCATGAGTTAGTAAGGTCTTTACGTAATGAGGCAGAAACAGAAAGCCCCATCAAGATCAGAAGCAGTACACTTTCCAATCTCTTGAATATTTGCCGTTCTTTCTGATTTTCTGAGAAACACCTTCCAGCACTGTCCCTAGCCTTTTTGCTAGGAGAGGAGGGCCATGACCCTGTCTGTGAACAGATTTCAAAGAGTCTGCTAACTGGGATCAGAAAGGAAGGAATAGTGACAGAGGCCTTTCCTGTGCCAAGAGTGGGCTGACTGCTATAGCAGCTCTGTAGTGTGTAATTTCTGTTCAGTGCACATTGAGTCCCACTCATGCACCTTGTGCCTTTGTCTCTTTTCTCTGTGCCTGCTGTTTCTAACTGGCCCAGGTTCATCGACACCGAGCACGACATCCCCTTCAACCAAATCCACAACCGCTACAACACCAGAGGAGACTTCCAGCAGCACTGCCAGCACCAC
>JAWMRA010000161.1:16836396-16963564 GCA_035584735.1 Pseudotriccus pelzelni | reverse complement strand
CCACCAGCAGCAGCACCCCGGGGACAACCACAACCCTTCCTGTAACACCAACACCCACCCCAACTACTTCAAGCACAGCCATGCCCACACCAACATACACCACCATCGTACCATCTACAGGTACTTCTCTGATCTGGGCTCTCATGTGTTTCCATGCTGTGGGAGAAATGAAGGTCCCTGGGCACCTGCACTTTTGCCCCTGTGTGGGATCAGAGATGGGATTAATTGCCGGCCATTCCCTCTAATGGCTCGTGCCTGAAGCTGGCCCTTGGGCTGGCTGCCACAGAAGTGTTGAGGATTCAGGGTCCTGGGGAGAAGGTCTTGGCTTCCCTGACTGTCCGGGGCTTTGAGGAGGGTTTTCATCCTGGTGCCTAGCTTAGAAAAATGCTGAATTGATGGGAAATCTTGTTGTTGCTGCTGTTGGGCATCATTGTTCAGCTGGCGAGAACACGTCAGTGGAGCCACGGTGTACAGCTGGAGCAGGGATTGCTCTGATGGCACAGCCGTTTCTCGTGCTGTTTGTGCAGAGCTGTGTGGACTTTCTTCCCTTTCTCCTCCTGCTCTGCAGTGCCAGTGCTTGCGATTGGCCGTGGTTATAGATCTAGGAAGGAAGGATTCCCCTGGCGGGCTTTTAGGAACTGTTTTACTGTGCAAACTGCCGCTTGCTGTGAATTGTGGTTTTTGGTTGATGCTTTGGCTGAAGAGATCCACTGGAATTCTGGGAAACCCTTCATCAGGCTGCCATTACACCACCGGGAAATCCCATTACAATCAGGCAGGAACATATTCACAGAGCTAGTTAGGTTGGAAAAGATCTCTGGGATCATTAAGTACGACCTATGACCCAACACCACCTTTTCAATTCGGCCATGGCACTGATGCCCCATCCAGTCTTTCCATAGCACTTCCAGGGATGGTGACTCTACCCCCTCCCCAGGGAGGCCATTGCAATGTCTAATCACCCTTTCAGAAAGTGAAGAAATTCCTCTTAATGTTCAACCTGAGCCTTTCCTGGCCCAGCTTGAGACTATGTCCTCTCATCCCGTCGAGTTGTTCCTCCTCTCCTTTCATAATACATAATTCCTTCCCTGGCCACAGAGTCCACTCTGAGCTCTTACTCGTGGACATAGCAAGGTGTTCAGGTAATGAGGCAGAGCTAGAATTCCCCAGCCAGGTGGAAAACTATTACTCCTCCTCATCATCTTGCCTATTGGTGGGTCTTTCTCATTTTGTGGGAAGCCCCTGCCACCACTAACCCTAATGTCTTTGTTAGGGAAGTATGGCCATGGCCTTGTATGTACACAGATTTCATGGAGTCTGCTTCCTGAGGCTAGAAAAGAAAGGCTTAGTGATAGGGGCCTTTCCTGTGCCAAGAGTGGGCTGACTGCTCCAGGTCTGTGGCAGCTGCCTAACATGCAATTTGCATTCAGAGCATATGGAGTCCCACTCATGCATTTTGTGCCTTTGTCTCTTCTCTCTGTGCCTGCTGTTTCTAACTGGCCCAGGTTCATCGACACCAAGCACAACGTCCCCTTCAACCAAATCCACAACCGCTACAACACCAGAGGAGACTTCCAGCAGCACTGCCAGCACCACAATGCCCCCCAGCAGCACCACCAGCAGCAGCACCCCGGGGACAACCACAACCCTTCCTGTAACACCAACACCCACTTCAAGTCCTATAAATATTTCCACCAGGACCCCTCAGGGTCCAACTACATTACCATTAAGTAATGTGTCTTTCTTTTCCTTTGTTGGTTTGAGAAATTTGGATTTATTGGCAGCTTACCATGTGTCTTAGTTTTTATACTCTGCAGGAGTGTGGTTCTTGTATATTTCCAAAAAAATCGTACAAAGCTAACATTTTGGCAGCAATGTCAATATCCTCTACTATCCCAGGTAATCTTCCTCTGTAAGAATACATGAAGTACATGAAGGAACTTGCCTGTTCTTACCCAGATGAGAAATAATTTTTTTTGAAGGACTCTCTCTGTGGACAGTGTGGGCAGAAACAGTGTATCTTACTTCCTCCAGCATTGTTACTGCACTCTTATTATGTACACAGTACTACTCTATCTACCATGTGTCACATTATGCTATAAAAGCACAAACAGGTGGCTCTGAGGCTGGCTTCTGAGTTTCTTGAACACTTTTTAAAGTGCTGATCAAATACTATTTTAAATGAGTCTGCATTAGCGCCCGTAATGAAAACTGGACATGTGAAAATGAAAAACCAGAAAAGGGCATTTAGGGTTCCTAACATCCCAAAATATCTTATGGGTGAGTGATCTTAAAGGTCTGGGAGTTAGGTATAGAACACATACTGGCTCCAGCAACTGCTCAGTTTTGTTAGAATCAAATGACCGAGCATAATCAATGATGGTATGAATGTGCCATGTGAAGTAGCACAGGGAACAATGATCTGTCCATAGAACATAGTAAGATACCAATACAGAATTAACCAAAGAGTTCACTGAGCATTGATCACTCAGCAGATTCCCCTGGACTTAGGACTGCTGAACTCTTCTCTGCAGCATAAAGTTTAACATTACAGAAACTCTTTCACCTGACACTGATTGTTGATCAAGTTTTTATATCAGTGTCTCCTATGGAAGATGTAGATTTTATTAATCTCTGGGATGCAAAACCCGTTAACAAAACAGTTTCTGTTTTATTCTTATCTAAAGACCCTGTACTTATATTTGTTGAATTACATTTGCTTATTAGAAAATGAGATGAAGTTGTGAAGAAAATGCAATTTCCCTACTTAAAATACTGTGTTTTCTCCCTGTCATAAAGAGGGTACAACACCTGGATCAGAGACACCGACAAGTACTCCAGTTACTCCTTCAACTACTCCACTGCCAACAACTAGAACAACAGAAACAGGAAGCACAGTGTTTATGAGAAGCACCACTACTGAACAGTCAACATCCTTGGTGTCAACAACTCCACTTACAGTCACCACCTCTGAAGTCACTGAAACAGGATCAACCCCCGGAACTACCACTTCTGGTCCCACACCTTCAAGATCTACCAGCACCACACCAGTAACAGAAACACCTACCCATGAGACCACTACCACCAGGACCCCAAGCTCTCCAACAGGATCACATACCACCCCTGTCCGCACCACAACCTCAGGACCATCCTCTCCTAGCAGTACTGTATCTCTGTCATCAGCATCAACCAGCCCTGCGTCAGTCACCACCTCTGGTACTACTCCAACAGAAACCTTTACCACCACTTCAGGAACCACCTCTAGCAATTTTACCATAAGCACTGCAACCACCACCTCCACCACCTTCGGAACTCATTTCTCTGGCTCAACCAGTACATCTAGGCCAAATGCAACATCAACTGCAGTCACCACTACGGGAAGTTCTACATACAGTACAGTTACTCCAGTTACTGGCTCAAGTTCAACTACAGGTCTAACACCAACTACTCCTAAAAAAATATGTTCTATTTTACCTAATGAATCTTATGAGGTGAGTAGATTTCATGGTTTTTTTAGCATTCTGATTTGGATGGAGACCAGACACATAACTTCAATGTTAGTAACATACAAAGTAGACCTTAAACTGGATAGAAAAGGAAGATTCAGTCCGTTCTATTTCTTTCTATTTTCTTGGGTATCCATGAGACTTCTAATGATATTCAGATGGATATATACTGCTATTAGTTCTTCAAGGATAGTTTTTAAAAAAGCTTTCTTCAAGGAGCTAAATCCCCATTCAGCGTTTCTCTTTATTGCAGGATAGCTTTGATGAAGAGGTAACCAAGAGTTAAGGGGTGCTAAACTGTCTTTTCTGTTTCTGCTTTTGACTAGGTCCAGAGTGAGTAAAAGTTGTGTGTTTACAGTGCAGCCCAACAAGAAACCAGAGGGTTGAATTTGTCTGAGTTTTGAAAAAGTCATACTTGTTCATATTCTGGTGTCAGGAGAGGACTATGAAACAGATCACCAGATTCAAATGCTTGTCAAATTTGACTCAGAGTTCTGATTTTTTTTTGAACCCTCCACGTCTGACTCAGACAAATTAATGTCTTGTACAATTTTAAAGCCTCCTCACAGCTTAAATGCCTGTCAGCTTGTTCAGTAGATCTGCAGGAATGAAAATTATGCACATAATCACCTTGGACATTTCTCCATGAATAGCTGGTATTTACCGTAGCTTTAGCTGTTAATCTGTTCTAACCATTCATGGAAGGGAATTGATCATACACTGAACACTGATATTGATCAGTGTCTTTCATTGTTGCTTAGAGAAGCTGTCTAGGTGATGAGATTAGATCAAACATCTAACTTTTAAATAGCTGAGACTAGAAAAGGTTTTCAGTTCAGTGCCTTGACTTTTGCAAGTAATGCTTTTCACTTAGCAGCTTTTCAGATTTCTGGTGGGGAAAAAATTGTTGTTAAACATATGGTATTTTAAAAACCTTCATAAGGTTTCTCTCTGTTTTCCCCCTTCCCCTCTCTTCTCAAACACAGCAAGGTGATTCATGGTGGCTCTGTAACTGCACTAAGGCAATATGTATAGAAGACAACATCGTCCAGGTGATTCCCGTAATCTGTAATCCACCTCCCAAACCTACCTGTGCCAATAACCTTTCTCCTGTGCCAGTCATCGATGAGGATGGATGCTGTTGGCATTGGGAGTGTGATTGTAAGTATATGTTTTGTTGAGCATTTCATCTCCTGTGGGAACAATACTACTGTCATGACTAACAATATTTATCAGGTGACAAGATTGCACAAGGCTGTGACCCTCAGTCTTCTAATGTGTGTCTGTTTGGAGTGCTGCATCGATTCTTTTCTGCTAATTGAAATATTTGCTTAAGTTGCCATCTTTCTACGTAACTGTTGGGTTAGTAGAATAAAATGGTCTCCTAAAGCAGAATTTAAATGTTCAGATGAAGACTACAGAGTAGAAGCCTATATATTACTTGATCAGACCATTGGTAAAGATACATCTATGGTACAGTTAATCCTATTCTCAGTTGTCTGTCAGTAATGTCAGATGAACTTGAAAGAGCCTGTTTTTTTATTGATGACTCCCACATAATGAGCTCACGCATTGACAAATACACTTAAAAAGCTTAAATGCTTAAAGTTCAATGATTCCCACATCTACAGATTTTTTTTGCAGTCTGATCTGATTCTGTATGTTGCCCTAAGAGTCTAACTTTGCTGTATATTTTTTTAGGCTACTGCACTGGCTGGGGAGACCCGCATTACATGACTTTTGATGGACTGTACTACAGCTACCAAGGGAACTGTACATATGTCCTTGTGGAAGAGATCAATAAGAAAGTTGACAACTTTGGTGTCTACATTGATAACTACCATTGTGACGTACGGGATGTGGTCTCCTGTCCTCGAACGCTCATTGTGAGACATGAAACTCAGGAAGTGAGGATGACAACAGTGAAACCAAATACTCTACAAGTAGAGGTATGAGAGAATGTTACCACTTGATTTTTTGATTCAAATAGTAATATCACATCAAAATGATAAGTCTATTCACAATGTTCGGAAAAAAAATTTAAAGTAATCTGTGTTCTAGACTCAATAACAGTTTTAGATTATAAAATAGGACTGATTTGAAGGACTGCTGTTTTGACTCTGAACATGAGAGAAGAAATGCTGCAATTTCTTGTCTTTTTAATCTTAAATATTTTCAGTGTCCTATCTCTCCTAAATACACAAGTGTGAACAAATTACTAAGAGTTAAGGATATAAAATGAGTTGATTTATAATTAACGTTAATATAACAAAGGAAACAACAAATGTTGAATGGGAGGAGGTAATGTAAAATAGACATAGCAATAAAGTACTGGCCTTAAGCCTTTTTTAAAAGTACCATTACTAGCTTTGATTTGTGTCACTTTTTATTTTTTGAAATAGGAGCACTTACATGTTTATTTCATTGATAAATATGATGTTCCAGCTTTGGGCTTCAAAATTGGATGAGAAGTGTTTGGGGGTTTTTTTGTAGCTCTATGCTGTTTATTTGGTTTATTTTTGTACATTACTGTGTGAGAATATTATAAGTTACATTGCAGCATATTGTTGAAAAATCACAACATTTAGACCTCCTTTTTTTTCTCCAAAGCAAAGAAATCTGCCACTGCTGAGTAAAAGCAGTGGTTTTAGTTCACAGAATCACAGAATCACATCCTGGCTACTATATTTAAATAGATAATACAGATTTAGTCCTATTTCTTTCATTCAATTTTCCTACAAGCATATTCTCTTTATTCCAAGAAAGTTAAAACTTTATACAGTATGAATTTAGGAGAATTTTATATTCTGCATTCATGAGGTGTCCTCAATGCCAATGTCACTCTAATGAATCTGTTAAGTGTTAGGATTTAGCTAGTTTAAACCATGAATTTTATCTTAATTTACCAGAGGTTGATAGGCTTTTTTGGGCTCAGATAAGTTTGGCTTTCCAGTAACATAAAAGGAAACACAGGGACACTTGATACAAATGAAAAGGTTACTATTTACCTTTACATTCTCTCTGAAATGCAAATGAACAGTCAGTTGTTTTCTAAAGTCAAACTAAATATATGCCTCTTTTCTGTTTCCCTTTGTTTATTAGGTGACAGTAAACAATCAGATTGTGGCTTTGCCTTATAAGAAGTTTGGTGTGAGCATCTATGAGTCAGGCATAAATCGTGTTGTGGAAATTCCTGAGCTAAAAATGAATGTGACCTACAATGGCTTGTCCTTTTCTATCAGAATGCCCTACAGCCTGTTTGGCAACAACACTCAGGGACAGTGCGGTAAGGCTTGCTCTTGTAATATTTGTACTCTCAGAAAAACACAATGACAGCCCTGCTGCAAAGATGAATGGAATTTGATAACAAATTGGTGAGCAAATTCTTTCTCCCCTTACCAATCTTAGGTACTTGCAATAACAACACGGCGGATGACTGCATGTTGCCGAATGGAAACATTGCAGAAAACTGTGAAACCATGGCAGATCACTGGCAGGTTGTTGATCCCTCCAAACCACAGTGCTCTCCAGGCCTAAATCCTACAAGTTCGCCCAGCACAAACCCAACAGAGCCTTGCAAAGAATCTTCCATCTGTGAGCTTCTTTTGGGAAGGTAAACATTCCTCTTGGTTTTACAAGCCTTTGATCTTCAATTGAATTGGTGATTTGAGGATTAATTTTTCAATGAAAAATGTTTCTACCTGTTATTTCTTGTAGCCTCATGGGTTGCTTCCACTCCTTTTACTTTTTTTAGTTGTTATTCTTTGCTGACAGCTTCTTTCAATCTTCTGACTGCTACGCTAACCTTCACTGATGTTCTCATGTTCTTCTAGAGTCTCTGCCCTCCTCTGTCCTATGCCTTTTCCCACTTAGCAGAAAAGAGAGTCCAACTGAAAATGAAGATCTTAATTTTAGGAACACCGTGTCAGAATTAAAAAAAAAAACCCAAACCAAAACCAAACAAAATGTCTTTAAAAGAGGAGCACATGGTTGCACTCAGTAATATTCATGTAGCTCCTGGACTGAAAATACTTGTGTCTGAGTGTTTTTTGTAGGTGAGTGGAGAATACTCTAAGATATATTGAAAAGTTACAATCTGGATAAGTGCTCGCAGTAAAAATCTTTTATCCATAGTCCATGTCCACATCTCCTGTTGCCACATCATACCAGGTTAAGCACATTGAAAAACTTACGGATCATTCAGTAACTAATAATGATAAATATTTCTGTTTCTAGCGTGTTCAAGCCATGCCATGAGTTTGTGCGGCCTGAAAAGTACTACGCAGCCTGTGTTTTTGATAGCTGTGTACTTCCCAGCCTAGACTTGGAATGCTCAAGTCTGCAGATCTATGCTGCCACCTGTGCTGATCAAGGTGTATGCATTGACTGGAGAGGTCACACCAGTGGTGTTTGCTGTAAGTGTTTGGCCATTTATCTTGAATTATTAGGGAAGCTTGTATGGAAACGTTTCAATAGGAATGTCATGCTGCATCATCCGAGCAATGAAGACACCAATAACTCACACCAGCTGCTTTCCTTGAGTGATTTTGCAGTTAACATTTTTAATGATGGAAATATAAATGAGCCTGCAAAAATAAACATCGGTTGACTGTGCCAGAAATATCTATATCAGTACATACCTTTTTTTGTACACAGACAGTTTTGTGTTTTGCAGGCATCAGCAGATCACTCTATTTAGTGACATATGCATTATTTTTCAGCTGTAGAAAGAAGAGGACAAGGAGTAGGAATACACTCCCTTTTGAGAACCTGTGCAAAAGAGACTGAAATTATGGAAAAGTACTGTAATCAAGATGTAGACTCTTGGCTTTATCCCCTTAATGTAAAGATGGTGCCCTAACTCTATGGCTAAATTGCAAAAAATAATTTCATTCGAAGACATGAGTCTGATATCTGAGATTTTTTTGTCCTTGCTTCTCAGGGTTGCCCAGATTCAGTAAACACTGTTCAAGTTCTTGGCATAAGGTCTTGGGGCTTTTATATGACAGTTACTGAGCTCTTCCTCCTTTTTATTCTTCCATTCCAGCTTATGAATGCCCCTCAGGAAAAGAGTACAGAGCATGTGGTCCTATTAAAGAGCCAACCTGCAAATCAAGGTAAATAATCAGTTATACCTTCTACAACAGATCACTCATATCTAATGCACAGGTGAATGAGGAAAATCAACCTCCTTTCATGTCTTAAAGTGTCAAATTTATTACCACTATTCTGTTGATCCTACGTCTGAGTGCCTGTACTGTTCATGTTGTTCAGCTAGACGAGACACAAACACTGACAATCCCTAATAACAAATCTGCAGATCATTTGCCACTGTATCTTCAGTGAAAGGTTATTTGGCATAATCCTCCTCTATGTGCCTATGACAGTAATGGTGTTCCTCTGAACATTTTGTCTTGTAGTCACCAAAATGAAACTTCAACTAAACAAGTGGAAGGCTGCTTCTGTCCTAATGGAACAATGCTGTATGACTCTGGCGTGGATGTCTGCGTGAAAACCTGTGGTGAGTTTTGCCACTTCACTTGGATGCACGTTTGCTTCCTCTTTGTCGTTTCCTTCTTATGTATGCAACACAGATCTGACTGCATGCAGTCAACATATAGTAGAGATGCCTACTGATACATAACTGGTAATGGAGATTTATTTTGATATTTTCACAGGCTGTGTTGGAGTGGATATGATCCCAAGAGAGGTACGATGCCATATGCTTTTGGATTTAAAGTAGAATTTGGGGGTTGGAGAAGAGAGCTGTCTCCACTGATGCAGGCTTGTTTTATGGTTTCCCAACTTTTTATTCCTGATTTTACTTCCGTTCTTTTCAGCTGGTAACTGTGCAATCACTAATTTTATTTTCTTTAATGACAGTTTGGGGAAGAGTTTACAGTAGACTGTCAGGACTGTGTTTGCCTGGAAGGGGAACATGGTATTGTATGCCAGCCTCATCAATGCCCTGAGCGACATAAGATCAGTTGCGATGGAGAAGGCTTCTATGAGGTCACCGAAGTCAATCCTGAAGACTCCTGCTGCCCTCTTGTCACCTGCAGTGAGTTAAAACTATGTTTCTAGTTTTTCTACGTGACTTAGAAACAGAAAGAGACTGAACTACTTTAGCACCAGAGAGCTACAGCAGTTAGTCTCAAAATAGTATTTTTCCTCTTGCCTTTTAAAATCAGCTTGCCCAGTGTTTGGGAAAATGCATTTTAATATTGAAATTATTCAGGATAACTGAACCTACAGTTATGGGACTCAGTGCAACTCAATTTCTAGTTCTAGAGTTAGGGACCACATTTCATTCAAGCAAAAATTCTCTGTGGATTTTCATTTTGCAGCAGCTGCCTATAACACGGGTGAGAGTAACAGCTGTTCAGTACTTCTCTTCATAGAATTGGGATACTTTATTAACACAGGATAATTACCTAGTAGAAAAAGTTTCATAAACTAATGCAGTACCCCCAAACCAGTGTCTAGATGTACTAGGAAAAATGTGTTCCCTTTCTGCAGTTTATTTATTTGAAGAGAATGTGGACTATTTCCTAGCCATGGAAAGTTCATCCTGAATGCTTTGATAGATGCTTATTTCTAGCAGCTGGGATTTAGTGTACTGTTTGGCTTATTCGTTGTTTGTTTTTTTCCTCAGAATGCAATACAAGCTTCTGCACAGCTAGAGTCCCCAAGTGCTCACTGGGATTTGAAGTTCATTCTCATATTCCCAGTGGTCAGTGCTGTCCTGTGTACCAATGCGGTAAGTTCCTTGGGAATATATTACAATGATTAGCATTATATATTACAGTATTTAGCATTACACTTAATGAGACTGTATGCAATAGCCTATTGAAGAAGATATTAAACACAGATTCTAGAAATTAGTTACTATTAACATTAGTTACTACTGCTATAGTTATGACAACTAGGAAATCAGATACACCTCAGGTGACTCAAGTTCAATTCTACTGATTATAAATACATATAAGAACAGCTACAGAATTAACTCTGACTGGGGTCTCAGCTTAATTTAACAAAAAGTCCTTATAAGAATCCCTAGTAGAAGACAGCTTTACAAAGATTGCTTTGTTCTTGGTAATTGAAACAAAGAAGTACTTGGTACCTATTAACTGGACATTCTTGGCTATGAACTGGACTGCACATATTGGGACAAATCTTTCTTTTTTTTGCACATGCAGCATTAGTTCTTATACTTTATACATGTTATGTCTGCTACCAGAATGGAAGGGTAACTGATGAATTTGAGTTCATTGTGGAAGAAATGAGTTTGACTAGAGTGGTGTGAAGATATTTTTTATTCTTTTTTCCTATGTTAACATCTAACTTCTTGCATATTAACAGTTCCCAAGGGGGTCTGTGTTCACCAGAGTGCTGAGTTCCTGGTAAGTTCTAAAAATGACTAAAAGACCAGTTAGTATACTTGATGACAAATGCTATAAGGAGTTTCATCCAGTGCAATCAATATTTTAGAAATGTTTCAAATTTCTGTCAGGAGGTCATCAATTTCACCAAGCCTAAATCTCTCCTGAAAAGGTTGTTGTGTATGAAAGACATTGAAGAGCTGCTTGTATGTCAAGATCAGGAGAGAGATTTGGGTTAAATGTGCTTGCATTTTAAAAAATCAGTTCCCATTTATTATCAGTACATTGTTGCAGTTTTAAGACTCTGCTTTCAAAAATTAAAAGATATGTGAATAAGTATTATTCTAAACAAACCTAGATTTCTAATAAATTCTCTTGGGTCTAGTAATTGTACCTGTTCTTTTAATACCAGAGTTTTTCATTGCTATCTATAGGACTTCAATGAAGAGGCACATTAAATGATATTCAGTGTTTAAAATGTTGTCTTTATAAATGGCTAGCCATATAGCTATCCAATTGTCTTTATGATTTTTTCCTTTTCCATTGCTTGATTTACAGATTATTTGAAATTAAAAAATGTCTGTCAAACATGTCATATACCATTAACATATGCTTTTTTTCCCTTAAAATTTTTAGCCTAACTCCTCAGTCTTTGTTGATAAATGTCAGAATTGTTTCTGCACAAATGAAGTTAACATCAGCACTCAACTGAATATCATCTCATGTGAACCTGTTCCATGCAATACACGCTGTGCACCGGTAAGTGGCAAACTTAAACAAAAAAAAACCAAAATACCCATGTATGTGAAAATCACTTTGATCAATGAGTGGTATTAAGCAAAGGACAGGGAGTTGAAATTCAGAGACAAACTCCAGTGTGGATGCCAAGTGTGCTTTGAGCAATCTGCTGCATGCAGCTTGACTCCATAACTGACAGTATTCCGTTCACATTGGCCAGACTAGCTGGGAAATTTCTGTAGAGCACTCAGTGGAGAGATATTTAATTATTAGGCATATTTATTGCAGTACATTAATTTATTCCATCTATAACCCGCTTTTATTACTTGTCTTCTGTTGGGTCGGAACACAGAAAGTCATAAATCTAGAGTGCACGTCAAAGCATAATCAATTAATGGATTAGTATGTTTTCATTTATTTCTCAAAAATTCATCTATTATAGTGCTTTGGTTTTAATTTTAATATCTAGGGATATGAACTTAAACCAGTGAAAGGTGAATGTTGTGGAAGATGTGTGCAGACCAAGTGTATTATACATACAGCAAACAGTGCTCAACTCATCTTGAGTGTAAGTATGCCCTACATCTCTACCAAATTTGTAAAGTTCCCTGTTTCAGAAGGGGAACATCTCCTTGCCAGAGACAAGGCTTAGTGTAAGTTTGCACCTGAAAGATCTAAGACTCATCTGAAACAAAACCTACCTACAGTTTTTTGACCTGAAGGTAGGTCTCATGAAATCAAATTTTCTGGAAGGCTCTTCTTGGAATGACAAATCCAATACCATTGGAAGGGATTTTCTTTCAACATCTGGAAGCTTGGGCTTGTGTTTGTTATTTGATTTCTGTATAAACACTAGTAAAGCCTGTATGTGGAACAATTGTATTGCCCCTGTAGGGTGGAAATTTAGGGTTCTTCTTGATTAGCATATAACAGTCTAGCTGTTTGTGGATGATTTCTTAAAGGTACTCTACATACTTCAGAGACATTTTTCTTTCTCAAGGAAAATCCCATGTAAAACTGAAGGTTGTCTCCATGTATAGCATATTGCAGTACATGTAACAATCTGTATCTGAAATGGCTGTTAAAAATAATTTTTTGGGAAACAAGAGGAAAGTCATTGTCAGAGGAAAAGAAAATTGTGTCTGAGCTCCCTTCAGATTTTCTGATTACATTTTACATTTTGCATGCAGCCTGGAGAGTTTAAAAATGATCCTTCCAACAACTGCACCATTTATAGCTGTGTAGATATCCACAACCAGCTTATCTCTTCCACATCTGAGATTACCTGTCCAGCATTTAATGAGGAGAGCTGCAAACCTGTAAGTAAAAATGGAAAATTTACCCTCTACTCCATAGATAGATTACTTCAGTTTAGTTCAGCCATCTAACAAAGAACAAAAGTAAAATTAAGCTCTGATGACCCTTCACCGTAATTTCTCAGTCCCGAGGGCAAAAGTTTCTAATGCATCCATGCACAGCCCTATCCAGCATATAAAATATCTGGGTGAGAATTTGAGGCTTATAACTGGTAACTGTCTCTCAGTAGCCAAAATATTGGTCAGCACTGAGATACTAAGTCTTTGCTGAATGCTCTGTTTGGGGTCCTGTCTCAACAGGAACCATGTTTTCTTGAATGTTCAGAATCACAAGTTGTTCAGTCAATAGGCTGCCAGTAACAGCATGCATACTCCCCATTCAAATACAGAAAACTTCAAGAAAGCACTTATCAGAATAGTTTCTGAGGAAAAATGACATGATGTTAACTGTAGACTTCCTTCAAAGAGTCATTTTTATTTTTACAGTCCTTTGTCAGTTGATAGATTTCAAGTTTGGAAGAGACCATCTTATCTTTGCTTATTCAGATCAATGCTGCAGTGTTCGCTGGTTATTTCCAGCCATTGGCGAATTGCTCTCTTTAATTATTGGCCTAAAAGCATCTTTAAATACTAGGAAATAAAACAATATAATTTTTTCTGTTTCTTTTTTCTTTCAGGGAACTATTGCACTCTTACCTAATGGTTGTTGCAAAACCTGTAAGTATCCCAGTCTATCTGAATCAACAGTACAGAGAATGAATTGTCTTCTTTAACCAAACCATTTTCCAGCAATAGATGCTGATATATTTCTATTTAAATAGATACTTTTACATAGAAGTTTGTTATTCCAAGCATTCACTGTCCAATCTCTCTGGAAGAGTTTAAGCTGAAGCAGCAAAATCACTTCAGGCAGTTCTTTGAGTGCACTAGTGAAGCCGAGGGAATGCTGAACTGCAAGGAACTTCTGGAGCTAGTCCACTGCAAGTATTTTCTGATCTTTCCCTCTAGGTGCACCCGTGGATAGCCGTACACCGTGCTCTGTCCGTCAGAGGGAAGACTTTATTGTCTATAACGGCTGCCGTTCCGTGGACAGAGTTGTCATGACTGAGTGTGAAGGAACATGTGGAACCTTCTCACTGTAAGTAAACTTGTCGGACAATGAGATTTAAGTTCTCCTGGCGCTGAGCTTGTTTACATAAAAGGAACAATAAGTAGGCAGACTACAGAATGGTAGAAGACTTGGGACTATTTGCTCCCCAAATCATAGAGGCAAAATCATGAAATCTGTGACTGAACAGCTGATTTGTCTTAATACAAAGCGGAAAAGTGTATTACGTTTCCTTGAAGTTCAGACAGATATGATAAGGTCTATTAATCCGGTAAAAGCTGCATTGTCTGTCATTTGTGTCAGACCACCTTTGCTAGAAATCATAATGAAAAAATATGGATTATTTCCTGCAATGGGAATGAGCCCAAGGAACAGCCAGACTTGATACTCATAAGCTCAAAAGCTGCTTCTAATAGTTAACATCTAAAATGAAACACATATACATCTTTAAAAGGAAAATTCAAACATACGATTTTATAAAGTAAATAAGTTAGAAAACTAACGCTTTAGGGGTGGTGTTAGAGTATTTTGACTGTACATTTTTCTCTGAAATGAGGAAATGTACAAAAAAGTGGCTATAAGGCAGTGGCTAGTAGGATACCTGGTAGTGAGCACTGGAAAAACACAATTCTAACTCCCCAAAGAAACTGTCACTTGCTGCCTATCACTGAGTACGCCACAGGTCACCTTATGTGGGAGAAAACTGATCTTTAGTACCACACAAAACTTTGATTGGCCAGGGAGTTTATTAGTATTTTGAAATACCTTATCATTTTAGGGTCTTTCTGTGGTTGCTTCTGCACACAAATACAAAGAAAAGGTGGATCTTGACGCAGTTCATAGCCTAATGTAGACATATTCTGCAGATTAGGAACGGTGCTTGGGAAGCTGATGAACACAAGACTTCAAAAAATACTTTGAGACGGGAACAAACTGCTGTTTCGCTTTCCTTTTAGCACTGCCCTGGTTGGGATATGCATTTTATTCCCATGATCCAATTGTAGCTTTTTTAGGCAATTGATTGATGTGATGCCATTCTGTATGATGTTGTAGCGCTTTGTCTATGCAGTTTTCATATTCAGGTCAGGGCTTTGTCTCCCCTTAACTGTTGCTCTGGTGTATTTAAAATCCATCAGTGCTAGGATTATGAGAGGGAGCTAAAGAAGCTGATAATCTTCTACTCACTGGGGATTTTTTATAGGACTTTGATACCAATGATTTTATCAAAAAGAAAAAATTCAGTAAGTGCAATGAACTTTAAAAGCATAATATTATAATCATAATTATAATATAAATATTATAATTATAAATTCTGCCAGGTGAGCTTAGATCTTCCATTAGCCACAACTACGGCTTCTCACAGGAGTTCTGTACGTGATTTCACCCCTTCCTTCTGTATGTTGGCTTCTGGCACAGAGTAACATTGCCATTTTCTATTTTAATAGATACTCTGCTGAGGCCAATTCTATGGATCACAGCTGTTCCTGCTGCAGAGAAACAAGGACTACTGAGAAGCACGTGGTACTGAAGTGTCCTGGTGGGCACTCAATGCCACATAAGTACGTGTATGTGGAAAGCTGCAGCTGTCAAGACACTGAATGCAAGAACTCACAATCCAGTGAGTTGCCGAATAGAGAAGAAAAAGGCAAGGCTGCTCTGAACCGTACCAAGAGGGCTGTCAGCTTGACATCAAAATGAGGACAGAAAAAAACTAGTAGCATTTAACTGAAAGGGCTGTGCACTATTCTTAACTTGCTTGATACTTTTGAATGTTGCTTTTCCCAGTAAATGTATTCTGTTTATTCTCTGATTAATTTGAACAGTGCTCTATTTATGTGTGACCAAATAAGAACACAAATTTGTATTCTTCCAAGTGTACAGCCTTTTGGGTCCTTTTACAATCTGCTTATTTTCTCTGAATGATTAAAAGCACATTTCAAAAAGCATGGCTTTTGTAGTTATTTACGTACTGCCTTGATTAATCTGACTTTGAAAAGAGAAGTTCTTTTTCAAGTTAATGGAGGTTGAGTGATACATATCCTAAATTTTGGGGGGGTCTATTTCTGGCTCCCTAAAAACTGAAATGTCAGTGTTTAAGGTAGGAGAGAAATTGACTCTGTCTGCCAGAACAAAGCCAAAGATTGTTATGAAGTGATTCAGATTACTTGGAGAAACTTCTAGTTTAGCACCAGATCTTATTTTAGCAGGGCTGTGTACGCTAGAACTGTCCCAGGTCATCACAATTATGTATTTTCACTAAAAAAGTAGTCCTTCAGCTCTGACATGTTCACATATGTTCATTCATAGTGCTTTCAGGTTGTGCACTATTTTGTGCTACTACTAGCTTATTGAATGTGCTCCAGTTTAGGATGCAGACACTGGTAGGAATGCGCAGAAAATGAAACTCCAGATATTTTTCCGCTTTCCAATACTATGATTGGAGACATAACTGATCTAAGGAAATTTCGTCAGTTTACAAAGCAACTAATGAGCCTGGTTTTTCACCATGGGTTTCTAAGGATTTTTATCTCTATGTTCATTGTGAGATGTGACTGATATTTATCTCCTGGGACGCTTACAAAGTCACTCTGCTCTGTGGATTCTTTGTTGTCTAAAAATTTCTGTGCTGACACTACAGCCAAACTTATAAACTAGTCTTTTGCAAAAACTGTTTTTCTCAAAATCTGTTGAGGTTTACCTGTCTTTGAGATTTTCATTTTCACAGTTAAATTTGACTGAAGTCAGAAAATAAATTCCAGAGCCAAATAGATACAAGATATGATCAAATTTGCCTTGTTTCCTATGAAAGAGATAAAATATTACTAGTCAGTAGTAGCATTTTGCTGCACACTATATTTACACTGAAATCTAAAATCTTCCTTGCTACATTCATTTTTCGTTAGTTCTATAGTTTGCACGGGCTCTTTTTGGCCCTTCTAGCAAAGGGTGAACTACTTCTTAATAAGGAAGTTTAAAGATTCTGTGCAAGTCAATAAGGCTGCAGATTTTGACTTCACCACTGCAGGGCAGTCTATGGCTAAGAATGTAAAGTCACTTCGGACCAAAAAAGCAAGCTGCCTCCAAAGGAAGTTTCAATTTCCTCAAGTAGAGTGTTTATCTCTGAGCAGAAGGAATGCTGCTGTTTCCCCACAGACACTTGTATGTTCTGAATAAGCACTGAAAAAAGTTTATTCTGAAAGGTATTTACACATGGTGTCACTTACAGTGCTCCATATTGCAGCTCTTCCAGTTTTGGTGCTGGGTCTGTGTTGCCCATAAGCAGGTTCCCAAGCAGATGCTGTCAGAAAATTCTTACAAATGCTTGGCAGTTCCAGGTCAAACTCTATATGTCAAACCTCCACCCCTTTCTTCACCCTTAATCACCTTAGAACTTAGTGCTTTCAGTTTGCACTTGCATTTCCAGTGGAACTGGGTGACAAAATTGAACAGATGAAACTTTTTCCAGTAGAGAAATCCACAGAGTCTTTGGGAGAGAAAGGAAGGAAAGAATCCTTAACTGTGTATCCCTACAAAGAGTGGTAGTGATAGTGAGCAGCACTTTTACTCCCCTCCCCAACGCTCTTGGAAGTAAATGGAGACCTGTACTATCTGATCCCATGAAGCATTTTGTTTTTTTAAAAACAGCTGTTGGATCTGCAGGTCACAAGCAGAGATTCTTCTGAAAAACCCAGGGGACAAACTGAAGAAATCTCTCTCATTGCCCTCTGTCTCTTTAGGGACTCAGGGAACATCATGGGACCTTCTGATCCCATTATCTTCCAGTCAGGATCCCTACTGCAAGGGATCCTGACAGCATCATAAAAACCATTAGTGCTAGAAGGGAATGGGCTTGACTCTCTCTCTCCTCAAAAAATTACTCCAATCTCCAAGACTTTTCTTCTCTTCTGGAGTCTAAAAAAAAGGGAGAAGTAGCAAGAGCTCCATGTCATGTCTCCATGCCTGAGTCCTGTGTTCATATCCTCTTAGACTTTCTGTCTAGCCTCCCACTTTCATTGCTGGCAAGGGGTTTCTTTTCAGTTTGTTTCTTTCCTTCATTTCCTGGTACTTAGCAGTTTTAGTTTTGCCTTGAAAAATGAGGAAGCCTTCTTGAGAGGCAAGTAGGACTTCCAGCCACATAGCCTTTGAAGGCACCAAAAAAAAGGTCCCAGCTCTTACTCTCCAAGAGCTGCTTGGTTTGGCCTACTTTGTCTTGTTGTCCCTAAGCACAAGATAAGCAGAGTTCCTCTAAATATGAGGTTTGAACATGTCCCCAAGGCCCTCAAAGAAGTACTTCAAACTGCTTTGATGTTCTGGTAAACAAAACAGAGCAACACAAAACACATCATGGCCTTATTGCTGCTTTCCTGAAGGAAGGGAAGGGCAGATATGGGTGAGCTGAAATTCCCCCTTACAGGCTGGAGCTGGAATTTACCTGTAGCATGCTTATTGCCCTGGTTATCCTGGTTTTGAGTTCTTGCCTCGGGGGCAAGCTTCTCCAAGGCAGTTGGAAGCTCAAGATCTTTCCGAGGCAGCTGCAGTCTTACAGGGAGCTCCCCACAGCATGGAGTTATCTGTAGGAGATCACCACAGCTGGGAGACCACGGCCAAACGCTGGAGCAAACCCGAGTGGGTTGGCTGCAGCTCAGGGAGGATGCTGATGCCACATGAGTAAAGGGCACTGCAGCTGAGGGCCTCCAGGGCAGCTCACAACACGCTTGTCCGCTCTGACAAAAGAGATCCTTGTCCTACTGCACTGTGGGCCACCGGGAGGTGGGGGGTGGGAGTATTCCCTTAGACGCATCCTGAGCCTCACAGTAGGTTGCACGCTTCCCTGGAAGCAGGGCAATTGCGGAATGCACTTTATCTGTGAAACACATGGGTTTTAGTCTTCTTCTGCAGGATGGTTTGAATTTCAAACCATTTCTTTGTAGTTACCTGGAGATGCACTAGAAACTTTTTTTCTCATGAATCTACTGAAATACAGTGAGAATTTTCATCTGGAGTTAAAAAGGAGTTCTCAGAAGATTTGCTGATAAAGTGAGCATGGTTGTTTTATGAACCATTACTGGACAAGTGTTTTGAGAACACCAGGGACAGAAAGGAAAGTGCTTGTTAGCAATATGGAAAATCACTGCTGTTATCTGAGGTAAGGCAGATGGAATTCAGAAGCAGGGGAAAAAGCCACATGCGAACCAAAAGGAACTCTCCCCAAAATAATACAAGGTAGAGGTTTCTGATCTAAGAACTACCTTGCTTACTGATATAACTATGTAATATAATCTTATTATTTTGTGCTGCAGCAGAGGAAGGGTAAGATAAAATTTTCAGTATGTTTGCTGTTTGACTGTACTTTGCTAAACCACACTTCACTGAACTAAGCACATACAACTCTGCATATAAGCCCCAATGAAAGGACTTCAGCAAAGGCAAAGCCCTAAGTAAATAATCATGCAGTTACTGTGCTTGTTGTACAATGTTTGCATTTGTCTAGAAAAGCAAACTCAGATACTGTGAAAAAAAGAGACAGAAATAGACTTACAAACTATGAGATCATAGGAAAGAAAATTCTTATGAGTTTTAGGTCTGACAAAAACCAAAATACATTTAAATAACTGTAACATTGATACACAATTTCTGAAATTTCATCTCCCAGCAGAAGCTTTGAGGAGTAGGGGATATTTTAAGACAGAACAAGTTCATCAAGTAAAGCAGACCTCTTCCACGGCCAAATTTCCTAAATTAATTCAATCTTTTCAGGCTACCACAAACAACTGTGTTCTTAACTGGCAACCTCCTAGACTAAGGTCCAGCCAGGTCCAACCAGGCTACATAAGCCATATTCCCATCACTAATCCTGTAAGTTCTTTTTCATCTGTTATGTTCAAAACGAATTTCCTTTAGTGTCCCAGTTTTTCCGAATTCACATGTGAAATGCTTGAATTCCTTTCAGAGACTTGCCTCTAGAATAGAGAAAAACACCACTGTAATGTTTTTATTATCCCAAGGCTTTGAGAAAAGTTCCAAAAAAGTAAAACTCAGAGCTCACACTATATATCTGATATTGTTTCAGTGCAACAGCTTCTGTATCAAAATATCTTTCTGCTGCAGAGTGGTTTAAAGACAGAAAACACTTCATGTTGCCTTTTGCTACTCTTTTGGGCAGCCTCCTCTCTACATTTGACAGAGAAGTAGTTTCTTCCAATGCCGCTGAGCTTCCCCAGTTCCTGGAAATCATGGATCTTTCAATGATACACAATTACTCTTACAAAGAGTAGCTTGAAAAGATCATTCTGGAGGTTTGTTCCTGGTCATATTATATGATGTATTTTAATGGTGAAAACCTTGTCATTTGCCTTGAAGGTTAAACAGAAAAGCTAGTCATGAGAGCCTAATTCGGTTAGTCACTCAAATGCTCATCTCCACACCCAGAAGAAGCTTCTGCCTGACTATACCAAGGCATAAGTCTGACATAAAGACAACAGAAGCATAAGAGGTTTTCAAATCTTTAAAGATTAGCATGTATGTGGGGAGCAAGTTGGAGAAGAAACTAAGCAAAACAACATACATACAACTAGCCTATTTGACAAAAATCAAGTAGAGTTATAGTATGGCAGAGCTGGGGTTGAGAAGGAGCACTTGTGCTTCATGCAGCTCTCCTTTAAGCAGCAACAAAAGGCAACAGGAACAGTGATCAAGGAATGTGGCTTTACACAGTGCCTGTGACCTGACACAGCAGTTAAATTTCAATAGCCTGTCCCTTTGGACTGGTGTAGCTGAGCACTTCTTGCCCTTTGTTTGCAGGATCTATGGGAGATATATGGTCATTCTTCTCCTTAAGGGAGTCTGAGCAAAACAGAGCACACTAAGGGCACCTAGTCCCTGGGTGGCCTATTCCTGCCTTCCCAACATTCTAAGCAGAGGCCTAAGGAAAGATTGTGTCCCCATTTCCCTTGGTTTTCCTCTTTCTGGTTAGATGTTGGGATTTAAATTAAAATTGATATTCAGCCACCTACAAAACTACTTTGGTCTTGGTGGCTACAGTGTTCAAGGCAGAGCAAGCTCTGAAACTTGGATGGCATAGAAAAGTTATCTGCCTACTGTGAGATATTACAGTTTATGCTGGAAGGATCACAATCTTTTGAGTCCAGAGTTTTAGATTGGGTCCTCAATAAGGACATAGTGTAAGTCCAGTTTAAGAAAAAAAAGCAGGTAAAAGTTGCTTAGCTTCCCACCTCAACTTGTTTTCTGCCCTATCTCTCAGCCTTTCTTTTGGCTTGCAGTATCTTTCAGTCATGATGAACATGGTTACTGGCTGTGTAATTTCATGTAATTTCAGGGTTATAGAGATCTCTGTATTAAGTATGCAGTGTCCTCTTCTGAATTATCTTGGCACTTGAGAAATAAGAAATTGCTTTTTCAAAAATAGTGGAGTCTGCTCTAGCCTAAACCCCATAAAGCTCTAATTATTATAGCAGAAAGTTCATGTCCTTCCCCACAAGGGGCCCTGGGTTCCCTTTGTTCTGCTTTTCACCAGGAAGGTGAAAGGTATGTGCTCCATGCTTTTCACCAGGAAGGCTGCTTAAAGAAAAATCTTTCAAGTAGAAAATCTCAAGGGCCAAACCTCCTGATGAGTTGGCTTTCTATGCAGGGAGTCTTTCTAACGTGAGGAAGTGCCAATAGGTCAAAGAGACCTGTGTGCATGAACACCAATCAGCCGTGTCATTACTCCTTGTACATGGATTTTGAAAGATCTACATCTTTTTTTTTTAAAAAACCAAACAAACAGCAAAGAGCAGCTGAACTCTTTCCTTGTAAACAGGAATAACCAATGTCCCTGATTATTTCAAGAAAAGTCAAGGAGCCCCATGGCAAGATGAGAGGTTAAAGACCTTTATGTTTGTTCTAAGGCAAAATGTAAGAAAACATCCAACCATATCCCATAAAAATTAAAATGCTGAAGGCATTCTTCATATATTTTAATGGATAATTAATGACAGAGATCCATTCCTTCCTTTTCTACTGCCTGCTGCAGATCACCTTATACATACTGACAGCTGTTTCAAACTGAGCGGTAGATGCAAATCTGATGGATCAAATAAATCTTTAATGTAAATTTCCTAAATTCTATGATATCATAAAAAGGATAAAAATATAATCCACATTCTTCTTGAACTACACTGGCAACTCAGAATGCACAAATGATTGTTATAATTATCAGTTCTGTAAAATATTTTGCCAAATTCACTTCAGACTTTTTTTATCATGTGGATTATTGGCACGAGAAGGCTTGACACTAAATCTGGATGAATTGTTTTCCTGGCTAACATTACCTTGTTAATGAAGCATGCATCATTTCTTTAGAGTTATTATTTAGGCAGTGCTTGTAAAACACCATTTTATAGTGGATACTCATTTTAAGAAGCAGTACCAGCTTTGCCTGACATGAAGCGGAATATTAGAGGATTTCCAAGCTGAACCCCACCAGTGTTTGGACTGACCCAGGATGGCCTTAATGCTTTACAGTATGTGTTGAATCACCTTTTGACAGAAGGATGTGATACAAATGCAACTGCCAGACTTCAGTACAGTGGCTGGATTTTAACCCACCAGATGCCCCCTATTTGAGTGCCTCTTCACCAAGTTTCTATCAAAAAACATGAGATGTGAGTCACTGGTGTATTATATTAGCTTCATGACGGTTTATCTTCAGTGAGTCAGTGGTGATAAAGAAGCTGAGTTAATATTTACCTATTGTATTTACCAAAATCACATACCCTTTAGTGGCAAATGATCCATGAAATGGGCGGTAAAGAGGCCAAGAGGAATTGTTCTTTTTGGTAATACAACTGCAGAAAAGGGAAGGCCTCTTATGCCGCAGAGTCCAATAAAGGGAAGAGTTATTAATCCCAGTATGTCACTGCAGGGGGAATAGTTATATCTTGCATGCCAGCAATAGCAATGATTCAGTGGTAAGTGATCAACATAGTCTGTAAGCTCCCTATCAGTCTGAATTTCCTGCTGAAAGCTTCCATGTGTTTTTTCTTAAAACCTCAGTGTTGCCACGCTTGAATATGAAAACTTCATTTGAATGCAAATATCCTTCCCCTGTCAGTAGCCCTGAAATCGTTAGAGGGGAGTGAAGCATCCAGTGATTTCTAAGGAGTGTAGCCTGCAGTATCGGTGGAGAAGTCAGAAGCAGCAGCTCTGGCTAGTCACTGACAGGAACTCTGTTCCCCAAGAAATGGCAAAGGAATGGCAAAAATGACAGAGCAGACAAGCAGAGGTAAGGAAATGCCTAGGTACAAAGGAAGAGGACTGACAGAGTGTCCTGTTTCTTTGAGTAGAAAGAGTTGTGCTCTTGCTTTTCTTAGAGGAGGATCCCAGATGACTGATATTACTTTCTGTGCTGAGTAGAGCATAAGTGGATGTTGGTTCAATGAATTATATGTTTTATTCTGTCTGTTCCTTGAACACAGTTTTAACATGTGCTCTTCATGCTCTTCCCATGGCCCTAAATGCTAAGTGGGGATTACAGGGGGAAATCATGTCTTTTGAACCGCCCCACACACAGAAGACAAAGGGTTGGGAGTTGCAGTGGTCAACCTCAGTATGTATTTTTCATCAAAGGACTACTCCAACCTGAAGGGTATCTTTGTCAAGTAGTCAGTATGTGGTTCCTGCTGCTTTTGTGCTGCTCAGTGGGAATAAAGGGATTTTTTTCCAGAGTCAGGCATCATACTCCTAGAATCTGATTCTTCTTTCTGCTCTCATACCAAAATGAATTAAATAGGTGCTTTGATTGCCTGGATGGGATTGGGGAAAGAAGAGTACCATGATTAAAAAATTATGGACTTTATCTCAGCTGAGTCCTGCATTTGGATTTTGACACTAGCTTTGATTTCAGAAAATTATTAGCTCTCGGCTTTCCATCTTTATCCTCAATTAAGCTCTTTTAGTCTGTGTCTGTGATTTACTGACCTATGTGTTTTTCCTCCCGGGCTTCACTGCCCTTCCCCACACCTGCCATTAGCCCTGTTCTGTGACACCAACAGGAACTCAGTTTAAAAGTTACCATGAGAATCTGCTGAATTTGAGTGTTACTGTTGCACTGCATTCTATTTCAGACCATCTTCATATGTACAATGTCATATTCTCATGGTTAGGTTTATCTACTAGATATTCTCCTGTTTTACTTTGTACCTATTTGGATGGAGATACATAGGGAAGATGTGTTGTGATTAAAAAGAAAAGCAGAAGGAGTCCATTATTTCCATCACCACTGCTGTAAAGTCTGTTAACCAGTTCTGTATTCCAGCCAAAATGGCAGGGCTTCAAGAACAGACTTTGCCTTCCAGTAGTGCCCTGCCTCAAATGTGACTGACAACGGAATTAATGGGACACGGACAGTGGCAAAGGGGTAACATGAACTCATGTTTCATGTACTGCACAATGGTCTTGCCTGCTACTGCTGAATTTTCTTTAGAGCAACAGCAGCAGCAAATCTTCATCTGGCAGACATTTGCACCTGCAGTTCTTTAAGCCACTTCACAACTGTGCAGGGGCAGCAGCTGAAGGAAGCAGCAGGCCAGCTTTGGTTCATTCAGCTGTGTCAATACCAGAAAGCTTGGTAAGGCAGTGAGCAAGACACTATTCTCCAGGACCAGCTTACTGTCTGCCAACCAGATAAAGGGGCACGTGTATTTCCCAGTGGGTGCACGCACAAGCTCGACCTGAGGCCTTGCAGCCAGGGTGAGACCTATGTCCACCTTCAACTATATTTGTGCCCACTTACTACTGGCAATCACTCTGGCATTAGTATACTCCCAAAGGGGCATGGAGCAGCTGGAAGTGTGTTATCTGTGTTTGATTTGCTGGGACTAGGTGAGAGGCTTCCTCTCTGTCAGGAGCAGTCTCCCCACGGCATGGATGAGGTGAAGAAATGCCTATGTCAACCCAGCAAGTAAATCCCTAGAAGAGACTCTAAAATTACTGATATCAAACATCTGTAACAGGATGTCCTGCAGTGGACTGTAGAGCTCATGACTGAGTCTGCTGGATTTTTTCTGGGTATGTGATAGAGTATTAAAGTACTTTGACAGAACCAGGGGACACTTCTGCAGCAGCATAATTTAGGAAGTGAAGGACTGAATTGGGGTCTACATTTTGATGGGACTTGGGCACAGCTGCTTGATGATGTTTGGAGAAACCACCACCTCTGTGTGCATAAAGAATAAATTACCGTCTCATGAATAACTGGTATGATTACATCCCATTTGTGTAGTATATGTGAGAATTCTGCACTTTGTGGCCTAATGTTGCTCCTGGTCTGTTGAAGCAGTAAGTCTCTGGCCTTTTTTTGTAAAATCTTTTGGATACACTTCTTGAAGGGCAGTGCCCTCATGGCAAAAGATTTTACTCTAAATAAAACATACATTATGCTTGACCTTACAATACTTTTTCCTCCAAAATTTAGAAGTCACCATTAAGTTAGCAGAGGTAACAGAAAAGTTTTCTTGAGCTGGGGGACTGTGCCAATGTGCAAGCCAGAGCAAAGCTCTGAAAGAGGCCAGTGATTGCTTTTAACTAATCAGATGTTCTGAAAAGCTGTTGTTGCCAAAGAAATAACAACAATGTAGGAGGAAGGTGGGGGGAGCTATATAAAAAATGGAAATTAGAAAAGGACAGCTCTCTTTCCCCATAAAGCAAGAGAGAAGTGGATACCTATCTTTACTGAAAGACAGGGGTTGCTGGGTGCTAATATGAACAACTGAAAGAAAATTTAATAAAGCTCCACCTTTCAGGGACCCTGTCATCAATGTTTTGTTCCCATGCCAAACTCCTGGACTATAAAAATCTGCCTATAAGCCAAGAAAAAACACTTCCCTGAAAGGATTTTCAAGTTACTGCTCCACGGCAAGATGAGAATAAAAAAAGCGGGATCATTTTGGATCTTCTGCCTAATCTGGAGTTGTTGCAAGGGCAAAGAACCTGTTCAGATAGGTAAGAAAAAAAATCTAATTCTCAGATTACTTACTCTTATATTGCTCTCCATAGGTGAAGAATAGAGTTGACAAATTTAAATGTGTGACATATTCATGTAAAAGCTGTGGATACATCATACACTGTTTAACATTGAACATTTTCATCCTTATTGTCAACCATTTAGGTATTTAACTTTTTTACTTCCATTACTAGGTAGTGTATCAACTGTTTTATGTCCTAAGTGACTAATCTTTAAGAGAAGACCCTCTGGATGCAGGTTGCATCACCAAAAAGAAAAAAAAAAAAAAAAAAAGTGACACCCTTTTCAGCTAGGCTTGATTGACTAGTAAGAAATGTTGAATTTGCAATAATCACATTTTTTGTGGTCTGCTTCACTCTTACCTCCTGGTTTGACTTTGAATGTCTTACACTTTTCCCATGCTGCTTAATACACAACCAATTGATGTAACAGTTATTGCTGTCCTAGTAATTCTGGCAATTCCATTTCCAAGAATAGCCAAACTTTCTCATTTGCCCTCATTATTGTTTAGAAAAGTGCTAAATTGCCCTACTCTACTTTAGTGCTGCAACAACCTATGTCAAATAACAGTCCCTTTAAAAAGAGACTGTTTCTGTAAGGACTTCATGGCACTTGAGTGTGCGATGCACATTTCTAGCATTAAGATCTGAATTTCTCAGTTTTCCCCTGCTAATTCTTAGGCAGGAATACTTAGTAATATTTTAGACTTCACTGAGTGCATTAATTTTTTATTACATTAGTGGGTTTTTTTTGGATCTGTGATGGATGTTGATATTCCTAAACAAGCTACCTAAACAACACAAAGAAATTTGCCCATTTTCATTTGTCATTCTTTCAGATGCGTCTAGAAGAAACGCTAAACACATTTTGTAGCAAGCGTATATGATTTAATTCAGGGTAATTCATGTTGTCTTTGTGAAGCTCAGTGGCATGAAAACTACTTTGTGAAGTGATATCTTATATGCACTTAGGGTATGTACCTATTTGACAGAGGTACAACTTAGAGGTCCAAAACATGAGTTTTGGTAGAGAAGAAAGAACACCTGAGCTGACTGCTGAAGGTGGTAGCAGCCTCAGCCATGAGATCAGTGGCTGCTGTTTTGCTGTAGAGCCAAGTCACCTGTCATATCTCCTGGAAGGGACTCAGTGCAAGACTTTGGATGTATCTACAGTGTAAATACAGACACAATCTTTACAGACAATGGAGAGATGCATGCAGTTTTGAGCATCTTGTTAGGCAGATAGGTAAGGTAGGGAAGCTAAAGCTCTTCTGCTTCACTGTTAACTTAAAGGAGCCAGGGCTAATCTGCTTACATTGGAGGTATCTCTGTCCTTGGCTTCAGACGATCAGGGAGATGAAACTCCTTGCCACAAGCTAGTATCTTCCAGGAGTTATTTTTTGCCTTTGAAAAATCTCTCCTTCAATGTTTTTCAAGAGAAAAAGGACAAAGCACCTCATATGGGGTGAATTTCTAAGCTCTCTTCCTATGACTTTTTCTTTAGTCCAGGTCTCTACTGTCGGTAGGAGTGAATGTGCCACCTGGGGCAATTTCCACTTTCATACATTTGATCATGTTAAGTTTACTTTTGCTGGAACCTGCACATATGTCTTCGCTTCACACTGCAATGACAGCTACCAGGACTTTAACATTCAGATCAGACGCAGCGACAAGAATAGCTTCCTGATCTACTTCACTGTCACCATTGATGGAGTGATCCTGGAGGTGAAGGAGACAGGCATCACTGTGAACGGGAACAAGTGAGTAGAGACTGTACTGTGGTTTTCTTACGCTGCATTTTTACTGCTATGTGACAGCAACAGGTGGCCTGTCTAGAAAGTGGTCCTGTTCTGCAGAGGTGCAAATGGCTGTGCAGGGTAAGTTCACAGCTCTTTGAATAAGGTATTGTGAAGAGTCCCCCCCATAGTGGTGGAGGAGGCAAAAAGCCTCCCTCTTAAACTACATCTCTCAGGGATCAACACCAGCAAGTTAAGCAAAAGGCAATGTATATGTTCTAAAAACAGAAGGTGTAGGTTTCCTAAATATTGCTCTGATTTGGGAGTCAGGGATGAAGGGAAGCACACAAACCCCAACAATTTATTTATAGAAAGTTTAGATTTTGTAGAAGCTTTGTGGTTTTTTTTTCTCAAAACATCATTTCTGTGGTACTAACCCTACTGTTGTATGGTACTATTCAGGAACCGATGGTCCTTTTAGGAAAAGTTTCTGTTTCCACATAGATCAGTCTAGAAAATTACACTGCTTTGCAGATCAGAACTTGCCCTGTGATGTTCTTATACAAAAGAGAGAATTTTCAGAAGTCAAAATCCACACCTTTAATTCTAATTCAAAATGAACCAGAAAGTAAACTGCAAACAGAGAGATAAAAATACTCCATAAGTGAAAAATTATATGCAACAGTAGCTGAAAGTTGGGCACAATTTTAAGGTCAGTCCTCATGAGAAGCACAGAGTTCTGCACCTAGCATATAATTATGAAGGGCCAAGGCAATCTTTGGGAAAACCCCTCACAGTCTTGTTGGAGAAAAAATTGCAGACATATGGGCTGTCTTCTTTTGACAGCCTTCTAGAAACAACCAAATAGAGGATAGCATCCGTCACTTGTTGTAATTATAGTACCAAAGCCCATATATGTCTTCTAAATCAAAGGGACAAGAAATCTCCTAAATTTTAGCCGTTTTCTGAATTTCTAAGTTTTTCAGACTGTGGGAAAATGGATGGTAATCGTCTTGATAAGAGGGAAAACTAATGTAGGTCTGAGTCACATCTGCAGGTGAGTAACAGAACAGAGCTCTTTTCACATCTCTGTGAATCCCAAATGTCAGGGAAATCCTGAAGGGATTATGATAATCTGCAGTGTCCTCATGTGGAGGGCATTTTCCCAGTATTGTCTTCTTGTTCCTTATAAACTTTTGGGTTAGGCTCTAGAATATGTAAACAAGCGGAGCTCCTTTGATATCACTTGAGTGGGTAATGTAGTATCAACAAATGACCAAAATACACTGTGTTGTATAATTAAGGTGGGTAAAAAGCCACAGTGGACAATGTGATCACATCTAAATTCAGTGCATTGGGTGGATGAAGGTTGACTTTGAAAAGAGTGTTCCCACATCTTCTTCAGTTCTTTTAGACTCTAGGTTTTCTTCCTGTATCTCTGTGAGGATTGCATCAGTCTTCTTTTTTTTTTAAATGTAATCTGTTTTGTTCCCTCCCATTTCCAGGATCTCCATGCCCTTCAGCTTGAAGAGCATCCTAATTGAGGACACCTGTACTTACTTCCAAGTCACTTCCAAGCTGGGCCTGACACTCAAGTGGAACTGGGCTGACACTCTCCTAGTATGAACAGCCAGTTAGTTGTTTTCTCCTGGTGAAACTCATCAATGATGAAAAGAGCTGGATGCAGGCACTTTGTTGATAAAAGAAATTGTGGGAGGGAGGTGTCACTGTATCCATAAGCTGATAGGGAAATACCAAACTAGGTAATGGTTTTATGGGGCAGGGTCATGGAGTTCATGGTGTCACAACCCTTAGGCATTTCCAGCTGATTTTACGTGTCAAAAGCTGCCATTGCTAACCCTGGATGTAACACATCTGTAGTTACTTCCTTGCTCCATGGGGCACTGGCAGCAACACAGCTGGTCCCTCCAGCTCTGACTTGCTAATTACCTTCTGTCTCATGCACATCTTGCATGGGAAACTAATCACTGTGACCTTGCTCAGACCATGGCCTCTGTCATTTCAAAGCCATGCTATGAAATTCAGCATGCTTCACTTATCTCTTTAGCAGCTGGAATGACAGTTGCTAGAGGATTATCTTCCTTGTCTTGAATTCAACCTGCCTACAGGTAAGTTTTATGATAGGGTTGTAAAAGAAAAGGAGACTGCTACAAATTGGGAATGAGCATTTCTACATGAATGACTTAGTAACATGTGCTCATGATGTGGGGAAAAGCCTTTAAACTCTGTGTTTCCTCTTTTGTAGCTGGACCTGGAAGAAACATATAAAGAGAAAATATGTGGTCTATGTGGGAACTATGATGGCAGTGAGAAGAATGATTTGATTTTGGATGGTAGGTCACAAATACATCATATTCCACACAGAACAGACCTCTAAATACATGACAGGAAACTTGGTATCTGTATATTTTGCAGGGTTTTGGATTTCCTGACAGGCACATGAATATTTCTATATACAGGAGATGTATTTTAAGAGTTTCTGGGATGATTTGGGCTTCTCTACTGTTTTCAAACTTGCAAGACTCTCAAACCTCTTTGATCCAAATTATTTTCCTGGCTGTCATGCAGCAACACTGACAGGTTTCCCACCGATAATAACATACTTTAAGGAAATCCACAAGTGCCTTTCCTGTTCTTTCATTTTAATCATTCTACATGTGATTATTTTTGTCTCTACAATGAGATGAAAGCATCAGAGAAATCATAGAGGTTTCACTGAGCATCTTGGAAGAAACTGGTGCAATCCACTGACACCTTCAGATATTAAAAATAGCTGAGGCTACAGTCCTGCAGCAGGTTGTATGAGTGAAGAGAAACCTGCACCTTGAGATGTTAACTGCAGGGCTGAAGCCAAGGTAATAACAACATTCTTTAATATAAAACTGGACTTCTTAAGTCACAAGAAGAATATCGTCACCTACCTCACCCATTCAGAAAGAATCCCGGGATTTGATTACAAATACCATTTGTAATAATACATTTTGGGGTCATTTCCATAATTTGTATTAAGTATTAGGCACATTTTAATCATGTTTGTGCCCTATACTTCACAAGTGCAATACGTGAAAACTGAAGATGGCTCAAATTTTTCTGAACAAACAGTTTTCTACTGAGAAGCATTGCTCTAAGAAAACCTAAATCTTCTTGTATGCATCTTGTTCCGCACAAAACAGGTTCCCACGCCTGGGGACCACATGGCCTCCCACATCTTTCCTTTCTGCTCTGAATACATTCTCTCTGGGATGAGTAGGCAGAATTCAGTATACTTGTCCAGGGTAAAATCCACTGCATGTAAAGGTCCAAAATATCTCATTACCTACAGAATCTTTCCTCTTATCAGGAAGAAAAATCCCATATCTGCATGAAGTAGCTCTTCTTGAAGCTTTGTTCTTTATGTTCTTTAATGTCAGTTAAGATCCTTGGAAAATTACATGGCTCCAAAAGCTCAGAGCTTTAAAAGACCTTCTGTTTCCCAAAACATTTGTGGTAAGGCATCTGAAAACAACACTTTAGTGGAAATAATTAATATTTAGGGCACTGAGTTAGTATAGAATAGAACTGGTCCAAAATCTGTCTATTAAGCACTGGGGGGGAAAAAAAGGTAGAGAATGTTATAAAACATATGCACCTAAGGCTTTATGTTAGGTTCTGATAGGAAAAGGCAAGTTAAGATGTAGGACGGTTATACATGCAAATACAAAACTCTGTAAGGTCAAATACACCCTTAACAAACCAAAGTCTTTGGAAATGATGAGATGCAATAGAAAGGTCAAGAGTTTCAAGTGATTTTAAATGCCCAAGCTGACAGCAGGCCTTGATACAAGTGTGCCATATTCCTGGCTCTAGCTCAACAGAAGTTATAGCAGGCTTTCATGCTCTATAATATGGACGCTGGTTAAATTTAGGCATTTGGTGAAGTGCATACTGCCTTAGAGCCCAAAAATTAAGTGCATCTTTATATCACATTAACTGATCTAAAGAATTGCAGGCATTACTGAGATGCATCTGGGGATTTTGCAGGGTATAAAATGCATCCAAGACAGTTTGGGAACTTCCACAAAGTAGAGGATCCATCACAAAAGTGTGCTGATGTGAGTCCAGATGACCACACTGGAAGACATCCTAGGAGGAAAGATGACAGATGCAGTGTATATGTAAGTATGTGTGACCATGAAGCGCAACCCCTCCTGAACTACAGTGCTGCAGAAACTGTGTTGAAACAAGTGCTAATTACAGAGCAAGCACTAAACTGAATTTTTCAGGACTTTACACAGGAATCTGAGCAAAACGCTGATCTTATAGCTGAAAGAATATCCTATTATAGCGTTAGAGAAATAGATAGTGGGAGAATGCACAGTTGAATGACAGCTTCCAGTCCAAGAAAAGACCTCAAGTCAGAAAGTTAAACTGGATAATCTCCTGAGGTCCCTTCCAACTTGAATGATCCTGTGGCCCTGGAACTGTGTCATCAAATCTTGTATATCCATAAACCTGAAAGGTGGTCAAATGTCAAGTATTGTTTTTCTTTCCCCTTTTTTTTTTCTTTTTTGTCTTCCCAGAAAAAAAGATGCAAGAAACTCATGTCCCGTTTTGGAAACTGCCCCAAAGTGGTTGCATTTGATGACTACATAGAGACCTGCGCTGAAGATATGTGCCACTGTGCAGCTAATTCTTCTCACTCTGATCTGGTTTCCAGCTGCATATGCAGCACTTTAAACCAGTACTCTCGAGACTGTGTCCTCAAGAAGGGAGACCCTGGGGAATGGAGAACCAAAGAACTCTGCTGTAAGTAACTACTGTTCTGGAGATTTCTCTCAGGTTAGACATTTATGCAAGTATTCTGATTCCAGTGGAGCAAAGCTAGGGGCTCTGTTAATTACTGCAAATCAATCTGCAGAAGTACTTTGGCAGAGTCATTGTTAGTGGAAAAGCTTCACCAAATTTAATTTGATTTTGCCTCTTAAATTAGAACTATAGCTTGATGTAGCCCCCATCCTTCTTACAAGTGAATTTTCTCCAGTTCTTTTTTTGACTTTTACCATGCACAGTTAACTCATAAATAGCCTTTTTTCAAATGTTGACAACTAGACAGAAGTAGTTACTGAGGAGTACAATATGTTTGTACTTAGCTTATGCTGTGCTTTCTTACTCAGTAGTCTAGCTAGCGAGCAGGAAATCACTGTAAATCCAGGGGGAAAGCTACAGGTAGTTCACTCAAACTGCTGGTGTGGATTGGGATAGAAAATTAATGCCAGAATGACTAATGCTTCAGGCAAAAAAAAACTATTATGACTCCGTAAATGAATCTGGTGTTCTTTGCTTGTATCACGGCGTCAGCCAACCTTGAGCTAGCAAGATAACGTAAAATAGCTCATATTTCCCAGTAGTACTGTTTCGTCCACAGGTAAAGTAAAAGTGGCCATAAAAACTTCCTTTAGAGGTTGAACAAACATGACATATCTGGACAGAAGGTCTTGATAACAAGATAAGGAGGAAAGGAGGAAGAAGGGGTCAGGTAGTGATACAAGATTTGAGAGATCTTATAAGTACACTGTTAGCAGACTCCATTTTCATTTGATCCTGCAGATCAGGAATGCCCAAACAACATGGAGTACATGGAATGTGGAAACTCCTGTGCTGACACATGTGCAGATCCAGAAAGGAGCAAGATTTGTAAAGCTCCATGTACGGATGGCTGTTTCTGTCCTCCTGGTAAGGCAGTCCACTTCTCCCCATGATCACACATATTAGGGGACAAAGGGGAGGTTGTTCCCTTTCTTTAGCATTTTACACAACAAATTTCTTTTGGCATAATTTAAAAACTTTCTTCTTGGAAGAACTGGATCTCTAAAGATTCAAGATCCTGACACTGGAGGAGGAAAGGGAAAGATGTCTAAGGTCCGGACAGAAAAAAATTGTACAGACGTAGAAAGTAAGAATTCTTACTCTAGACAGTAAGAATGCAGATAAAGATGTCTAGTCAGGTGCCTCTCTGCTGTGAGACTAGATCTTGATGTAGCTTAAGTCACACATAACATAAATGCATTTCAAGGTATGTGCATGTGTAAGTTTGTACATGAAACAGAGTCTAAGATGAGGTTCTGGTTTCTGTTAGATTCACTGTTAGAAAAGGATGGAAGCTGGCTTATATTCTTGCAATCTGACACTTGATAATCCTGTGACAGAGGAAAAATTTCATAACAGTAAAAGTTCTTTGAGTTCTTCATTGCTTTCATTTGAGCTCTAGTAAGAAATATTTCCCAGCCATTAACATCTGGGGTGTTCTCTTTAAAAGTATCCCATTCGTTCAAAGTAATGCTGAATACTCCTGAGGTTTTTTCCTCACTCGGATCTCACTCCGATGGTGTGTCCCAGACTCACCAAAGGAATATTAATTAGCCAATGTGTCTGAACAGGAACTATCCTTGATGACCTCGGTGGCAAGAAATGCATCCCCAGAGACAGCTGCCCCTGTATGTTTCAAGGCAAGGTCTACTCATCTGGAGGAACTTACTCCACGCCCTGCCAAAATTGGTACTGATGTCATCCTGATTGCACTAACAAGGCAGAAGTATTTATCTCTGAGCACTGATGAGTCACATTTTGTACTTTTCTCTTTTTCTTTTCCTTTTCCTGACATTTATCTTAATAATGCAAAGCTTGGGTCTGAATTTCAACAGGACAGGAAAACTCAGAGGTGGTCCTCAACCTCACATAGTTATTACCACCCTCACTTGAAACTGGTTGTGAAAACTGAGTTCAAGATTTCAGAATGCAGAAAAATGAGTCTCTTTGCTGATTCATTCAGAGACATTGGCCACTAGAGCGAAGCAAGAGGTCAGACCATGTTAATAAGTGACATTTCCAACAACCTCTGGATCTACAAAGGCTGTATAAAAGCCTGGATCTCAAAAGTCATGGTCCTTGAAAAAGATTTGATTTAGAAAAAACCTGATCACTTGAACTCATCTCCACTCTGCACTAGTGAAAGTTGATACAGCCTTATGTATATTATTCTCAAAACAGTTTTATTTCTTGTTCTGATACCTATCTTCTGAATGAACAGTCATAAATATTATTTGAGCTCCTATGGCACACACCTTTTTCTTGACCATAGGTCTGACCTTTACTTTAGGGAGGAAGGAAATGTGCTGTGGTGCATGATGGGGTAGATGTGCTGCAAATTCTTTTAATATTTCCTGCAGTTTTGAGTAACTGAGGTTAACGGGCTTTGGGTGGTTCCCATTTGGCCACATCCTCACCTACTGCTCTCAAAGCCTGAGCCTATGTGGCAGGACTGTTTTCCTCGTGAGTGCACAGGTGTAAGAACTATAACTGCTCATTACCTCGGGTCCTCCACAATTAGCTGCCTAAATGTTGCATCAGTAGCACAAAATGTTGCAAGATCCTGTTGGAAGGAGGTCTTTCTTTCCTTAAAAGGTCAAGTAAACAATTTAAGCCCTGAAAAACATTTCTTGCTTGAACATCTCAGTGTCTCTCTTCCCACCAGGTGTTAATGAGAAGACAAGGTGAAAAGACAAAGAGGGTGCATCTGTGGTGATTCAAATGACATATCACCTTTGCTCCCTTGAAGCTGTGTTTATTCTAACTGCTGCTTTTGGGGTTTTTCACAGTACTTGCAAAGGAGGCCACTGGAGCTGTATCTCTCTGCCCTGTTCGGGAAGTTGCCACGTTGATGGAGGATTCCATGTAACAACATTTGATAACAAGAGATTCAATTTTCATGGCAACTGTCATTATGTCCTAGCTAAGGTATGAGCAATCTCCCATTTCACTCCTAAATCTCTTGAGTAGCATAAGGCATTAAACTGTGCTGGAGCTTTATATGACTTAATTTAATTAAATTACACCAATCCAGCAAAACACTTCAAAACATACTCAGCCTTAAACCCCCCAAATTTTTGAATTTGCAATGAATTGCATGCTGATTGCTGATGCTTAGCTTCCAAGTTTTGCAGCTCCAACATAGTTGTATTTTTCTTTTTAATTTAAATAATTTTCTTAATGGATGTATTAGTGTAGATTTACGCATTTCTCCTGAAGTTTTCTTGATGTGTGATTGTGAAAAGGAAGTTGATAAGCAAAAATTTCTGCAAAAAGATTGACTATGACTGTCTGAAAATATGAGATCCACATAGGCTGATAGCATGGAAACAGGCTGCACAGGAAAGTTAATGAGCATTATTGATTTTGGCAATGAAAAATGGCTTTTTGCAGTTAGAGATCAAATACCCCTATTCTTTCTTTATTCCATCTTAGCCTTTCAGAGACATTTTTTTCTCTTCTAGCACCCATCCTGTAACAGTGTCTGCACTTCCTTTTTTCATGTCTTTTCAGAACACTGATGACACAATTGTGGTGATTGGAGAGATCATTCAGTGTGGGACATCAAAGACAATGACTTGCTTAAAGAATGTATTAGTCACACTAGGAAAAACTGTGAGTAATTGCCTTTAATTAGTGACACATAATAGGTCATTTTTATTCAGGTTCAAATATGTGATTTCTCTAACACAGTGGATTCATTTTGGTCTGTTGCTGTCCTGAGATGAGAAGATTAATACCAGCAGATGATGCAGTGCATATGTTTGTTGGGTTTGTTCTGTAAGAATTATTTCCTTTCCAATTCTTTTGGATTCTTTTCCATTTTCTTTGGAGGTAGATATCTAAAAATTATCCCAGTCAAGTTTCCTTCTCTTTTTCATTACTTCAAATTTTTTCATTTGTTTCTTTTTGGAAGATTGAGTTTTCTAAAAGAAAAGATTCCCTTTATTTTACAACGGTTCGGAGTCCTCAGGTTTTTCCTAATGCAGTGACTAAAGCAGCAGTATTCTCCAAATAAAGGCCAAAGGCTTCTTCTTCTGATTATGGGACAATTCACACTAAATTCAGAGGAAGCTGAGTTAGGACTGGCATTTATACACTCCTAAATTTATACAGATCTGTTTGGCGCACCTGGAATTTAGCTGTTGCAGTCCTAAGCTTGTTAGGAGATTTGATATCCTAACCTATTTCCATAGTCAATAAGGAAAGATGGGGTTCTCCAAAGAGCGAGTCAAGTCAACCCACCTAAGGTAGGAGGTGTTCTTTTGGAGTGCCCTGTCTTCCTCCATTGACTGCTGAGGGAGTTTGAGTCACCTTTCATTTTGCACATGTTACCTTTCCAATGAGATGGATCCAAACCTACGCAGAACATCTCACATGCAGTTCTCAAGAAGATGGCTCATCTTTCAGGTGTGTGAGAGCATTCAGTCAAAGCTGTTGATTATGGAGAGGTTTTTTCATTATTTGTTAAGGCCTAGAGGTTTTCTCTGCATTATTTTATGGTGTCTGGACACTGAGTTGCATTGACCACAGAGGTGATCAAGTTTCGAAGACCCTACTCCTTGATGCTTAATGAAGCTTGTCAGGTTGTTGCTGTCTGTCATGTCATATGCATTCACTGCTGTGGGCTTTTTTATTTTCCCTGCAGGCTATAAAAATATGTTCCTGTGGGAATATCTACATGAACAATTTCATTGTGAAGCTGCCAGTAAGCAAAGGTAAATGCTCTTCTTCACAGCTTCCCCACAGCAGCCTACATGTGGTTGCAGAGGGATTCCTGCTTCTTTCTCTGAAAAGAACTGATTCTACTCATTGTTAGGTGGATACTAGGCTAGGTCTGGGACTTTCTGGAAATTCCTGTGTTACACTGGATGCATTGGTAAATGGATATTCCTGTTTACTCAGTTTCATAAAATTTTGTAAGTGCATATATTCCTTTTTTTTTTTCTTTCTTCTTTAGATGGCATCACTATCTTCAGACAATCTACATTTTTCATCAAAATCTTGAGCTTAGCTGGAGTACAGATTCGAGTGCAAATGAAACCTGTAATGCAGCTTTCCATAACAGTAGATCATTCTTTTCAGAATCGTACATCTGGTAGGACACATCATCCTCTTTCAGTTTTCTCTTAAACTGAGTTATAGCTGCTTGTCTATCTCTTTAACAAATATTTGATTTTATATTGACTTTGGTATGTTACAACTGCTGGTTAGATCTACAGCTTTCCTGAAACAAAGCATTGGCTAAATCCTTCAATTTGTTGAAGAAAATTAGATCATCCCTGTGATGTTTTGTGTGTGCAGGTCTTTTAGACTCTGTCTGTTTAAATAGGCCTTCATCAGAGACTTGTGAAATACAGACAATGTACTTGAGGTTGCCACCAATCTCTTGTTGAAGTCATTTGAGCTTTTTGTGCTTCTCTTTCCTGTCTGTGAAATGGGATTACATCCTGTCTTTCTGACCCATTTTGTTTTTCTTTTGTTATTTCCTTTGCTTATAAGCCTTTGGAAAAGATACTTCTCTGTCTGCTAGAGTTATTTGAAGCACGTTCAAGTAGCTTCCAATCTTTGTGCTATCACTAAGTGCTACTGTAATGAAGAAAAATAATAATTACGCTCTAAAGACAGTGTCCTATCTGATTTGTGGGAACATCAGGAAGTCTCTGAAGGAAAATGGGTTTCTCTCAGGCAAGGTTCATTATAGAGCTAAGAGTGTTCATCTAGAAGCCATTACTTTTTCCATGCACGTAGTGATTTCTTCTTCCTCCCCCCCATCCCCCCCATCCCCCAAGGTCTTTGTGGCAATTTCAATAACATCCAGACTGATGACTTCAGAACAGCCACTGGAGCTGTGGAAGATTCAGCTTCTGCTTTTGGTAACTCATGGAAAACAAGAGCCAGCTGTTTTGATGTTGAGGACAGCTTTGAAGATCCTTGTTCAAACAGTGTGGATAAAGGTAGGTACCAGGCCTTTCATCTCTGGTTTATCAGTGCTAAATAATTTTCACATGATCAAAAAAGCTTTAGAAATCTCATAAACATTAAAACCCACTGCCTCTGAGGCTATTACTAGAGAGGACACATTGGGTTTTTCAGGTCTTTAAGATTACAGCTTTGGTTTTAAAACAAGAAATGGCACTGCTGGAGAAAGAGAGCCAACACCTTATTCACTGATGACTTGAAAAGCACACACAGCATCAATGAGAGTGATTTATGTTAAGGCAGACCATGCTTGGTTGTCAATATTTGGGCAAGTTCTCATCCAATCTGGTTGCTACAGCTGAAGTCAAAAGGATGAAGTTATCAACAATACTGACTTAAGCAAGTCTAGTACTGTAATAGGTGCCCTGTCTGATTTATCACTCTGACTGGATTTGGATATTTATAGGGTTCAGACTGTGTTCTCCTAGGTATTGTCACATGCTATTAAGGCTGCAGCTCCCTGATTATTACATGCTTGATGTTATTGCTTGACTATAAAAAATTACCTGCCTGTAAAGAATTAGGAAAGTTTGATAAAAAACTACAAAAATGGGGAGGTTTTGTAGATGTTCTGCAAATCCAGCTGCAGTAATAATGCACCTTCCTTTTAGGAAGATGGCTGCTCACTCATCAAACTATGCTTATCACCTTGATGTGTTAAAGACTTGTATTTCCATCTAGCACTATCTAAATGCTTCATTCTAGTTCTATGTGGTACCAGATAAGAATATTGATTCAGATAGTAACATGGTTTAAGTGACTATGGACAATATTTTTCCTCCCTTCAGAAAAATTTGCCCAGCATTGGTGTGCTCTTCTGTCTAATACAAGCAGTGTGTTTGCTGCCTGCCATTCTGTTGTAGACCCTTCTGTGTACATCAAGGTAAGGCACTGGTCTGAATGGATTGTTTAATCTAGTCCAGTTCCATGAAAATCCCCTTGCCTAGAGGAGTGAAATAGGTCACAATAGTGCCTGTTCCCAAAGAATTTCACTGATGCTGATTAGAAAAATAACAAAATGAGAGTTTATGCAAGATAAGATGGACCTTTTTGGCTACAGCCCTGGAAATAATTCTGTCACCACTGACATCTGTTTTTTGACCCAGAAGCAAATAAAAAAAGTGAGTTTAAGATTTCAAAGTTTCAGTGAAAACTGTTCACTCTTTGAAAAGCAAAGTCAGTGCTCTATGTTTCTGTTGCACCTGTCATATAATTGAGTGTATCTTATCTGCATACTAGATAGGTACACAAGTGCCATCACCACTGTGCAATATTTTCAGTTATGTATATTTTAAGATGACATATTCTGACATGTCCTAGAGTGTACATCCTCATGGGAGATTGGTATAGACATTTCTTAGTGTTTAATGAACTGCAGGTGCCCTTATCTCATTTTTCATTTCTTCATAAGTGTTAGACATAATGTCACTACAGTTTCTGTCATGGATTTGCTGTTTCTCAGGTTTGTATGGTATTTCATTAGCGTACCTTTTCTCTTGGAGATATTAAGTTTCATTGGTAATAATGCTTTTAAAAAATATATTTGCTGACTATCTTGTGAATTGCTATATGTTCCCCTGATTCTTCTATGATCTGGACACAGTAATGCCTAAGTCCTTTCCTGTCCTTTAGAAATGCATGTATGACACCTGTAATGCTGAGAAGAGTGAAGTTGCACTGTGTAGTGTGCTCTCTACTTACTCCAGAGACTGTGCTTCAGCAGGCGTGATCCTGGAGGGCTGGAGGCAGGGCATCTGTGGTACGTGTCCTAGAACACCTTGGGGGAACAGCTTCAGGAGAGGCCGATTTGTGTCAGACAGTGTTTTTTGTGTTCAGTTATCAAGTTAGAAAGTCTTTGAAAAACAGAATAAGCATATAGTCTATGAAGTTCTTCCGCCTGCCAAAGTCAGTTCATGGCTGCTTCATACTCTTATGAAGCATATTCCTTGTGTAAAATATTAGCTGAATTCAGTACCCAGAGAAGCAAAATAGTATATGGCATATTAATCACATCAAAACAGGAGTTAGGGTTAATTTCATTTTAGGTTTAGCTAGCAATTAAGTTACTTTTGAACACATGGGCTTCCCCATGTATTTTAATTCTGATACTTTTTTTCCATTACATTCAGGCCTCTTGTCTCAGACATTCCCCATACAAATGATATCACTCTCATTAACTGCATTTTTCCATGTTATAATAAAGTAGTAATTTTAAAAATAAATATCTATTGGTGATATCTGAGAAGGTGAAAGTGTTTGAAGAAAGCTCTATTCCCAGCATAGAATTACTGACATTTTTCATGGCAAATCAAGACTGGCCTGCAGCATGGGTTTGGCTGAAATCTGTGGACTTAAGTCACAGTAGGTAATATTGACTCAGTGCAGGAACCTTGGGAAAAAATGCTAATGGCTTAATCAGCACAATCATTTTAGGCCTTATTTAAGAAGAAATAATCTTTTGGGAACATGCCTGTGATAAGAGTGAAGGTTGCACTGTTCATGAGTAAAAGAACAGTCACTCTCAGTGTTCTGTCCCAGTGTGGGGGTTGGAAAGGCTGTTCCAGCTCCTGCAGCTGTGTCCACTCTGCTAGGCTGCAGGCAGCATCCAAGGCAGGTTATATCCTAAGTGGATGTCTGCACTGCAGTAAGTAGAGTGTATGAAATAAGTGAAGCCTGCTAGCTAACTAGGTTAGCTAACTAGCTAACAACTGGCTGTGCCTGTGTGTTACACAATCTTCAGCAAAGGCATGAACCATTACTTGAGTTGCTGGTTACCCAGCAGGCTGTTGGGGTTCATAGTCTTTGCTAAGTCATGGCACTTCTTTTCTAGCACTCCTTGTGCAAGCTAGCTTGAAGATATCTTTGGTATGCTCACGTTCTTTGCACTCTTGCCTCCAGTTGCTATTTGTGTAATCTAAGATGGCAAATCTCTGACCATGAGTACTGTAATCAAATAACCTTTCTCCTGCAAGATCTTGCTTTACCAAAAGAGACCTTTTTCCTCCACAAAAGGGAGAAAGTAAACACATTATTTTATTGCATTAATAGCTATGAATTGAGACAGATGTAAATTCATGTTCAGCATCCTTATTAATAGCTTTCTTATTTGGCCTATTTTGTTTTACAAATACCAGTTGCTGCATCTTCAAAGGATGCCTATGAAGTAGGAGAATATGGCTTGCCTGATTTATACATGGGATACTGTGTTTGCTCCAGCTAGGACCAGAAAACCAAATGGGTTTTCATGGTAGAGGTGCTGGTTTTGAATGCATACACAAGCCTAGGATGCTAAGTAATCTAAGAAAGTGTACTATTTTCATGGACTGGAAAACCATACAAAGTTTGTTTAGGCATGGAACATATTGCCGATATGTTGTTAGTATTGCTGGAAAGTTGATTAGCACAATTGCCCATGAGCAACTCCTCTGTACTTTCTAATGTATCTGAAAAAGAGCTGTGGGGTTAAATCTGCAGATGTGAGTTAGAAAGAGGCCCAGGATGACTAGGTCTCCATTTTTCATTACATTTCAGAGGAATTTGGGTGCTAGACTTTCTTGAAAACCACAGTCTTAATGTGGATGATTTTTCCTGACAGAATTTGATGTCATCCCTTTGGATCACTACTGAAGATTTTATGGCAGAGTTTTGAAGGTGTTGCATGTTGGCAGCCTGTGAAAATTATACAGCTTTTCACTGTCTTACAGTGTTAGCTGAGCTCTTTAGATTTTGGTATTTAATAGTTTGGTCAATCTAGAGGTCTTAGAAACTGTTGTTTCTTATTTCTCCAGAGGACGAAAACAAAAGTTTTCCTCAAGACATCTATGAGAATTGAAACACATTTTAATTGGCAGCATCAAATGATTAATAAGTTCCTTGTCACCGCCCATTTAACATCAAAATTTGCCTCTTACAAAATATGCTCATTTCCCAGTTATTCCCAGCCAAAGAAATCTTTAGTAAAGGTCAGAAAACTAATTTTTAACTACAGGGACAAGTCAGAAATCACTGGTTTCAGTTCTTGGAGTGAGATAGAAATGTAAATTCTTCAAATTACAGAATATATACCCTGCTGATTATCTCAGTATTCAGTGTCATGTAGTTCAGTCTATATAAGCAGACTTCCCCCAGAACACTGCGAGACAAGGTCTTCTAGTTTGGTAACAGCACATTTATCGTTACCAATGTGCAGAAAGCCACATTAACAGCGTGAGAGATGATTGCACAAAGGCAGCCATACATTCCGTTTATTTCTTTTGCAAAGATCCCTCTGAGGAGTGTCCTGAGACTATGGTTTATAACTACAGTGTGAAGTACTGTAACCAGTCTTGTCGCTCACTGGATGAACCTGATCCGCTGTGCAAAGTTCATATCCCTCCCATGGAGGGCTGTGGTTGCCCTGAAGGGACCTACCTAAACGATGAAGAGCAATGTGTAACTCCAGATGACTGTCCCTGCTACTACAAAGGCAAGATTGTTCAACCAGGCAACTCCTTTCAAGAGGACAAACTGATGTGGTAAGCTCCTCTGGTGATGCAAAGGCTGCTGCATGCCTGGGAATATAAGGGCTCACTGGGAAAGTCTCTGGTCCAATCCATAAATGGTATCATTTTACAGTAAGGAATAATGACTAATTTCTCCTAGATTGTACCAAAGCAAATATTGCCCTGGCAGGAAATGCAGCCACAGCAAATGTTAAGATCCTATATTCCTGCTAGCAAGCAAGAACCTAAAAAAAAAACCGTGTTAAGTAGAGCAATATTTGTAACCTATCTCTATGCAAAGCTAATTGTTTTGTTAAAGTATCCATACACAATGGGAGCAAGGTTTCTAGAAGACAGAGGGCTCAGGAGAGTTTCAGGCTTTGAAATGAAAAAGCAAAGTGAAAATCACCCTCCAATACACCATACTGCGAACTATTTGAAAACAGAAAATGGTTTGGGAAAAAAATCCCCAAAACAAATCTCGGTTTTTACAGTGAAAATACTAAAAATAGCATAATTTGCATCTGCAGTGAAAAACAGTTGTCATTTTCAATCACTTTAGGGCAGCAAGGCAAACAAATACCAGGAGAAGCCTGTCTGATTATCTTTAGATGTTTATATATTCTCTCTCTCTGTCTTCCAACTGAGGACTCCAGATTATTTTATAAACACATATTCATTTAGTAATTTAAGAGGTCTCTTATTTAAGAAAGCATTATTCTGATCTCATGGAGTGGAAAATAAATGCTTAGGAAAAGCTTGATTTAGGGAAAATACACAGTAAAACAGTGACAGATAAAGGAAGAGTATTTAAGAGCAAGGTCTCTTAATCTTCCTTCAGGGAATGGTAATTCATGTCTGTGAAACTGATAGCTGTACCAAATATTCATTTTGATAGGAATTTGTTATTCGTGTGACTAGTGAAGCTTTGCAGTGCCTTTTTCTCTTGTGAGGGAGAAATGGGCAAAGAGCTGATGTGTTTCATTTTATGGAATCTCTTTAGCAAATGCATTCAAGGAAGATTAGACTGCATTGGAGAAACCATCCTGGTAAAAGGTGAGATTCTTTAAAATAATGGCATTATGATGTCAGCTAGTATTTATAATGTTTTTCTGTGTTATCTCTCACTTTCTGTAACGTTTGGTATTCTGCACATTTTTTTCATTCTCCTTGAAATGTGCTGGTTATTGATAATATTTGTCTTTGTAAAATGTCACCATCCTTACTGGATTCTTTAAAAGATAGGGATACTTCCCAAAGCTTTGAAGTTATCTGCCTTCTTCTCCCTGCACTGTTATTGAGCAGAAGCAAAAGCTATTCGAAACTTTAAATGAGAGACACTTAGTGCCCTCTGAAATGCTCTGGCTAGTTTTACATTTGCTGATGGCATCCTTATTGCTTTCACTAAATTACCTTCCTAAAACCTTTTCTTCCTACTATAGATTGCCCAGCTCCCATGTATTACTTCAACTGCAGCTCCGCAGGCCCCGGCGCGATTGGATCGGAGTGTCAGAAAAGCTGTAAGACGCAGGACATGCACTGTGTAAGGGCTCCACCTCCTAGCAGGAACACGGGGCAACATGACTGTGCATGTGTGATGGTCCTTAACAAACACTGGTGGTAACGTGCTGTGCTGTTCACAGGCTGGCTGCTTTACTGATCACACAGCAGCTATAGCTAACAATGCAGCTGTGATACTTGTAGCTTGATTGTCACTTGCAGTTAAGGGATTTTTTTTTTTTTTAAATCCAGCAGTTTGGCATCCAGAACTAGCACGTCTGCTTGTTCTCTGTTCTTTCTGTGCATTAAGGAATTGATTTTCTGTTTCATCTTTAAATGCGCAGTATGTCACAGAGTGTGTTTCTGGCTGCATGTGTCCTGATGGGCTGGTACTGGATGGCAGTGGAGGATGTATTCCCAAAGACCAGTGTCCATGTGTCCATGGAGGACACTTTTATAAACCTGGGGAAACCATCAAAGTGGACTGCAACACATGGTATGTTATTCCAGGGAGTCTTGTTTTATAAGAAAGTATGTTAAAATTGTCATTGCATAGTGCACCCAGGGGGCAGGATGCACTTTGAGCCACACTCTTCATCATTAGAGCCATCAGGCTTCTTGTGAAAATAACAGGGGAAATATTTCTCTCCAAACCGCTGCAGGAGCCTGCACTTGAGGAGAACATGTACCAGGATCTTCTGTCAAACCATTTCTATCCTTTCCTGCTTTCACACCAGCTTCAGAAATAACAGCCTTACCCTAGTTGGTCTGTGCTTGCTCATTCAATAAGGGGGAATTGAGTCTGCATCTATTGGGCACAGCTGAACTCTAGGAAAGGATTGAATTTAGATAAGTGAGGAATTGCAATGCTCCATCCTCATCACTTGTGGTGCTTCCAGTTGCACAGTTCTCAAGATAAATTAATTCTCTAGTTGCTCCAATTTCTGGTATAATGCTGCCATAGATTTTGCTGTTGTTGCTAATCATGGTAGGTAAAATGCTTTGAATCCTTATCCATTATTTAGTGAGGATGGGACTGTATAGTTCTGCCAAGAGGAAACACTTTAGTCTAATCACCATTGCTACAGGCAATCAAGTTGCACAAGTAAAGTCAAAGCCTGGTAAGCAGTTGTTGCTATCACAGGGTCATTAAGAAGTATTATTGCAGCAATGGCTTTGTTTTCTTACGAGAACAGTATACACATGGGAGAAAAGATGCATTCTCTGTGTCAAGGGTATAACAAATAAAATTTTCTGTCTGCAGTCCTCCTGAACTAGAAGTAAAGTTTATCAAGGTGTAGTGAGTTGACTGTGGCTGGACATCAGGTGCCCACCTAGCTGCTCTACCACTACCTCTTCAGCAGGACAGCATTGGGGAGCAAATAAGATGGAAAATGTCACGGGTCAAGATTAAGAGAGTTTAATAAAGCAAAAGCAAAGGCTGTGGGCAGAAGCAAAGGAAAACAAAACATTTATTCCCTATTTCCCATCAGCAGGTGATGTCCAGCCACTTCTCAGGAAGTAGGACTTCAGTGTGTATAGCAGTTGCTCCAGAAAGCAAACATCATAAAACAAATGCCCCCTCGCCCCCCACACCACCCCATGCTCCTAGCTTTTATTGCTGAGCAGGCATCATGTGGTTTGGAATATCCGTTTGGCCAGTTTGGGACAGCGGTCCTGTCTCTGTCCCCTCCCACAACCTTGCCCATCCCCTAGACAGCTGGTAAGAGGGGGATGCTGAAGAATCAGCCTTAATGCTGTTCAGCAACAGCCAAAACACTGGGGTGTTGCCAATGCATTTCTAGATGCCAATGCAAAGCTGCTGTGGGAAAAAATTATCTCCGTCTCAGCCAGACCCAATATTCAAGGGAAGACAGAGATAATATTTGCGCACAGCAGCGTAGTCAGGAACAGAACTCAGCACGTGGTCCCTCAAAAATTAATATTCAGAAATGGTTGAAATATTCAGTTCTTCATCTTGAGTCTGTCTCCTAAATCCCCACTGTCTAATGCCAGAACTAATTGATTTAAAATATATTTGAAGGAAAAAAATAGAATAAAAATAGACAAAGTTCAAATGTGCCTGGGTAGTAAACATGAACTTTCTGATTAATATGCCATTTCATGGCATGATCTCAGAACAGTTGAGAGGCAATGGCTGGAAGAGTGTGAGATGATTGTTTTCTTTGAAGCACTGCAAGCCCCAAAGATTTTCATTATTCTGTCCCTTTTTTGGGGTTAAGGAAAACCCACGTTTCATACCAACATAATGATTCTTTGCATTTTGCTTCCCAGCACCTGTAACAAAAGGCAGTGGAATTGCACAGATAAGCCCTGCAAAGGAACCTGCACTGTGTATGGAAACGGGCATTACATGAGCTTTGATGGGGAGAATTTTGATTTCCTGGGAGACTGTGATTATATTCTAGCTCAGGTATCAATTTTTTTCACTTTTCTATCCTTATGCTTTTCACAGCTTACAAAGTAGGCTTCACTATGAGTAAATAAAAGGCATTCCCATACAAAATAATCAACACTGATGAGCAGGGTTTAGTCCCCTCATCTTGTACCTAGAGCAGATACAGTGAGATTTTCCAGATAAAACAAAGCAAATTGACCTTCCGAAGTGACACAAGAGGGCACTGTGTGATCCCAAACGATTAACTCCTGGATTGGACAGCCCTTTCCCAACATTACTCCAGCATTTGCAAGGGAAAGGAATTGATGTGGTGTTGAAAAGTCTTTCTCTCAGCCATCCAAGACTCACATTAATTTTGTTGTGACAGAAGCATGCAGAGGTTAAGGTGCGAGCCTCATGTATAATAATTCCATGTAATGAGACAGTACTCAGTGAAACATTTTGTCATCCCCAAATTACACTTGTTTTTGCTAACTATAAAAAAGCCCCAAACCTTTTCCTTTTTGGTTGGGCAGGACTGCTGCTATGAAAAGCTCATTTTTTCCCTTAGTTTTTCTTTTTGAAAACCCTGGTCGAGTGTGAACCTGCCACTAGGTGAGCTTCCACTGCATTCTTCTAAAATTTGCAGAGAAGACAAAATAATAGAAGTCAAACCAGAGTGTCATTCACCTAAGACTCCTGAAAATGTTTATGACTGGAATAATCACCTGAAAATATCTAATAGAATGTTATCTATTTTTCTAAGGATTTTTGCCCCAATAACATGGATGCTGGCACCTTCCGGATTGTAATTCAGAACAACGCCTGTGGAAAGTCACGCTCCATCTGCTCCCTAAAGATCACATTGATTTTTGAGGTTTGTCTAAAATAGGTTATAACCAGGAGTTGTAGTCTTGATTTTGTAGCAATTAGTGTATCATCCCCTTATATTCCTACTTAGTTGCTGCTAGGGTGTACCTATGGAACTCAAACAGCCAGAAAGCAGAGGCAAGCAAGCTGGGAAAGGTTTAGATATTTGGGGTTAACAGAGACACTGAACACTTCTGCAGGTGAGGTGATAGATACAAGGAGTCAACAGCACTCTGTGTGTGTGCATTTGTGTGTGTGTATTTGTATCTGTGACATTAGTGGTATAGTGAAGTTTTTAGAGGAGTTATGTTTCTGTACCATGGTTTGAGCACAGGGCAAAGTTTCTTCCCTCCAGCTCAGGCTTAGCATTTCCTCAGAGTGTACACTAAAGAGGTTTCTCCCATAGTGGGGAGTAAGGGGGTGGTGAAACAAAGCAGTGAAACAAAGCAGTGTGGCAAGGGGTGTTCTGGCATGCCCAGTTGCCCGTGTGCTCAGGAGCTGCTGTGCCAGCAGAATAGATTTCTTCTAGTATGAGGACAGTTTCTGTGTCTGTGAAGTAAGAGTTTTGCAAGGGCAGATGTTTCCCTTCAAACTCAGTGGGTCTGTTCTGTGGCTCACATGTCTGGTAGCAAATCACAACATGGTGCAAAGACTACAGAAAAATAAGGCAAAGAATATGAGGCAGAATATGAGTGCTGTTACACTAAGTTTTTACTGTATTTCCTTCCATGCAATGTATCTGTTCATTTGTAGAGCAGTGAAATAAGGCTCTTGGAAGGAAGAATTCAGGAGATAGCTACTGATCTGGGAGCTGAGAAAAATTACAAAGTGGACCTCAGAGGAGGTTATATTGTGATTGAAACAAATCAAGGGATGAACTTCATGTGGGACCAAAAGACTACTGTTGTTGTTCATGTGGCACCATCTTTCCAGGTAGGTATGGGATGGACTGAGAGTTATGATTTCAAACTCAAAGTTATGCATCCAGAACTGGAGTCCCAGTTTGAAAAGCAGTGTTCGGAAAAGAGTTTGGTTTAGTGTTCAAGAGGAAGCAGCAAGCAGGTCATAATTTATGTTTTATTTCATGGTTCAGCCAGCATGAAACACTCAAAAATATCTGGAGGTAAAAGTAAAGCCAGACACTTTGCAGTATTGGCAACACACCAATAGTGTTCTTGTCACTTAAGTCCAGCTTTTTCCAGGCTGTTTTTGATGTCTATTTAGAAACCTGCAGCTATTTTGCCTTGACCTGTTCCGTAGTTCATTTCTGTCAAAAAGTGGGCTGCACTCAAAATAACCAAGCCATTTACTATGCCTACACAAACTTCCCAGGGAAAAGTCTGTGGTCTTTGTGGGGACTTCGATGGCCGCTCAAGGAATGATTTCACAACCAGAGGGCAGTCCATGGAGATGAGCATCCAGGAATTTGGAAACAGCTGGAAAATAACAAGCACCTGCTCAAATATAAACATGACAGACCTGTGTGCTGATCAGCCTTTCAAGTCTGCCTTGGGACAGAAGCACTGCAGCATCATCAAGAGTAACATCTTTGAAGCCTGTCACAGTAAGGTAATTCTGTTCTGTCATCCTCAGTAGTTTCCCACTAGGTATTTGTTACTATTTGGCAGTACATTTGCATGAATATTTTTACTATAAAGGGCTACTACACAGAATCCTTGAGTACAAGGGCTACCTCACTCAGAACCTCACTTTACAGCTATGCCAGTTAAATCCTGTAGCACAGTATTGAGAAAACAGCATTACCTGTTTTGAGTAACTGAAGATAAAGAGGATAATACTTGGCCACCGGAATTAAAAAGTTAGGAAGCTGTTTGTAAAACATAGAGAGAAGTTAGCGTAAGTCTGTTTGTGTGGTGATCCTTATAGAACCATAGAATATTGTGAGTCGGAAGGGACCCATCAGAATCATCAAGTCCAACTCCTGGCCCCGCCCAGGACACCACAAGAATCACATCATGCGCCTGAGTGCGTTGTCCAAATGCTTCTTAAACTTGGTGCTTGGTGTTGTGACCACCCCTCTGGGGAGCCTTTTCCAGTGCTCAACCATCCTCTAGGTGAGAAATCTTTTCCTGATATCCAACCCAAACTCCCCCCATTCAGCTTCATGCTGCTTCTTCGAATCCTGTCACTGATCACGGGAGTGAAGACATCAGTGCCTGCCCCTCCACTGCCCCTCACGAGGAAGTTGAAAACTGCAGTGAGGTCTCCCCTCAGTCTCCTCTTCAGTCTGAACAAACCAAGGGACCTCAGGAGCTCTGCATAAGGTTTCTCCTCCAGACCTTTCACCATCCTTGTGGCCCTCCTTTGGACGCTCTCTAATAGCTTAATGTCTTTTTTACGTTGTGGTGCCCAAAACTGCATACCGTACTTGAGGAAGTTTATTCGAATTATCTAAAGAGATTAATTATTTGGTTTATTTCAGACACAAATTGAATTAATCTAAACAGAAACAAGGGTACTAATTATTAATTAGAATGTGTATACAAAGTTTCAATGCACTTTAATAAGCCATTTTAAAAACAAATTTGGCTTAATTTCCCTGGTTAGTTTATGTTAACACAGGTTAAAACACAAGAGACATGAAGTTCAGTGGAAATAGAATTTCCTTTTATACTCACTTAATCACTGTCAGTTAGAGAATGCACACTATATGATTGTGCTAAGCTGAAGCAAGGCAGTTCAGTCCCACAGAAATCACACTGGAAAGACATTTTCAGGATAAGTGACAGTATTACACACATGAGAATGAGAAGAATTAGAGTCCAATTCCACCAGGCAGGTGAAAATAGAAAACTACCTGTTGGAAAATATCATAGCTCCTTCATGACAATCCCAGTCTGTCACAAACTTCCAGTGCACGACAGAAATTCAGAACCTTTTCCCTCCTTAAAACACAGTGCAGCCAATACAGCTGTGGTGACAGATCTGTTGCTGTTTTGATAGGTGAACCCAATACCGTACTATGAGTCTTGTGTTTCTGACTTCTGTGGCTGTGACAGTGTGGGAGACTGTGAGTGCTTCTGTACCTCAGTTGCTGCTTATTCAAGAAGCTGTAGCAGAGCTGGTGTCTGTATCAACTGGAGAACACCTGCCATTTGCCGTAAGTACCGCGTGGAAAATGCACATAGAAAAGCAGTGCTCCATGTGCTCTGGCACACGGGAGATAGAGAAGAGCAGAACAGTGACATTGCTATGCATGTGTGACCTAACAAGCTTTTCTTATTTTGTTTATCTTATTTAAATCTTTTAAACAAGATTTAAAATTAACCCCTGCCCAGTGTCTGAGACCTACAGGTGTTTTATTCTTCTGTTCCAGCTGTGTTCTGTGATTATTACAATCCACCTGACAAACATGAATGGTTCTATAAACCCTGTGGAGCCCCTTGTCTAAGGACCTGCAGGAACCCACAAGGGAAATGTGGGAACTTGCTGTATAGCCTAGAAGGTAATTCTTCCTTTAATGCAGTTTTTAACAGCTACTACTCTGCTTTTAAATGTCTTAAGCGTCAGGTGACTGAAAGGTTATCCTATTTGCCCCAGAAGCTCATTGACCATGCCTTACCTAGGCTAATTCTCCATGTAATGATACCATTCACAGCATAATTTCCCTGTTGCCTTTAAATATGGGGAGAAATAAGAAGCCATTCAATATAAATTTGCAAAGAATAATTATCTGTTGACAAAGCTAATTAAAACTTTTGGGAGAGAGGAAAAAGGAGGAATGGAAAGATAACTGGTAGTAAAAAGAACATTCATACTGGAATCACATTCTTTTTGGAATATAATCTCCATCTGATAGAGGTATTTATGTTTTTTCGTGTATCTGTGTAACGCAGAATGCTTTGCTTACTTTCGCTTTCCAGGCTGTTACCCAGAATGTAGTCCTGACAAGCCATATTTTGATGAGGAGAGCAGGGAGTGTGTCTCCCTCCCCAGCTGCACTTCATGGTAGGTCAGTTGATGGAGAGGAAGGTAGAATAGGACTGGAAAGGACAAGCTAGGCAATGTTTTGTGACTGATCATAGGTGGGGCAATTATTATTAAATCCTCCAGGAGCAGATTTTTATGTAAAAGTAGATACTGTTGCAGATATTGCTATACCATATACTGATTCAAGTCAATAAAACAAGACTTCTTTTCTCTTTATCTTCAGTGATCCTGCAGAGAAACTATGTAGTGAAGATTCCAAAGGTAACTTCTCCCCACCTTCACTATGCACTGAGTGATGATAGGAGTGATTGATAGGAAACAACCCAGTATCATATATTACTGCAAGCATATTGGTAATAGGAATCCAGATAGATAGTTTAATAGGTGGATGCACAGCAGTACAGATATACTTTGATAAGGAAAATACAGCCTTTGACCTCCAGAACTGTCTAAAGGATAGTCATAAGGAGGAAGGAGAGAGGTATGACATGTGGGATTCATTCTATCCAGGTAAATAATACTTTTTTCCACTTTTACACCTCTTTGGTTGTCAGTGAAAACAGACACTAGTCAGTAGCAGGCCATTCATGGCACCTGTTTAAATGAGTATTTTTAGAACAGGACATATCTCATAGAAGTCCTGTCCATTAATTTCATAAAATGAGCTAAGACAGCTAGCTTATGACAGATACATTTGTGTGCCTAAAAGACAGGCTTGAAGTGTAGTATCAGTTCATTCCCATATCTGGAAGAAACCACATCCCAAAATGCAGAGTGATGCAGCAAACAACACATTTTCAGTTTTGCAGTAATAGATATATTTCTTTTGGTTCCTGAATATACATTCTCCAAAATCTGGAGAGCTTCTCATGTATTTAAATGAAATTGTTTATTACTGCATGCTTCTCATTAGTGGGTGGAAACAGCTATGTAACATCTTCTGAGCCAGTCTTTTGTCACTCAGCAAGGCAGTAATCCCACTCATATTCCCTGCCAAGAGGGAATTCACCTGTATTCCCTGCAGGGTTAGGGCAGTACCAGTTCTGATGTTTTTACCAACCAGTTATTCCTCTATGCAAGCTGACTCCAAGAAACACCAGCAATCATAAAAATCCAATCCACTTTAAAATAAATGAGACAGATTACCAGGGCAGCTTCTTAAGTAGAAACTGAGTGAGTTTTCCAGCCAAGTAATTCACGTTTGATGTTGTGAATTTCAGAAGTATAAATGCAGAGTTTGGTTTTCTTTTCATTTGTACTTATGTAACAAGTGTCCTCTGTTACCATGGTATTTGCTCTTTTGGTGTCCCAGTTTGCCTTTGCTGTTACCATGGAAAGACCTACACCTTAAATGAAACTGTGTACAGCTACGTGTATAGGACCGAGTGCGGTGAAGCTGTTTGTGGCCCTCATGGAGAGATCATTAAAACACTTACCCCATGCAGAACACCATCTACACCAGCACAAGGTACTGGATCTGTAAGAGGTTTGGTGTTGATTCTGTGGAAGTCTGTAATGGGAGTAAGATCTACCCATCTTGGGAAAAAACTCCTACTACGTGTCTAGGATAAGCAAAGAAGTTTCAAAATTGAAGTTTCAAAAATGAGGGATCAGAGCTTGTGGATCTTGTAGTGAGGATCAAAAGTGTAATTTTTACAAATTCTTACTGACCTTACTGTCAATGAGGTGAAGAGAGAATAGAGATATTTGCCCGTTTTTCAGTACAGCTTTTACAATAATTTTGGGCTTATCATAGTTGACACTGGTGGTGTTAATCTCAATATTTCATACTTCTAAACCTTGGTTTTGTCCTTCTTATCACCTATATCACAGTATTGCTCTTAGTGTACTGTTTCTGCATTGGAATAAGTGAGTCTCAAATGGGTCACTGGAACATGAAAATAAAGCTGCCTGGCAGTTACTTCCCTTTCCAGAAGATAAGTTGCAGAGTGAAGAGAATGCGAAAGAACAGAAAATAGGAAGTAAAAAGAGAGAAAGATAAGTGGGAATTTTGTCACATGATTATGGCAAATAAAAATAAGTGGCAAAAAAAAATGTGTATTATCCTGGTAGCAAGTTATGCAAAGACTACCAGGAAAATTAAAAGTTAGCATCTCCACTCACATAAGTGGAAGGGCTAAAGACTTGATAGTGACCCTGTGTGTTTGCTATTTGCTATGTGTTAACAAGTGGAATAAGAAGTATAATGAAGTAATAGGTAGGAAAGGATTACTGAAAGCAGAGTGTAGGTGTAGGTGTCATAGTAAAATGTCTATATGATCTGTCTGTATTTAAACCAACAGTTTCTTTGCAACAAGACTTAGAAAAGCCAAACGGAGTGCTGCCAGAAAGCACCTCTGCAAAGTCAGGTGAAGTACTGCAGGATTAAAAACCTTAAACTGGAATGAACAAGTGATAGTAGAGGGGGAGGGTTATTGTATTGTATGTATGTAAATATATATGTGTGTATATATATATATATATATATATATATATGTATATGTATATATATATAAAAGACTCCTTACAAGGGAGAGTGTTTGTATTATTATAGCACCACACTGTGTGATAGAGAGAGTGTATATAAATACAGAGAGGATGGTTTTAGTGTGTACATGTACAGAACGTAGTGGGGGTAAAAAAAAGATAATATATTCCTTTTTTTTCTTTTTCTTTTTTTTCTTTTTTTTGTGGTTGTAAAGAATGTAATAAATGTCTTAGGGCTTGAAAGTAGAGTATCAGAGCATTTGAATATTAATTGATTTCATTTCCTGCAGAACCACATACGCAGACTGTAACATCTGCACCTCCATTGTCAGTGGTAGCCACTCCCTGCTTCTGCAATGACAACGGGCAATTGATACAAATGGGTGAGAAACCATGCAAATTTTTGTTCTGCACCATTGATGTGGAAAGATGAACTGTTAGATAAAGATGCTTCAGCAAGGGCTCATTCTGCTTATTGCAGTCAGAGGTTACCAGAAGTTGTTGCGTCTTTAAACTGTAACTAACAGCTTCAGAACTACAACTCTCTCACATTCAGTAACTTTGGTTATTGAACTCTCACATTCAAAACTTCTGGTCTGAATATCCCTAGTGTAAGGAAACTTATAGCACATACTAATGTCAGCAGAGACCTGAATCCCAAACTGCTGAACACAAGCTTGTAACTCACTGTAATATTCCAAAAACAGGGGATGAAAGACTGTTCTTCATCTATTAGTAACTCCTGATCCACTTACCTCCTCAGTGATGTATTGAGTATTCCCTTCTCTTGTACTCATTTTCAACTCCTGCTAATGTACTAAAGAGCAGAATTTCAGATTAGCCACTTGCGGCCCTCCCTCAGCCTTTGCCATTTGGATGAATTGAGCTCCCGTTTAGTCATTAAATTCAAGGTGCTGCAGACACACAGTCACACCTGAACGTGGCTGTTTGGGAGAGCCAGACCCGGATAGTTAAATGCAGGGCTGAGTACAAAGCTGAAGGCCTTGGGAGTTAGACATTTCATGTACAGTCTGGTGCTAATAGTTGGGTTTTGGCCTTGCAGGAGAAAATGTTTCTCTGCCAGTGAATATATCGGATCGTTGTGCTTATTCTGTCTGCAACAAATTGTGTCAGATTGAACTAATTTGGGCAGAGTGTAAACCTGGTCATACTGAGACCCTCAAGAGCTGTGATCCAGATTCTGAAACCTGTCCACCAGCATCTACTCCCAGTGCAACAAACCAAGTTCCTGATTCCACAAAGGCTCCTGTGAGCGATTGTCTTGCACTCATTCCTCCCAGAAAGGTGAGAGACTTGGAAGAAGTCCAAGTGTTTCATCATTCATCATACATGCACTGTTTGCAGCCAAGATTTGGTGTTCTCCTCTGATGCTGGTATCCACCACTACAGCTGGACTACAGATGTGGCTGAATCAGATGATTTAGAATTATACCAGAAACCCCCACTGAGAGAACAAGTTGAAGATTATTCTGTTCCCCTGAAACATCTAAATAATTGTATGCGGGCAGAGCTTCCCAAGCTGAACAAAGACCAGGAGATCATATCTGGCCATAGCCCATGATAAGAAGTGGTCAGGACCTTAATATTTAGTCCTATACAAAAAGCAGATATCAAGGCTCTGTTGATTGCTATATGCTTTGTATTGCCTGGTTTCCAGACACAGAGTAAACACCAACTCTTGCCATGCTAGACAATTAACTGAATAGAACACAGTCGCTGTGTGTGATTTTAAAGATTTAGTTACATTACTTTGCTATATGCCTCTCCTCTTTTTTCTTTTTTCTTTTTTTTTTTTTTCAATCCATCAATAGTTTAATGAAACATGGAATTTTGGACACTGCCAGACCGCCACTTGCCTGGGAGAAGGAAACAATATCAAACTGTCCAGCATGACTTGCCCTCCTCAGCAACTGAAACTCTGTGTCAATGGTTTCCCCTTCACGAAACACTACGATGAAACTGGTTGCTGTGAAGTCTTTGAATGTCAGTGTAAGTGGCAGAAGAATTCCTGAAATTTATGTTAGGTATCCAAGAAGGATAAGTCTATGTGGTCAACATCTATATTATGTTCATATTATTTCAGTAGGATACAATAGAACAGAAATGCCATCTAAAACATCAGCAGTTAAAAGTGGATAGGAGTGTCCTTGTTAGGCTAGTTTTTCTTTATGAAACTGGTTATTTTGGCTCTCACTGGAAGCGAGTAAAAGAGTTAAAGCCAGCTTGTACTTGCAGGAAGCTTATAAGCCAGACTTGAAGACTGTCACTCTGTCTTCCAGGTATTTGCAGTGGATGGGGAAATGAGCATTATGTGACTTTCGATGGAACATATTATCATTTTAAAGAAAACTGCACCTATGTCCTTGTGAAGTCAATTCATCCTGACTCTCACAATTTCTGGATTCACATAGACAACTACTACTGTGGTGCCATTGATGGAGCAATTTGTTCAATGTCCCTTATCATTTTTTACTCCAACTCTACTGTTATTCTGACACAAGCAATGGAGCATGGAAAAATAACAAACTTGGTAAAGTATTGTATTAAAATGAATTTTCAATATTATTTTGCTGTAGTTGCTGTAGTTTACTGTACTGCCAAATGCCCTGCCACGACAAAGGATGCTTGTAAAATATGGAATGGGTAGGAAATGTCATTGCATTGTTTTCTCTCTCTCTCTTTTTGCTTTGTATCAACAAAAATTTTTATATTCTAAAAATCCAAGAAATTATGACATAACTGAAAATTGTGGGGTTTATCCTGATATGAGCATTCAAATATGAATTATGACATATTAAAAAGAATCTTAGAAACTGCTTAAATGACTGTCTTTGAAAGACTTACTTGGTGCTCCTAAGATCCGAATTTGTACTCCTCTGCTTTCAAGTTGCACAGATCATTTACCTTACTTAACAGAAGAGTGTTCATAGAGACCTTTTGTTTCTCTTCTGTTTAGATTTTGTTTAACAATAAAAAAGTTGTTCCAGATATTTCCAAGAATGGGATCAGGATAAGCAGTTCCGGACTTTATGCCATAATCGAAATACCTGAATTAGAGGTTTATGTCTCCTACAGTCAACTTGCATTTTACATAAAACTCCCTTTTGGAAAGTTTTATAATAATACCATGGGACTATGTGGTGAGTGTCCTCATCAGCTGACAATAATCAATGCAATAAATTTTCCTCCTTCTTTCACTCATCCCCTTGTAAACATTCCTAAATGCTTGCAACTCCACTGATTTCTATTTTTCACAAATTGTAATAAATTTATCACTATTTAGTGAAAAGACACTGTCAGGAGATAGAGTTTTAAGTCACATCCTTTCATTCAGTTTGCAGTCTGTTAGTGAATGGAGGTGGATTTTTTCTAAGCCCTCCCTCTTGAACATATATATTCCATATGGGAACATAAAAAAGTCTGGACAGTCCTATCCTAGACAGAGACATTTCAGTTGATTTGGCCACCCAGAGAAATGTATCAACCAACATGTCAATTCAGGTTTCCATAAGTAACTGGCAAACTGTTTCTTCTGGCCTTCTCTTCCTGTGAAAAGCTTTTGTGAACTTATCCAGGACCCCACATGCTGTTACCTTCCCACAAGGAGATGAACTTCCCTCCAAATGTTTTCTAAAAACAGCTTCATCTGCATCAGCTGATCTTGAATTGTCACTTTGCTCTTATATTGCTACCAGGTACTTGCACCAACCAGAAGTCTGATGATGCTATGAAAAGGAATGGTAAGGTTATCGAGTCCTTCAAAGACATGGCATTAGATTGGAAAGTACCATATCCTACCAACAGATACTGCAATCCAGGTGTCTCAAAACCAGCTCAGATTGAATATCATCAGCACTGTGAGCCTTCTAATCTGTGTAAAATCATCTGGTAAGACAACTCCCAAAATTATCAGAAGAATAAGTCCACAAAATAATTTAGTGTTTTAATACATGGCTTGGGTGAACTGATTATAGGATATGATGAAAATATGGAGTCTTGCATATCTTGTGAAACTGAGCAGTGAACTGATGTGTGAGTGTTCCTGAGTATGGCAGATATTTTTCGTCTGCATCATCAAAATCAGTTCTGCCTTAATAGTGTCTGCCACTGGGCACTCCCTCTGCCTGTCAGTTCTGGAGAAGCCAACGAGGAGCTACCTATGATTCACTGCCTGAAAGCTCTGAATCTTACAGAACAGAGTCAAAATATAGTAATCGTGTGTGTCTGTTTTTAAAGTAATTTTGTGCTTTGAAACAGGATTTATAAACATGCTAATATGAAAATATCAGCATATAGATTTATAGCTATGAGCTATGTGGGAACCTTAGCAGGTTGCCGTCTAACTTAAAATTGCTTGCTTTCAAAGCATTGTGAAGAATGGGAGGTAAAGCTCATTCTTATTTAAGCTGTGTGGGCATATTGCCTACGAGAGCAATTTGTAGTTGTATCTTTACCTTGAGGCTTTGCCTGGGTGTGGATGGTTTCCTTCTTGAATTCTTTCTTGAAAGTCACCCAGGCTCTGTGCCCTTGCTTTGTGAAGGACCCTGACTGAGTGCCACGGCGTGGTCCCCCCACAGCCCTACTACGAGGCGTGTGTGGCCAGTGGGTGCTCAGAAGAGCACCCCAGCACCGAGTGCCAGAGCATGCAGACGTACGCAGCCTTGTGCGGGCTCCACGGGGTCTGCGTGGACTGGAGGAGGCAGGCGAATGGCCAGTGTGGTAAGGCTGGGAGACACTGCTGATGGTGAAGCAAGTCTGGTCTGTTCCTCACCTACATGCTTGTTTATGTTCCTCCACATCATCGGGCTTCAATTTTTTATGAGGTGCTCTGGACCTGGGAAAAAAGCAGTAACAAATAAAAGGGTTGTTCCAGTCCAGAACTGATGCAAAACAAGGGGGAAACAGGTCCGTGTTCTCTCCTGAGTAGCTCAGCTGAGTCCGGTGTGTTTCCGAAAGCTTCGGCACTAGATGGCAACACACCGCTTCTCTCTGCGTGCTTTGCCCTGCTCAGGGGCACCCCGCGATTCAGGGGTGAGCACTGTTAGTACTGTCGGTAGACCTTGCTGAATCCACTGGCCCCTCTTGCTGAAGCTGCAGGGAGCCCCTCTCTGAGCAGGAGCCTGGGCTGTGCGGACCCACGAGGTGGGCTGTGACAGCGTGGGTGCTTTCTTTGCCCACCGTGCATTGGAGGGTACACGTGGGTCTGGACTTCTTAACTTGTGTGTTGCAATGCTCCACAGAGGCCATCTGTCCTCGGGATCAGGTGTACAAGCCATGTGGTGAAGCAAGAAGAAAAACTTGCTTCAGCAGGTGGGTCATTTCCTAAGGCGTTTTTCAAGTCCATGATATGAAAATTGCCGGGGAAATTTGAAGCTCACATTCCCATGGGATTTAGGTGTCTGATTGCCCTGGGCTACATTTCTGCCTCTCATTCATTCCTGTTTATATTCTAATTGTGCAGAGAAGTCGTTATGGACACCCTCCCCTCCCAAAATAACACATCAGTGTTTGTTGAGGGATGTTACTGTCCTGATGGGAAAACTCTGCTGAATGATCATGATGGCATTTGTGCTTCTGTTTGTGGTAAGTAATAATTTAAATGGTGTGATGGGAAGGGGAAAGGGGGTGGAGGGTGTGGGTAAGAGCCTGACTAGAAGTGCACATTAAGGGGGATATTTTGGGTGCAGAGGAAATGGGGGAGACCTTGATACTGCCTCTTTCTAGTTAGGCTGGAAGCATTTCAGATTGACAGTTTCTGCCTGTTCTTATGCAGAAGATGCACCTTTCTAAAGAACAAAGGGGAGAATGTGTTTTGGGGAAGATTTTTTTGGGTATACAACCTGTGACTTTGCACTCTGGATTCCTCTTTCTCCTTGTGGTTGTTTCTCAGATTTCAAGACTTTCCTTCTACTCCTGTCTTCTTGCTTCTCTTGTTTTCCCTGGTTCACTTAGCATTAAAGTAACATGTAATTCATTTTTTAGGCTGCACTGCACAAGATGGGTCAGTGAAACAGGTAAGAGAAAGGAAAATACTGTCCTTATACTATATCTGGGTTCTGTGACCTCCTGTGAAAATGACTGCATGAGTTTCTTTTAATTCTAAGCTTAAAAACCAGTGAACTGCAAAGACACTGGGAAGGAAAATGGCAGATTTTATTAACTGCAGAAATTTTTTAATCATTTGAGGTACAGAAGCAGAAATGGCAGTTTGTGGGAATCGGTTTCTTGGTAGAACTACCAGGCTTCCCTTCTGGAAACACACAGACCAGCAAAGGAAGGGGACAAAAACCAGCATTTTTTCTTATTGTTCCCATCTCCTCCCTCCAGAATTTTAACTCAGCCCTGCACTGTTTTGCAGCAGGAATTCATTGATATAATATGTCCAGTTTTTGCTCTCTGACCTGCTCTATCTATTGTTTTCATAGCCTAGAGAGGCTTGGGAGCATGACTGTCAATACTGTACTTGTGATGAAGCGACCTTGAATATCTCTTGCTTCCCCCGCCCTTGTGCTAAATCTCCACCCATCAACTGCACAAAAGAGGGCTTTGTACGCAAAACAAAACCACGTCTGGATGACCCATGCTGCACAGAGACTGTCTGTGGTGAGTGGTTAATCCATATGTCATAATGTGGCATCATGCCTTCAGCAGTAATCCTTGACTGAGGTCTGGTACCCCGAGGATACCAGATTCAAATAAACACACTGAAGTGGTCGTTTCTTCTGTCTGTGTGCCAGGAGCTCTTGCTATCAGAACAGAACTCCTCTGGTCCAACTTGTGCTCTAAATCAGTGCCATGACCTGACAGATACTTACGCTGGAATATCCCCCATGGATCATTTGGACCACTAGGTGCTTCACAGGATCCTCTGGCTCTTGCCTTTCTGAGATGAGAGGGTGATACTTTCACAGAGACCCCTCCAGTAAGGGAGGATAGGTTCATCTTTCAGGCTCCCCTAAGGCTTCCTGTGGACAGTCCTGATATATGTTTGCCCTCACCTTTGCATTTGCATTCTCCCAGTCCCAAATGCCCACCACAGCACAGGACTAGTCTGCTCCTAATGCTGGGCATTCTCAGCACCTATAACAAGATGCAGGACAGGCAATCCTGGCAATGGCAGTGGGATGTTTTTTCTATTCCTCCTCCCTCCAACCTACCAGGAAGAGGTCCATTAGGCTCCTTGGATGCCTTAAGGGAGCAGTGGACATTGTCGAGGTCCTTTGCCTTGCATGTCCCAACCTTTGCATCTTTGGCTCTCATCCACTGCCTCTTCATTTTTTCGCTCTCTGACTCATTTATCTTTACTCCAACTTGTTTCTCTGTCACTTGTCTAAGGGTGTTTAGTTTTTTTAGAGTTGACATCCAGTGAGGGAAGAGAAGTAGGAACAAGGGCCATAAATATATGTCCAAGGAAGAGCTTTAGAATGGAGCAAACTTACAGATACTTGACCTGAACATGTCCCAAACTCCAAAAAGGTGTGATGCAAAAATCATCTGTTTCTACACAATTTCTCGGATGTTCAAGCTTTGTCTGCAAGTAACTCTGCTGGATGTGATGCTTTGGCTTAGTGTATCTGTAATCTATTGCAGAATGTGATATAAAAACCTGCATTATCAACAAAACAGGATGTGACTTAGGTTTCCAACCAGTGGTTGCTATATCTGAGGATGGTTGCTGTCCTATTTTCTCCTGTAGTAAGTATCTTGTTTCTTAAAAGTGTTTTATTTATTCCTTGAATTATGTAATTTTTTGCTGAATGAGTTAAAATTGTAAGCAATAGCCTCTTCCCTTCCCTATCAGCCTTTACAAGTGGTGCTCCTCTGTTTTTTGTTTTCCCTTTTTCTTTTGGAATTGGAGTAACTGGAGTAGGTTCTCTGTAGCCAGTATTTAGTGTGTAAGCTATTGATCAGGTAATGACTGATGGTTAAATTGAACCCACCCAGAAGCTCTGCTGCCCAGTTATATTTCTAGATTCACACACATAAGCCAGCTTCCCACTGGCTTTGTTACCAGCAAGGTGGTTAACAATGAAGAAAAGGTCAAGTAATTTCAAGTGTGGGTAAAAAACCCATGAGGCAAATAGATTTTACCTTATGGAAAATTCCAGGATATAGAATTACCTTCCACTTCATGCGTAACATCTAAGCAGATGTGGACTTCTGAATAACAATTAGCACCATGTACTATATACTTTTTTTCCCCTTTTGTGTGGGCTATTAAGTTGAGTTCTACTCTTTGACTTCTCTGAATCACTCACAATTCAGAGATGACTACAGTAACTATTGCATCATTCCTAGCACATCCTTTTCATTTTGTTTTTTCTTACAGTACCAAAAGGTGTATGTGTTTCTGAAGGAGTTGAATTTAAGGTAGGTCTTCTTCCAGACACTTTTTTCCACAAGTTAATGCTGCCTGAGTCAGAATTGTCTGAAGTTGCTATTGCCAATACTTATACAAAAAGCAGGATTATGGCCTGTAATTTTTCCCTGCCAATAGTCTTATGTATTATTGGAAATGGGCATTGGACTAGATAACGTGCAGAAGTCCTTTCCAACCCCAAGCAATCTGTGATTCTGTGATAGGTTACTGAATAGGTAAAGCTAGAGACCTGTAACTTGCTTACTAAATGAGATCTCACCTATGTTTTAGAGTCAATAGGTCAGAATTATGATTGAATACAAATTTGAAACTTCATTGAATGTTGCAAGATTAATTTCTATGTCAAACTGAGCAAAAGTAGATGCATGGGATTTATGAAATTAATTTTTTGATAGTCCAAGAGATGATTATTCTAGAACCCTCTGAATTCTTGTCATGGCCTGACTTCTCTCTCCCCCTGTATTTCCAGCCGGGAGCAATGGTGCCTAAAAACTCTTGTGAGAACTGTGTGTGCACAGATGAGCAGGATCTCGTTACACAGACCAACCTCATCCAGTGTCTTCCAGTGAAATGCCAAACCACCTGCCAGCAGGTCAGCACCTCCTTGACCAGGAACAATGGCTGTAGAGGGGATATACTCTGAAACCGGGATAGTGTAACTGCTTTCTCACTGCAAGATAGCAGGATAGACTCTTCTATTATTATTTTTTTTAAGTTCTGTTTGGGGTGCCAGTTATTTTTGCTTTAGCAAATTTAAGAGGTCGCCCTTGGAAACATGCCCTAAGGGAAAATGATTTCAAACTCAGTAAAATCTGACTGCTGAAAGATGTTTGTGCCATTCTGTTGGCATTGACCATTGTCAGATCAAAAATTAAGATTGTGAAGAAACTGTGCAGTGGTCTGTATTTTTCCAGGCAGTTCTCGGTACTTGTGAGCTCAGAGTACTCTGCCTCTTCTCAGTATTTGTGAGAACCAGCACAAAACCAGTTCAGTCTATTGCTGAGAATAAACAGTGTGGTTGCTTTTCTATTCATGCCCAGACAAGGCCAGCCCCACCACCAGTGTTACAAATGGACAAAACCTTTCACTATCCTTTACCCTGAAGCCAGCCACACCCACACCCACTGAGAGACCAATGGATATCTAAAACATAGGGGAGGGAATCTTAACATGTCTGACAGCAATAGTTCTTGTGGATAATGACATCAGACCAAGCACTGGTGGCAGACAATCATGTGCTGAATTAATATATCTGGCCTGTCTCGTGTGTTAGCCCAAAGAAGAACAGCCAATGACAGCGTCTCCATGGCAACTGAAGTGTCCAGTAGTCACAGTTCAATAAGGGAGAAAAATTACCAGCTTTGCTTGTCAGGCTTAAAGTGGTTCCAACAGTTTTCTAAAGACAACAAAGATGAAACCAGGAGATTGGCTTGTTTCCTCTGCCATCTTCAGTGTAGCTTTGATCCAAAGATGCTTCATGACTATGACATCAGTTAACATGGATAAATGGAAACTTTATTTCCACAGGGCTTTCGCTATGTGGAAGAGAAGGGTCAGTGCTGCAGCCAGTGCCAGCAAGTGGCATGTGTGGCAAATTTTCCATTTGGCAACGTGACCATTGAGGTAAGCACTCCCTTGCTCTGCACACAAGACTGAATTACCAAAAAGACTTCAGCATTTTTTCACCCAGTGTCATGCATTTTAAGGCTGGGAGGATCCCTGGGAGATGTAAAAATATCTGTGTTTCCAAAGTAAAGGTAGATGCTTATGCAGCTGCTCTCTGCTGTGTGCGTCTCACAGGCACTAGTGTGTTGAAAATTATGTATCTTGGGTAGGAATGGAAATCGTGTTCCTCCCCACCCCACTTTATCCTGACATGGACTAGCAAGAAAGAATTTGGAAGGAATGATGACATTGTGTAATAGTGCTCTTGCAGAGGTACATGAGCAGGCTCACATGATAGTGCTCCAATCCGGAAACAGTTTTATTGTCTTCCCCTGAACATACAAGGGTAAATAGTGTGAGCAAGCTCATATGGCTGTACTACCACTAGTTCTGAATCTGCTGAGGCAGAAATAAAGTGACAGAGCTGCTGCAGTGTAGTGTGACTTGGTATGACCCTGAAGTAATACACCATGTCTTGTGAGTGTAGAGTTGTGTACTCATGAACCAAGCCTTTAAAGGATGGACTTGCTGATCCTGGAGGTCTTTTCTACCCTTAATGACTCTATGATTCCATGATTCCAACTCTTTCGTTTTATTGAAGTCTACTATTCCTGTGAATGGTTAATGATGTTGTTTCAACCAGTGACTATTGTCTTGCATGCTACTGTTTCTCTGGTAGCTCTTCTGCATATTTTCTATTTCATCCTTTTATTGTTTGATAATTAATCTTGCAAGCTAGATTCTCCTGTTCCAATATACAGTTTTTGTCTTTCCATAAGGAGGCTTTGCTGTTACCCATTAACCTCTGTTGCAAAGGCTTTTGTCCTTTTTCACACTTTTTTGTTTTCTTCCAGCTACTAAAAGAGAAAACTATTCAAACCTTTCAACAGAGTTATTTTTCTTTCTGTGTATATTTTAGCCCACAGACATTAAGACACCTACCTTCTAGCATTTTTGCTCATACCTCTATGCTCATTCTGCTGCCAGCTTCTCATTCTTTCCCCCTGGCTGGCCACAGAAGGGATTTTGCATAGGCTGGTGGTGGGTGACCTTGATACGGAATTTGAAGATGTGAGTTGCAGACATCTCAGCCCTTTCAGAGTAATAGGAACAATCCAGTCCCTCTGCCAGTTCATTGATTGTATAACTGTTGCAGTATTCTATTTTTATTGCTATACTATATTGGCTTGGGGTTTTTTTTTCTGTTTTTATCAGGTTGGAAAGAGTTATAAAGATCCATATGATAACTGTACTCAGTACACATGCAGTGAATCACTGGGCCAGTTTTCCTTGACTAGTACAGTAAAAGTCTGCCTACCCTTTGAAGAAGCAAACTGTGTGCCAGTAAGTATTTTACAGCCAGAAAAAGACTTCAGGAGGGAGCCATAATGCTGCTGGCCTGGGAGTTATCTTTACTGTTTTGAATGTGTCACCTCAGTATTTCTTGATCTTTCTGAGCTGATCATCCTTGTTGGAAGGAAATATGCTTTTTCAGCCTGGATGAAGTGTGCCATGGCAGTAAAGCAAACAACCCACACAGTTCATATTGCTGTGGGATAAGCACTGGAACTTGAAAGAGAAGGGCATTAGAGCAATGGCAAGGTGGCATTTTTCATCACTTGAGAAATATCAGTGTTACAAAATGCAATTGAACAAATGGTAACTCACCATAGGGGATCTGATGAACACGGTGTCTTCTGATATGTAGTGCATCATTAAGCAAAGAAGTGGAACATGAATGAGCAAAGGGTATCATTCACATCCTGGTTTTCATCTATTAGCAGTTTCCAGTAACTTTCAGAAGCATTTTGGGACTTCACAGCAGATCTGAAAATCAAAAAAGGGACAGGAACAGCCATGTACTTGAATTAGCTTTGGCGCAGGCTCTGTGTAGGCCAGGCTGTTCAGTTCCAGGAGCAGCTGACATTCTCTGGGGCTGAGGTTCTTAAGCTGGCTTCAATAAGACCTGCATAAAGTTAGGCCAGGACATCTAACCTAGCTTGTAGGAGGGTATGTAGTTTTAAGAAAACTAATTCCCTTTCTTGCTGGATGGTTTGGTTCGGTTTGGGTTTTTTAAGCAGTTTTATATACAATTGGTACACAAATAGGTCTGATGAGGAATCTGCATTGATTAGAGATAAGGGAATATAACGGAACTCTCATAATTGCTGCTATCTCCTTAGCAACACCTGCATCTTACTTAACTGTTCTGGTTACTTTCAATACAGGGGACAGTTGATGTGGCTTCAGATGGCTGTTGTAAGACATGTGAGTGCACTAAATTGCTGATTCTCTATTCCAATACTGTTTGGTCCTTCCTGCTTGTAGTCCTGTTTCTGCATGCACTGAGAGTCTGCAGTTTCCACAGACTGGAAGACAGTTTTACAACAGCAGAACTGCTTTTTACCTCTCAGCTGAGACTAAAAAGCTGCCACATTCTTTTAATGGGGGCATTAAATTTTTTAATCTCCTTTCCCATGTTTTTAAATAACTGGAATACTGTTAGCTTGACAAATACTCTTGAAACAAAAATTTGTAGAAAATACCCTTGGTGTTATTCCATTGGAAAATTGCATAGAAAGGAAGGTCTTTTTTTCTGTAGCATCCACTCAAAAATCTGAGGTTGCAATAGAGTCACAAATGTAATTTATAGCAATTTTAGTAAAACCTGAACCCTTCATGTCTCCTTTAGATCTTCATTCAACAGTATCTTTGCATGGTAAAGTTAGTCCACAAGTGGAAAAGTACCTTGACCAGCAGGAAGTTGTTTTGCTCAATTGCTGCCTCTTTGCAATCTTGGTTGTGGTTTCAGTTATGCATTTGAACTGTAAAAAGTTTTACTAGGATGACCTACCCCTGATTTACTAGCAGATACCTTTCAAAACATTTATTCCCCAGTCTGAAAAGGACTAACAGAAGTGTTCTCCTGCTCAGGTATCGACCTGCCGCACAAATGCAAACGCAACGTGAAAGAGCAGTATATCGTGCATGACAACTGTAAATCAGCTGCTCCAGTCCCAGTGCCCTTTTGTGAAGGGATGTGCAGTACCTATTCTGTGTAAGTAGGAAACCTTTCTCTATCCTCCCCCATGGCTGGTCTTCCTGGGTTCTTGTCACCAGTGGGCTGCAGCTTCCTGCTTTTTAAAAGGACCTAGTTGGGAAGCTGGGAGTGCAGAACAGCAGTCATTAGCAATGTCTGTAGTGTGATAGGAGGGCCTTATCTTAGCTAGGAAAACAAGTCCCTCTCGAAAGACATCAGCTAAATTTATTAAACGTGCTCTTAAATGTGTCCTTGTATGGTTTTTGAACAGCCATGGTGTTTACTGAAGTTTTTTCCTTCCCTGTGTTCTCTGCATGAGTTGTTCTTTTCTGTATTGCCAAAATAGGCCTAATCCCAAATCCACTGAAGTTACTGGGATTTTCCCCATTGGTGTCAGAGGATCTAGCCCCGCATGGCCAATGGCATCCTGAGGATAGGCCGCTATGAATAAACAGAAAAATAGATGGGAAAGTTTGCTCCTCTGCTGCTTAGAAGTGCTTCCATTTGGAGCAGCAAATATGGATCAGTTTGGGAAGATAACAGGCAGCATACTGATGTGAAAAACCTCATTTCTATAGGTATTCCTTGGAGACCAATGAAATGGAACACAAATGCATTTGCTGCCATGAAAAAAGAAGTCACAAAGTGAAGGTGGAACTGGTTTGCTCTAAGCATAAGACAGTCCAGTTCACATATGTGTATGTAGATGAATGCGGATGTGTGGAAACAAAATGCCCAAAGAGGATAACATGAGTGTAAACTAAAGGAAACATTTTGTCTCTCATTTTCTCCTTCACTAGCAAGTGAGTAGTTTAGAAAACTGCTGTGAGTAACCTTCAAATGACCATACTAGCGCTTTTCCTTTCTGGTATTATATGCAGTTATGGCAATTAGCTAAGATTTTACTCCAAATAATATTTGTAGAATAAACTGCATTTCAAAGAGGACTTGTTCTCCTGTTTCAGTGATGCTGCTAATGGGGTAAAGTGGCTAATGTCTTTAATCTCACACTGGTGTATAAACCAAGGTTATTGCAAGACACTCTAAAGACAGTGATGCTTTTCAAAAGTCCTGCCTGAAGAAATTGTAGTCCTGTCTGCACATTATAAAACCATAACCATATGTATCACTTAATTTCCCTTAGAAGGGAAACAGCAATCACTTCCAGAGCTGCAGTTCAGACAGAGGCAGGACTCGGCTCATGGCCACATTTATGTTCTCCCCAGTAGGTCCAACCTACTTTGGCTATGACTGGCTCACTGGAGGAAGTCAAGGTGCTTTTTGTTTTCCTTCAGCACAGCGAGCACTGTATTAGAAGTGTAAATACATGTTTTTTACACAGACACTACAAAGTGAATATGTACATCCTTATTGGAAGTCCTTATCTCACTGGGTTTTTTTATTATTTGCCAGCATCAAACTCTGAGCTGTTAGTTCAGCCTCACTACTGGTTACATGACTGTGATTTGTGTCATAAATAATTGACTCCCAGTTGGCATGTCCAGTGCCATTGGTGACAATATCTTATGTGGACAGTGACCAAATACCTTCAGAGTAGTCAAGGAAGGCAGATGCTTCTGTTACTTGAGTAATTTGGTCTTCTGTGACCTGAAAGAGAATCAAAGACTGTGACTTTCTTAGACAGTGTCTTGCAGCCTGCTGTGCAGGGGTCTTCAGAATTGTTTTTCATAACAAATTATTTCAGCTGATGTCGGGTTACTTTGATGTGTACTGTGTGGTGTTACTGATCCTAAAATTGTGGGAATCCTTAACTTTGAACAGGCATGGGAGTCCAGCCCCTTTCTGGAATGATTTGTTTCAGCCTAACACTGGTGTAAGAGCCCTTGGGAAGTTATCAGTTTCTCAGCACTAGAGGTTCTGAGAGCCAAGGTAGACAGGTTAGACAGCTGAAATCAGAGGAGGTGAATTTCACACTTTGCTTTTATTCTGTTTCCTTATAAACAATAAAAGAGAGGCTGCGTGTACCTAATGATCACAGTGGAAAGAGGTGTACTGCAGGTATCTTCGGGAGGGATGGACAACAAAATCTGACAAACAGGTGTTTGTGATGAAGTTTGAATTATAGAATCATAGAATCATAAAATGTCTGAAGTAGTAAGGGACCCATACAGATCACCAACTTGAACCTAATTCTCCCATTCCCAGCCCCTACACCGGGCAGTGAACCAGTTTGCTTGATTATAAATTACAGGAATCTCCAAATAATTTGATTAACTGTCAGTGCAATGCAACTCCCTTTCAAGGCACACGTTACAATTGCTCAACACTGAGGCCCGTGTATAAATTTCACATTAGTCCAGAAAACTGTTTTTATTGATACAAATCAAGTGCATGCATGCTATTAAAATGCAAAGAATTGCAGCAAAACAAAAAAAAAGGGCATTCCTTTCTTTCCCCCTTGCCTTTCCCTGAGGGGGAAGAGGTCACTCTTGAGTCCTTTTGTCATCAGAATAGGAAACAGACTCTGTAAGTAGTCATATACACACTCATGCAAATCAACCTGCAAACCAACCCCACAAATCAATCATTCTCAGCAAGACAACTTAGCAAGGACATGATCAGGAACCTTTTGCATCTCTCCCTTATTTTCAGGTGGGAGAAGGGAATAAACCACAACCTCATCTTACCAAAATAGATTTCTATTCTCCTATCTGTTTTAGTGATGATGAGATTTTATACAGAAGCTGAGAATGGCATTGATTTAGAGGCATATTTTCCTGTTCATTTTCAGCAGGTATTTTGCTTTTCAGGCAAGTGAAATGCTGGAAGCAAAGGTGTATTTCCATCTCCAGGATGCTTCTGATCATGTGAAATTTCATATGCTACTTTTTCATTCCCAGTTACACCTGGCACTTCATTTACTCAGTCCAGCAGCTACCTGGCCTATGCAATACTACCTTGAGCTCTGATGGCTGGATATTAGAGAGAACTCACTGGTCCTCTGTTTGCAGGTGCAGAGTCCTGCTTAGCTACCAACAAGGTAAAGTCTGTTTAATGGGAACTTTCAGCTTCTTCACCTGACAGACAGTCAATGGGTCAAACCTTTCCCCACCCCTCACCTTCCCACCTGCCACGCCCCAAATGCAGAGAAACAAATCAGCCTGAAGGCTGTTTGATCAACTCCACTGCCAAGCTGGCCCTTCTTGCTCAGTGAGTGGCCCTGCATGCAGCAGCATCACTGCTGTTTGTACAGAGCAAGCTGGACTCTTTAGGTTGTTGCCACCAGCTCCCCACCAGAATGGGCACAGTTGAACGCAGGTGGCTCTTCCAGGAGAACTTGCCTGTAAGAGCTTGATTTGACCATGATCTGGCTGCTGTTGCTGTGTGGCTGCTTCTCACGTGTGCACAGTCAAACCTGCATCTGTGGCCCAAAGCCATCTCTTCCTGTTACTGACTGGTCTCTGCAAGTCAAATATTTCCCTGGCGTAACTCAAGAAAAATCAGTGGCATTGCTCCAAGTACTGTTTCTTCCTTTTGCGTGAATTCTTTACACCAGCGTAAACTTCAATAGGGTAACCCCAGGAGAACCAGCGCTCAGCTGAGCCAGTTGGGCCAGGACTCAGCTGGTTTCAGCCTGTAGCCATTCTTTTCTTATCATGCAAGGATGGTACTCCCAAGTCACTGAGCAGTACTGACCCAACACACCAGGAAGTACTGTCCCATATTGCTAAAATAAATATTTGTTGGAGATACTGCCTCATGTCAGGTGAAAAGTCCTAAGACACCATCATTTTACTGGTGTGCTCTGAGTTTGGATTGCCATTATGACATGAACTCTGACTTATCTATTGGTTTGAGGTTTGGAAAGGTCAGTTCACAACACCACTTTAATGCAGTTGAGCTAAATTTTGGTTTGGCTTTTGTTACCAATTATTAGTGTTTGCCAGGAGAACAAGAAAATTCAAGGTGTGCTCTGGATTTTTATTTGGGGAGAGGCACTGTTCTTTGACCTAGTTTTCCACTGAGCAGATCCCCTGGCTGTGGAATAGGACCTGTAGTGTTATCTACAGCATGCTGTGTCGATAACAATCTATTCTGATATCTAGAATCTCGAGCTGAAAACAAAGACTGTGAACTATAAATGCCCTCTAATACAGAAGGGATTGTTTAAAAGAATGCTGCACCTATTTTGTTTCAGCGTACCAGCTTAACAATTAGAAAGTTGCAAGGTAAACATGAAAAAATTTGTCTAAATATCACTCAGGAAAGTTATCTGATTAGTAATGAACCCGACAAAAAAGTAATCTGGCAAATTCGATGGATTCTCAAGTAAGGGGAAGACTAAGGACTGAGTAGTCTTGAGAGCCCTGCCTGATGCTTCTACAGGTTTGTGTGTTCAAAGACATGTTCTTGGCCTTGTTTATATTTCCTTCCTGATCTAATATAAGGATAAAGGTAGGCCTTTGTTTCTTGTCTGTGAGTGCAACATTTAAATTCCTAAAGCCTTTTTGCAGGGATATACAACATGGTTTTTGCAGTCCCAAGGCTATGTACTTTTGTCTGGCATCCCAAACATCCTTTAGGAGAAAGAACTGTGACAATTTTCCAAAGGCACCGAGACAAAGGTATCAGTTGTGAAAATCTTTCTTGTTTTTACACTTCAAAGGATCTGATTATTCAGTATCTTTAGGGCCACAATAGAGTCTCAGTTTGCCATGAACAGTTTGCCATTCTCACATCCATTTAAACCTCTGACAATTGAAATCCCTCTCTTAGGAAAGTAACCCCATCAGAGATGTGCCCAGGTAATTGGCTGTTGTCAGGAGTAGACCAGAGTTTCATCAGGGAAATACAGAAAGGTTGTAATTTCTTATACACTTAACTTTTCTCTAAAAGGTGTGTCCAGGTTTCATCAGTAGTCTGTAAGGCAGTTTAATTGATACTCACTGGCTTTAATATATACATATATATATTTTAATTCAAAGGGAATCTGTACAGTGGATTTATGTAACTGTGAGTTGACACTTCTGGTCACAGATATCCCCGTTTCACTTGAGCTTGATTTCTGTGAAGGCCTGTGTTTAAACTATCCTCCTTGTTAAAAAAAAAATTATTTAACTACTGATTCTCCAGAGACCCAGTGGGGTCTCTCATTGATATGAGTGAAGAAATCAAGGAAGACTGAGTAGGAAGGCTCTGGTTTATACCATTTACAAAAAAAAAAAAAAAAAAAGTATGTATAAATCAGGACTTCAGGCACTGTAATCTTTCTCTGTAGTTACTGAAAATTGCTATGTACCTTACCTCAGCTCAACTACCATCTGGAAATGCCCCCATCTCCCCTTCTTTTGACTTTCTAGGCAGTCTGAGTACAGCTCTCCTTCACCTAAATCCTTTAAAGCAATGTAAGAAATTGATCCCAAATGCCAATGTTATATATTAGTAATAGGAAGCACCAGATATTTACTGCAAATTCTGTCAACCCTGTATCCTACCTTGAACATCTCAACTATCAGCACTTTCAGTGAAAGACCCCTTCACCCTGATTTTTAATAAGAGTAATGCTAAGAACAGTTTAATTATTTTTGATAGGTTCTTTGTAGAGGGCTTCATCTTGTTTGCAACATTTGTAGTTGTCTTCTGAATTTTCCCTGTACTCTTTTTTTGATGGTTTAAATGTAGTCCTTAGTAACTGATCTCATTCTAAACCCTGACACAGGACGAGTCATATCTTGACCTACATCAATGTCCCTTAGCATGACACCAGCAAATCAAAGGGAGCTTGAAACTGGGCTAAATTAGCAGTGAGTTTGGTGCCATTCCTATGTGTTTTATAAGTAAGTTATATTCAGCTTCAATATATGAAAGCCACTGAAGAACTGCATAAACAATTTCATGTTCCAGCTCTGAAATGGTTTATGTCACAATTTCTCCCTACACTGCTGTTCAAAGAGAATCATGAGGCAAGTCCATTACCACTCCTTTACAGCATCTTGACTTCACTTCTTTACATATCCAGACATTATTCTGTATTGACTGATCTATTTCCTGTAATGCCATAAAAACTTGGCTTAAACCCATAGTTTAATCTGACCTGCAGTGAGCATTGTTCTCTAAACAAAAGGCTACTAAAGTGCAATGTAGCCATACCAGCTGCTACTTTATGGCCTGGAATTTGCTTTTCCCCAAGAGCTATTTCTCTCAAGGACCAGTGCACACACCTTAACATCCCCAGGCACCCTGACTTAGATCTAGCTTGTCACTTAAACTTTCTGCTTGCTCTTGATGATGTTCTTTGTTGTTTTCAGATTTCAGGTTAGGCATGGAAAAGATTTCCTGGGTATGTGGTCTATGCTATAAATCCATCTTTCTTCACTGTTACCTCAGGAAAATTTTCAGGAAGTGTTACAATTCAACACACTCTTCCTAAATAATTACTTTGGAAAATCCCAAAGAATTTTTATAGCCTGCAGTGCTGCTCTGTATGGGGAAATGTCTGTCTTGAGTCTGTTGCCTGAGAACTAGAACAGTGCCTGTAGCACCAGTGTGAAAGTTTGTTCTTGTCCATCACCAGATCAACTGGACTGGACATCTTCCTAAAGACACCTGGGCCTTTCCAGGAGCAAGTAGTTAATTGGGTGACATTTTTGTATCCTATGTTGTGCTGTTCATACTAGATGATAATGATGACCCTTAGAGCCTAGTAAAAGGAAAAGCAGTTTAAAGCACATTCTCATCCTACACCCATACTTTCATAACAGAATAATTAGGTATTCAGTTACTAGTCATGCAAAGATTTCTGGCAGAAACAGAAGCTATTCCTATTAATTCACCTTTCCCTCAAGCTCAGTGACTTGAAAAACACTAGAAAAAAAACAAACAACAGCCAAGTTAAAAAAAACCCAAAGGTTTCCCAGCAGTCTCATATTTTGTTTTCACAGCAATGCTTATGAGTGTGCTCGACTTCCCTGACGTGTTTTTATTAATAACTAATGAAATAAGCTTCTTGCTTTTGATGTTGATTTTTCACTTCAGAATATCACTTGGTGAAAGGAGTTTCTTTTCATCCGGGAGATGAGGGTTACCACTCTGCCTTGGGGCTACCTGACTGATATTTGTCCTGGGATAGCATGGCACTTCTGGTAACAAAATTGTCTGTTATTTTATTTGATGAACAGTTCTGCTTTACTGTGTAGTATCACCCTTGCTCATAGATACTGGGGGATTCCATAATATAGTTCCACTAAAAGGGTACTGTATCACTTTAACTTCCCTGGTTTCTAATAGCCTTGGGCCTGATTCTCTTCTACTTTCTATTTTATAAATATGTGACTCTCGGGGACAGTCCTGTGCAGGGCTAAGAGTTGGACTCGATGATCCTTGTGAGTACTTTCCAACTCAGCATATTCTGTAATAATTCAGGAATCTTTTTTTTTTTTAATCAACCTTTTGATTGCAACTTTAAAACTGAACTATACTTTTAGTTTTTATTTCCCTCATAAGGGGGGGCTGCCTTGCCTGAGAAATATTCTCCTAACAAACTAATAAATAGCAGAATTTTTCATTCTCATCAGCAAAGATAAATTACTTTGTACATGGAACTTGTAAAACACTGCAGGTTCCAACTATTTGAACAAAATAGTCTGTTAATAATGCATGCAAGGGATTATTAGTAATTAAGAACTGTTTCTCCTTGTTCCCTCAGTCAAAACAACAGAGCAAACATTGAAATATGTAATCTTTGTTGCTAATGGATTCTGCCTGGACTGGCAGGTCCTGCTTTGTCTGCACAGTTTTCTTTGAGGGAAAACCGAATTAATTATGTATTCAGTCTTCACTAGAGCTGGAGACATGAGATGGGTCAGTACTGTCCTTTAGAGTGAAATATATGCTTACACCAGCAGAATCTGAACATGAGAAAAGCCTTTGCTTTCTCTGAAAACCCCAACCTGTCATTTGTTACAAACTCACATTGAAAGTGGTGTTATGATGTGACAGAAATGTGGTGTGACAGGATCCCTAGGCAGCCAGTTCACTGAAGAGAAACGTTTTTAAAGTAAAAAGGGCTCTCCCTTGAAAAACAAAACGAAACATTAAAAAAAAAAAAAACAAACAAACCCCCAAACCAATCAGATGCTTATAGCTGGATTTTACTAGAGTACAAAATAATCATCTGCAATAGGATGACCCTGAGAGGGATGGCAGAGTTGTTGGGCGAATCTGATTTTAAAAGGTTCAATTAAATAGGTCAGCTATGTTCATGAAGAGTAAGTGCTTTTCCTCAGTCCAGCCCCTGCCAGCACGTCTGAGTTGCCAGGTCTCTTCAGGGTCCCTGGGAAGTCTCCTTCTCTCCCTCACCTCTCAAATTTGGCTTTGGGTCTGCTCTTGGCTGCAGGAAGCCCCTGTTCCTTCTCTCCCTGCCTGCATTCCTGTTGCAGGCTCAACCCCTATCTTTCATACCCTCTCTGGATCCATTTGCCCTCCCAAACCTTCTCCGAGCTAAACCTGTGCAGTTACTCTCAGGAAAGGAGCCATTCCTGCTTCCTTGAGAGTTGTACTCCAGGCTGCAAGAAGTATTGGGTAATTCCCGGTATCAGTGCAGATTGGGTGATTAATTAATGGCAAGTAGCCCTGCAGAGAAGGACTTAAGGCTACTGGAGGATGTAAAACTGGAAATGAGCCAGCAATGTGCACTCGCAGCCCAGAAAGCCAAGGCATCCTGGGCTGCCTCCAAAGAGGTGTGACCAGCATGTTGAGGGAGGTCATTCTCCCCCTCTGCTCTGCTCTGGTGAGACCCCACCTGCAGTGCTACATCCAGCACAGGAGTCCTGAGCGCAAGAAAGACATGGACCTGTTAGTTCCAGAGGGCCATGAAGATGGTCAGAGCTCTGGAGCACCTCTCCTATGAAGAGAGGATGACAGTTGGGCTTGTTCAGCCTAGAGAAGAGAAGGCAACATTTCATTAAGGGGGCTGATAAGAAAGATGTAGAAAGACTTTTTACCGGGACCTGTAGTGACATGACAAGGGACAACAGTTTTAAACTAAAAGAGGTTGGGTTAGGTTTAAATTGGAGATAAGGAAGAATGTTTTTTATAATAGCAGTGGTGAGACACTGGAACAGTTTGCCCATGGAAGTTATGGATGCCCCATCATTGGCAGTGTTCAAAGTCAGGATAGATGGCACTTTGAGCAACTTAGTGTAGCAAAAGATGCCCCTGCAGGGGGATTGGACTAGATAATCTTTGAAGGTCCCTTCCAACCCAAAACACTATGAATCTGTGACTCTATGTGTTGTTCTTCTCTACAGAGACACACTCTTTATCAGAACATGCAACAAACAGGAATTACTTTCGCCAAACTGAAAATCACTAATAGTTACTTTGGGGGCTTTTATGTTTAATAAAAGTGAAAAACATGGCAGTGTTCTGTACCCCTTTCAGGAAGAGAAAGCTACTCCAGTAGCTCCAGGACCATTACCAAAAGTCCCTCCTTGCTTGTTTTCTGGGCCGCTGTCTCTAACCTGCCAAGGCACGCTGATTGGCTTTCTGGTTGTTTAACTTGCAGCTGGTGTCTACCATTTTGAAGAGCCATACCCCAGGCTTTTGTGCCACAAAGTATTAGCCAAGTAAGTGCAAGTTACAGTAATTTCTGCTCAATTTTTGTGCATAATTATGTCACTGAAACAGAAACCTCTTGCAAACCTGCCTTTCCCCTTCAGTGACATTGTTACTCCTGGGCTCACTACAAACGCTCAGAATGTCACCCTATTTGCGTACACAAATCCTGCTTTTCTTTGAGCATAGATAACCTTGGTCTGAAACTTTTGCAGTATTTTTAACTGTGACAAACTCCCAAAGTGATTTTTTTTTTAAAACTCGTAGACTTAAATTACTATACTGCTATATGGAAAATATAATTTGTGCTCTGGCTTTTGAAGAATAGCCAGGAGTATTGCAGGCATTCCAGAAATGAAACTTTATAAAGTGCCAGTTCATTTGCTCTGATAAGTCTTGATCTTTCCTTTACAATATCTAGAGAGCAGAATTAAGACTATGAAGCTATTTTAACATATTATACATGTTACAACTGAAGGTACTGAGATGCTTTCTCATATTTTGATAGGGTATTTGACTAAACTGCATCCACAAAAGTGACATTTCAAGAAAAAAAGCACTACAGTTTGACCATATCTCAAACCTAGGTTAACATTTTCTTGATATATTGGAAGTTATTTTGGATTTAAGAGAAACATGGAGAAAAAATATTTTTTAAGCCAGTTTTGAAGGTAAACCACTTGACGGTCTTCCATTTCATAAAACATCAGAATATTAAGCATGATGAAATTTGATTTATAATTCTTATGGGTAGGTTTAATTATTCTTAAATGGTCTATTATTTTTGTAGATATGATTCCCTAAATGTATTTTGATAACATTTTTCTCCTTTTGCTTGCATCAGAATCTAGTACCTCTAGTACCATCATATTACTAACGGTATTCTCTCAATACATTTACATCATCAGTTACTGAACATCTTAATGTGGATAACTTCGCATCACTTTCAGCATAACATGTACATATAGTGATAAAATGTTAAGTAGTGCTGACTGTGTTACCCTTTAAGTCTATATGAAACCATCCTGTGTTGTTATTGTGGGTGTTGCTGCTTTTCCTTAGGCCAATATAAGCCAGAACAAAATTCACTGAAGTCAAAAGAACTCAGACAATAAAGAAATGGTGGGAAGAGAGAGTTATTCTTTTGTTTATAGTGAAACATTAGATTTATTAGTTCTACATCCATTTGATTGCATAACAATCCTGTTATTTTATGTGTTCTGCATTATATTTCTCCTAATTCGTGCATACAACCATAGTCCTTCTGTAAAATGTCTGTAAATATGAATGTTTGTGGAGAACCAAATAGATCTGATGCTGACAGCTTTCTCAGATGAAAGATAAAGAGTCCATTTGCATATTTTGATGCACACACCATCTGTATTCAGAAAGTCAACACAAGAAGGGTGGAAAAATCAACGGGTTTTACAGAGGTATTTGTTTTTTCTTCTCTCCTTTGAAATAAGATATATTTTGTAAGCCATCAAACATGTAAGGCCTTGGAATAATTTTTCTTAGGGAATACCAAAAAATCTACTTGGTTTAAGGCAGAGATATACTTATGAGAGATTACCTGATGTAATTCTTTCTAGATACAAGAAAGGAATCTGCTGACCTCAGAACTCTCCCACTTTGAGGTTCACAGTAAATTTCTTGGGTAAACCAAGTGCGTGAGTTTTAGTGGCACAAGTCAAGAGAGCCATGTCGATACTTTCAGTGCACATTAAAGTCCATGTTGCCTGTTTGAACAACATGTTCTGGACTGTTGGCGTGTTTCTGTCCAGAGAGCCAAATTAAACTTCATCCTCTTGCTTTCAGTACATGATTTGACATAAATCATGACTACAATGGCATGTCCAGGACCTTTGCCAGACCGAGCGTTTAACGTAGCTTTTATCCTGAACTAGTATTCCTGAACCCACCTCCCACACTGGATTTTTAGCACTAGCTTTAAAATTTCTATTATAATTACAGTCATGGCACTGAGTGCCCCCTTAACTTATCTGTGACTCTTTCTTTACCATGAATGTGCTGATCTCAAAGCCTGAAATTAAATCAAGTAACCTGGCTTTTTTTTTGCTGTGCCTGGCAGGGAGCTGTGGAGGCTTGTAAGACTCTCTCTGTTTCATGAAATCACGTGTTGCTTGAAATTCACTGTCAGCAATTCAGGCTCTCTTCGGTGCTCATACTGCAGAAAACTTGACCCCATCTTCTTCATCCTAGCTTAGCCATATTTTGTTTTCAGGATTAAATGTCCTGTGGGACCAAGTGTTACTCCATTTGTATTCTGCCATGTTGCGTGAGGTCCTAAAGGAAAACATTAGAGAAGCAAACTCCTGTGTGTCACTAGTGGTGATATTACTCTGGACAATGTTTGCTTTTCAAAACTCCTGTTCAATAGAGGTAATAAATCACTAAATTGCTTTCCACATGTCTGCTGCAGCACAGCTAACCTCCTGCTTAACTGGCCAGACAGACTTCAGCAAACACTCTACACAGGAGAGGTGAAAAGGGGCCCGAACATAATGGCAGGAGAAAATTTGTTTCTGTGTTGGCAAAAGCAACTATTTCTCTCTAAATCAAATGCCAGCACAATGGAATCACCCCAAAATACAATATATCGTGCTGCTCTTAGGTTTTAGCATGGGAGTCTGTGCTCTCATTGTTCTTTCTTGTATACCAGTAAGCAGCAGTGTTTACTGTACAATTTCCATGGGTTCAGCTTTTGTGCTTAGTTAATTACAAGGAAGCAGCTACAAATTAAAGTCACTGCATTTCTGAAAACAGGACAAAGCACTACCAGACAAAACTTACATGTTCTGTAACTGATCAAGAGCTTTTGAACAGCTTTTAAGGCGCTAGTCTTCATTCTTCCTATACATGTCCAGCCCTGAGTCTTTTTCATCACATACCAGTGAGCCTCTTGGCAAATGTGAAAAAATTTATGAGTTTGGTAAGTTTGCCATGTCAGTGTAAGTGACAGGAGCGACCTGGGGAGAAGCAGATGATCTACATGGGGTCTGGAGAAGCCCTGCAGCCTGTTGCTCAAAACACTTACAGTGGAAGATCATAAGGGCCAGCATCGCAAAAAGGTATTGACGCAAAAGGCTTTCAGTGTGTTCACTGGAGGTGATAATAAAACAGTAATGATACAAACCCAGGTCTACAATACAAGGACTGTTTTCCTGTAAGAATGACCCAGACTTAAAGAAGCAGGTTTGTTGCAAAGACAATGGACCCATCTTCTCCCTCTTAAACCGTAACTCAGGTTCACAATCCAGAAATACTCCTGTGCAACAAACTTCCTAGGAAATAGTTTAAAACTAGAAGCATTCAGGTTTTCTTCGGAAAAAATAAGGGACCTTTAGTACCATCAATAGGAAACCTCTCCAAGTGTGAGTCTCTGCAGAGGCAGGTGTTAGCACAGTTGCTGCAAGGTTTTGGTCAAAGCGTATCAAATGTATTGCAAATCACCCAATGTCCTGTGTGGTTCAAGCATATCATAATTTTGCAGCCATTTTATGTCTTGTTTTTTGTTTTGTTTTGTTTTGTGTTTTTTTTTCCTGAGCTTATCAGCAAATGCTGGTCTGTTAAAAAAGAACTGTTTCGATGTAAATTAGCATGGGAGGACTTTTCTTGTTTTACTTTTGATTTAAATTGAATGTAAATCCTGGAAAATAAACTAAGTGAAACCACACCTCTCATTCTGCTTTCCCTATTTATACTGGTTGATTAGTGAACTTACGGAAAGCTTATCTCCTTATGGAAGTGAATTTGGATTAAGGGTGTGCGTATGAATTTGAACTGTGCTGCTTGTCATTGATTGGCTTTCTGGGTAATTGCTCTTATCTGGGAAGTTAGAGTACTCTTTGCACAAAGCCAGTGCAGAGTAAAGACACTCTTTCCAGCTTCAGAAAGATTTTCTTTTTTTTTTCTCAGTTGCCTTCATCTACAAAGTACTGGGATAACAGGGTCAGACAGGGAGTCAGTGCTAGAATGAGATGTTCAAAAGAGGCAGGAAGGGTTGCAAAGCTAGGGCTGTGCTATCGGCTCTGCAGAGCATCAGTCACAAACCCACCACCTCTCCCATAATCCACAAGAGCTGATGACAGGTGAAACGGTATCTACTGCTGTCTCTATAATGCCTTCTGTGAATAATTTGGAATCTTGGACAACATATAAAATTCTGCCTTATTTGTGGCCAATATAGTATTTATAGTATTTTTCATAGAGCTAGAAGTGCTAACAACCTGGTGTCCTGGATATATTTCAGCATGCATACTTCCAGTTTGTTTACCCATGTTAGCCCCGTAGTTCCATCTCCTGTAGCCAAACCATTTGCTGCTTCTTGTTCTAAACAGGCAAATAATTGCCATGTTGTCAGTCTGTTGACTCACAGGGCAGGGCGTTCCTATGGCTTGCACTGTTATTACACCTGTCTTGTAAAGAAAGCTTGTTATATCACACATGAACAAAACATTTTAGCTGTCACCATCTTTCTCTCATTCTTTTAACTATTTAAACATTTACCTAAGGAATGGTCATTTTCCATTCTTGGCCAACAAGAGATTTGGGGTTGGTTTTGTTTGTTTTATTTTTACTGGAAAAACAGTTTCCAGACTTTGGGTGGTTTTTTTTAGAAATGTAGTTTAACTACTTCATCTGACTTCTTCTCTTTTGTTATGAGTTACTGACATTTTTCCCCCATTTTCTGATTTTTACATATGATTAAAAGGGCCAATAGGTACAACCAGCATACTAACTCTTAGATCAGAAATAAAAATCTATACTAATAAGAATAGAAATTGATTTAATCTTGACACCGGGCTTGTGAGCAGTGCCAATATTGACCACTTTTACTATCTACATTGGCTAAACATAATAATAATAGACTCAAAGCTCCTAAGAGGGAAAAAAATTAATGATTTCTCAGCATTCTCAGGGTAGTACAGATTCTATATTCTTATTCCCATAGCTCAGAAATGCTGAGACAATGAAGGCAGTGAAGGGACACACATTTACAGTACACATGTATTATACATGGTGGAAATCATTTCACTGTCCAGTACCCCAGAAATTCCTCCAAAGCACCTGTGTTTGACACTTCAGACGTAAGAGAAAGAGGAATCATTCAAATTAAGTTTTTATTGGAAGGCTTTTATTGTTGCATTTAAAGAAATACCCAGTTCCCTTAAATACTTCTCCAGGTGTGAGTTTCTGGTGTGAATGTCCCCATGGACCTAAACATAATGACACAAGCCTTGCAAGCCTGTCTGAGTTTATTGAGAATGAAGAGTTCATCTACATGAATATGTAATGACTTATGTTTATTTTTAATTGCAATAGGTGGCCTAAATTTCTAGGATGGATAGTCTAATGATATTAAGCAGCAAGAGCTACTTTTAAGAGTGTTTTTCACAGGGTTGACCTCACATACCTTTCTTGGCTAAAAACAGCATGCACCTTCCTGCTTCACTCAAGACTGGGCAATGAGGCCTTACCTCATATTTTCTGCACACCCAGAGTGTCAACAGTAATGGCTGAATGGAACCATTGAAATATCAATTTTGTTCATTAATTAGTCTCTCTTCTGCCACTGATTTTTTACTTGTTATTTTGAAAATCAAGGGAAATCAAACTTAACCAGAATACCTGCAATGTTGAAAACAAACATAGAGTTCCTCTAGGAAGGTTGCCTAATGCTGCAGATTTATCACACATTCATTTTGGTGGAAAGCATTTTATAAGGTCTGTGGAGGAATGAGCAGAGCCATATTTAACAATAAAAAGGCACTGAAAATGCAAATGACTGGTAGGAAAGTTAATCTCCTAATGTTTTAAAGCATGATTTACAGCAGAGCTGTGATGTCGGGTATGTTTTCAGGTAAGATATCGTATACACAGTACAATCACTTTATTTCATAAGAACATTAGGATTCTTGGTGAAGAAAGGCCCTATTATAAATGCAACACATTATTATAATTATTAATATGTTAACAATTGTAAGAATTATTGCAAAGGAAGTGAGCTATTTGTTCAAACAATATAATTTTATCATCAGTTCCTATCTATGTACAAGAGAAATGGGACTGATTCCAGTCCACAATAATGTCAAAGTCCAACTGAATCTCATTTACTGTGCATTAAGAAGGAAAGAAAGATAATTTGGGAAGTGTGGGATGTTTGCACTTTGCTTACCTTGGCAAGACCCGTTTCTGTATAATATGTTCCTGGCTCTCCCATTTTTGCAGTCAACATATGTTGTTTGGTTTTTTTTCAGTACCAGGAGATCAGTGTTCTTCTTACAAAACAAGGTTACTTAATGCTCCTACATTGGCTCACACATGTTGTACAGCCTTTTAAAGCATTTTTTCTATTCTACTGCATGTGGTTAATATTTCAACTTGCTGCAAGTGAAAAGAAAAAAAAAGCAGCCCAATGTTTTCAAGGACTGCACTGATCACAGAACTAGATGGTACCCAGTCTGATGCATTTGAGCCCATTTGCCTCTAAACTTCCCAGGGAGATGGGGATATTAGCAATAGCTTTACCATTTGTCCTCAATTACATATTCTTAGCACGGCTTCTCTCCCAGAAGGAATGAAAGAACTACACCACTGCTTTTTCATCACCACTCCCAGCATCACCATCTGCTCTGCACAATCTCCAGCCCAATGGGTGCTCTGGATTTACAGCAATCCCAGTTAGATTTTGCTAAGACTTGTCAACACATTTCCTCTTTAAATAGCACAAAAATCTACATAGTGGGGTGAAGGGGAGGGGAGTTCATCTTGGCTGATTTTGCAAAAGCCTGCGTGAATTGCCTATTCTCCCTCTCCTCACCAGCTGGGAGCACTCTGGGAATGATTCCTGCATCCCAGCTGCCTTGTTTGCATGTGGTAGGAGTGTTTAGTGGGGTGAGAGAGGGAGGGAAGGAAGTGGCAGCTGCAAACTGTTAAATATTTTCCAAGGACCTTCTTCCAGATTGTGGATTAATTTCTGGCAACTCCAGGTATAAGCAATACAAGCCACTACCTGGAGTGCTGACCTTCTGGAAGTCCTATAGAGTATCTCTATCCCTCTCCAAATTAGATCTGGCTATCAACTTCACCACATGCATAGAGACTCCTCCCCCCCTTTTTTTGGTGCTTTGTATGGTCCTCATCCTAGGTGCTTGCAGACAGAAATTGCTGTGCCACAGCTGAAGCGACAGGTATGGACCTTCTGCCTGTACACTGGTTCACATATTGTGGGACTTGTGTCCACTGGGAAACTGGGGAAATTTCTCCTTTCTAAACTGGTGTCTTCTTCCCTAGAGAGGTGTGGATCAGACAACATGAGGAGGGAGGAGTAGGAAGAATGGAGACGTAGGGAGATGGTACTGCAGTTTGAGAAGGCACATGTGCGGTGGGATGCCGTGGGCCTTGTGTGACTCTGGACAGGTCTGGCCAGTCCTTCTGGGGTGTCATCAAAGTCCAGCTTCATGTAGAACTTAAGGTTGTGCCTCTTCACCGTAGCATATACAGGATCTTTACCTACAGCTGATCTTTTAATCATTGACACACTGCCCCCCAAATAAACGTCATTTGACCTTAATTGAGTTTGTAGTCAGAAACAGGCTTCTGCATGACCAAAATTTACTTGCTCTTTCTCCTCTTGCTGTTCTCAGACATTCGATATAATAAGACCTCTCACACACATCTGGAAATTTTTGTTCTGCTTTTGGAAAATTCCACTGCTCCAAACTGTAGCCGTTTCAGGAAAAGGCTAGTAAGTGAAAACTAATCATTGTTAAATTTTAGTCATTGTTTGTTCTGATCTTGGACCAGTTGCTAATTGATAGTTCTTTATGCTGGTCTCTTTTGAAACCAGAGCTGTAGCTGACACTCCTTTGCTCCTTAGTAGCAGCAGGTAAGAGGAGAAGGAGTAAGTAAAAAACACCAAACCCTCATGTTGCATTTACACAGGAATTTCTCTATTTCTCAAAGGGTCATAGCATACAGTTCTGTGACTTCAAAACATACACATAACCAGGAAATAAATTAATTTTTTTCTGTTATCATATCAGAAGTATTGAGTGTTGGATGGACCATGTCTCTCCTAATAATGAAAAATCCCTAGTTTGTTGACCTGTTGCCTTTATAGATCTTAAGGCCAAGTAAATTTCAGAAAAAAAATATTCTTCCTCTAAAAAGTTAATTGCTGAGCTTCTAGCCCATCCCCTCTTGACTGAGGCTTTTTCAAGAGTCATAGAGGGTTGGTCTTAAACAAATATCCCAATGAATTTATTACGTCAAAGTCATGTTCACCCCATTGTGTCTAATGCCAAAGGTATTGAGGAAATTCCATCAACAAAATCATTTTCCAGTCTCCCTGTGTTCCTTGCCAAGAACAGCATCAGCAGGCTGATAATCAGACTTGCCATTGGTCTATAACATTCTTTTAAAAGAAAAAGCAGAGCAAAGAGAACAGAACCACTGAAATATAATATAAATGGAGAAAACAAGAAGTTTAAACCACCACTTTTTTGGTCCTCAATAGAGTGAGACTTTATGTGATGTTAGTGGTATTTAGGCCTAAATTGAAACAGATGCTAAAATTTGTTTCTCAAATAAAGACCCTGCCCTGTTTGGGACCTGCTGCCTGTGGTGTAATTAGGACCATTCAAGGTTGTTTAGAACTATGCTGTAAGTGAAAGGCTCATCAGGGTCCAGTGCCCTTCCCAACTAACTTCATGCATGGTTGTTACCCTTTTAAGACACACCCATGCCCCCCAGATTACTGTTCTCGAGTGGCTATTCCTGTTGTTGTTTTGGTCACTTCCAGCTTTGCAGAAGAATAAGGAGACTGGAATGAAATAGATATTCTCCCTTTGTATCATCTGAGATTTATCTCTAGGGAAGTGAAGGAGAAGATCTAAAACTCATGAAGTTCAAAGTGAGAGTAATTAGCATAGCTTGCACTACACACCATCTTCAGTTACTGAATAAACAGAGGCCCCTATGTGTGCACACACTGCTCTTTTATGCCTAAGGCCAGAGCTTGTTCTCCTAGGCAAACCAGAAGGACTTCAGGTGTTTTTCAAACCAGATGGTGGAATCAAAACCAGCCAAACTTTAGGGTGTTCAAATCTGCATTCTGATTTTCTGTATGTGACCTTTCCCTATTTCACAACTCTAAAAGAGAAAATAGAAGGATGTGATGCATTGGCATTGCAGAAGCTAAACCCCTTTTGAATTACCTCTCCCACTGCTTATCTTCATTCCTCTACTCATTCTTTCCTATATCATGTGCTTGTGATGCAATTGCAGGAACAGCACGTGGCCTCACGGTCCCTGCTTACAGCAGAAATGTTATAGCCCCAAGATTACTGGCATTTGTAGAGCTGGAAGAGTTAATGGAGAGTAAACGGCAACGGGCAACTTGAGAGGAGGGAGAGATGTTAAGAATTGAGTTATTGTTTTCTGGATTAATGGTTCGTACACAGAAGGGAAAGTCAAAACTTTTCCTGTTGTGGGCAGTTGGGATTGGTAGAATCTGGTCACACCTTTAGCAAAAAGAATCTTAGCAATTTACTCCAAACAATTCCCAGTAAACTGAAACTTTCCAGGTTACTTAGTCTTCCTCCTGACGTATCATTCAGTGAAGACTTAACACTTGAGATCAGAGCTGTAGTGTTTAGCACCTGAGATTGGAGTTGTAGTAATGGGAAGGGAGAAGTGTGCTGGATGGATATATGTAAGCCTGAATCTTCCTGCTCAGCTAACTGTGGAGGACAGTGACTGATCAAAGCTGGAAGGGGTGAGTGTTAGGAGAGGCAACAAAGCACCTTGAGTAACACACAGAAAAACCGATCTTAAGAGTGGATCACTAAAAATGGCTATTCATTGTATCTTAAATCCCTCTTCTAACAAAGATGTTATCCAGTTGGTCAATATAACATTAGCTGCTATGCAGAATTATCTGTAAAAAACCCTTAATCTCTAGAAGAAGGAATGAGTGCTAAAGAAGTGAAAAGTGAAAGTGTCACACAGATTCCCAATCTGAAACAACACATGATAGTGTCTTCACTTTCTTGTGGACTAGTAGATCTCCTTTTCAGTCTCTTTGCTTTCCCACATCATGCCTTGTCTTTTCCTAGATGACTGCTTCTTCCGGAAGGTAACTAAGATGATTTCTAAGCATTTGCATTCTTCATGAAGGTGCTCAGCAGTTCAGTTCCATAGGAACACTGTTTTAAGTTCATTTAATAAGAAAATACCACCTGCTGCTTGATCTAACTTGCATATTGTAGGTTGACATAATACCAACATTGGTCACAAATTTTGTGGAGCCATGTGTGCAGTAGCATGTAGATCCTTGCTCTATTTGTTCCTATGTTTACAGGTGCCTGAGAGGAAGAGCTGGGGCACAAGCTTGCTTGGTGAAGCACTATAATGTATTGTAGTATGATGGGGGGTCATCAAATTAGATTTTGGTTCCTAAGATCCTCTTAAAGTTTAGTCTATATAGACGAGGCCACACCCTGAATACCCCAAATGCCACCTTGAGCTTATGCTATCTGATTTCATCCATTTAAGTGCATTAGTGAGCTAAGGTCCTTAATTGCCCACCAAGTCAATACCCCACCAAGGCAGTTCAGCCAATTAGAAACACATATCTCCTTGCATTATTCTCCACTGACTTGGGTCCTAATTTAAATAGCTCACTTGGGCGACCACATCAGATTGAGTGTATTTAGGGGCCTCATATTTTATAGGGAGGCAATCTTTTGACATCCATTAAAACAAGAATCTGCGGTGAATACTAATTTAAAGAAACCTACCAAGGCTTCTTGACTTATTGAGCACAAAGTGTTTCTCAGCATCCCTATCTGTAATCCATCTAATATCTATGGTCTGATATGGAGAGAGATCCCATCAGGAATATACTCCAGATTTGCACAGTCTTTATCCTGCAATTTATTATCCAGATATTTTGCAAGTCCTTCTGTGTGCTCCTTGGAGGATCTGAATGCTTTGTAAACCCTCTTGTCCACAGAGCTCACAGTCTAACCTGCAATTACACTCAGTCATACATGACAAATCCTGTGATTGGTCTGCTTGGAGGTTACAGATTCTCAGAGATGATTGGAATGACAATATAGAAATGGTAGTAACTTCATGCCCAAGAAAACTTTCCATAATCTTGGGGAAGCAGAGTTCAGTTGTGTTGTCATCAAATGTCAGGTTAAATATTACTTGCATTTCTGGAGGCAGTAATTGATTCCATCTGCGAGGCCTTCCAAGCTGCCCAGTTAATATCACCCTTGTCATGTGTGCTCTTGGGATCAGTGGCATTTCATGGAAGACAGCTCAAACCAGCGGACATGTGAGCTTCCAGGAAGGACCGTATTTCACTATCTGGGGATGATTTCAGCATCCCGAGTGAAACAGTCCATTTAATGCAAAGCATCAGATTTCAAGGGCAGAGAAGTCAAGGGGAAGATCCTTACTGTTGACTTCTAAACCAGTGTTATACCCCACCATCTTTACATGTTAGGGTTTTGTTGGTTTTTTTACAGCCACCATTTCAGAAGAACACTTCTTTCCGTGACTGTTTGTTTTTTAGATCAAAACCAGCCTGATTAAGTAAAACTTAGGAAAATGCTACCATAGCTTTATATGATCACCAAATTGTTATACAAAATTAAATGTCCATTGGTGAATAAAAATCAATTTCTTCTGGGGGGAGATGAAGTAATAGCTAAATAAAAGGGAATAATTATATAACATTTCCACAGTGATGAACAGTGGTTGTATGTTTGCTGAGCTGCACTCAGACAAGAAGATTTCCTTTGTTGAGACACTGCTACCTATTTAAAGATAAACTTGTTCAAGTCTAGGTTAAACAGTTTGCTCTGAATAACTGGATGAAGCAAATCCAGAGGTAACCCTAAAGACATGAGCTGTGTTACTCAGTTTAGGCCTCATCAGTTCTTATAACTGGACAGGGAGGTAGATGTTCAGTAAGGTCTATTCTACCACTTTGAGTCTCTTCCCTATACTACCTTTCCTCATTGTCATGAAGATACACCCCTCCTGTCCCCCATGCTGCGTTTGCATAAGGATTGATGAGGAATGAGAGAAGTTGCTGAGTTGTAAGCACCAGGTTTCTCTTAGCAGTGAATGTCTCTATTCAGCATTATTTTCCTAGCAGGTATCTCCTTAATTTTTAAGATCACATTTGTGCTGCCAGTGGGGAGCACAGCAACATTCACTGGATGGACGTTTAATACCAGGACCCTTGCAGCAATGGGTCTACTGATAGAGAACAGATTGCAAAGGCTTTAGTAGTATCAGCAAAGAGAAAGAAATCCTCAGCTTCTACTGCATGAATGACTTCAGAGTAGGAAGGGCTGGAGATGAATAAGAATAGGGACAATGCTCAGCTGTTCTGTCAAAATCCATCAGATGTGTTCAAGAAAAACTGGAGCGAAGAAAACGTGATCTACTGTAGGTTGAGGGGGCTGCTTTTTGCCTGAGGAAACCATTCCCCAAAGCCCAAGTGGTTAAAATGCAAAACATACTGTTTGCTTCATAGTCGCTTCTTACGTGACAGCTCTCAGGGTTAAAGTACCATAAATCATACTCTTTTTTTTGTCAGGATGCTTAAAAATCTGATATAAACAGGCTCCTGACAAAAATGTTACACCACTGGAATGGCCAGGAGTCATTGATTTTGTATGTTTACAGTTGCTCTTCCTCAGAGTCAAAGCAATGCAATTTACAGCTAAATGCAAGTTGTCATGGGAGCAATTTCAAATGATGAAAGCCAGTTCAGTATTTAACATGGACAGATGAACTAGCTAAAGTGAACTGAGGTGCTCATTCCTCATGAGAATAATACCCATTTCATTCCTAATTATTTTTCCAAATATTTGTATAAAACCATTAACCTAAAGGCTAAATTGCTTCTTACCTCAAACCAGTCTCAATTGGTGCTGGAGCTGTCATAGCACCACTACAGAGCAGGACCAGCAAGTCCACAAAGATGGGGAAGGCAAAATAGTAAAACCCTGATTACAAAGCAGGTGAAACTTTTACCCTAAGCACCTCTCTTTTTCTTTATCTGAGAGGCATGATCCTATTTTGTATTAAACTTAACAGAAGGTAGCAGTCCAAAAGAAAAAGTACCCTAAGAATTGTTGGGACAGCTGTTACCCTAAGGCTTTGAGAAGCGAATGAGTTAGTGAATGGGTTAAAAGTTCAAGTCCTGTGGTTGCTAAGGAGTGCATAGAATTGCGCAAAATCTTAAAAGGTTAAATTTCTGTATGATATTGTATTTTGCAGATTTAATTCAGAAATATGAAGGGGATGTTAATTTGGCTGAAGGGCAGTGTAGTTTCCCAGAGTAGTTAGGCTAGTCTGTGTGTGTGCATCTGTGTGTGTCTGTGCACTTTGCAGTGGAGGAGAATGGAACACACAAAACCTAAGCAATAAATTGATGTTAAAGAGCTAGAAAAAAAAAAATCTATTTCAAGCATAACTAGATTACAAGAGAAAAAACATAAAGCATTTATAGCAAGTTACATGCCTCAGTGGTGCCTTATCAGGTTATGTGAATCCCAAAGATCAGAAAATTGCAAGTTAAGAGTGTAATAAAGTCTACAGAATATTAGTCTTTAGCAATATTGACACTTGCAGAGAAGCAGAAGGTAGGCTGTCTTATTTATTCTAATAAATCCCATTTAAGTAAGCACTGTTTGCTTGCCATAAAATCAAATCACTAACACAGCTGTTTGTGCAGAATATTATCCACATGGTTTCAGATAAAGAAGACTTGTATCTTTATCCCTCAGTTTTCCTTGACATACGGACAGAGCCACGCTTTAGCAATTTGTCTTTTGTCAACACCTTCTGAACAATAAAAGTTTATAAGCAACACAGCTGAAAAGTGTAGCTGCTGGGACTTCAGTAAAAAACCTAAGCCAGTAGATAAGATACCAAACATTCAGGCTGGTTTAAAGTAAGTTCTTTGGTGTGGTAAAAACGCAAAAAGTATTTTTTTTTGCTCAGTTTTCAGTTTATGTGTTACAGTATTATAGTCTCAATTTATTTAAATGCCCTCAAATGCAAGCATACAAAGCTACATATACATTTCTCTTAGCATTAAATATAGTCCATGTATTTCGTATAAATATTTTGCCATAACATAAAACATAACAAAAAATTAATGCATGATAGAGCCACAGAGTGCTATTATAATACTTACATTAATTGTAATAATTAAAATACAAATATAATAATTAAAAATGTTTTGGCAAGGGTTTTAACCTTGCTGAGACATCTTTTTCCTGATTCAAAATGTCATTTTCTTTAACATGGTCTTGCAATGTATTTCTCTTTTTCTTTCATTTCAAGACCAAAGTGCTTCAGTGGTATTTTCACTAATGTTTTTCACACTTGCTCAGTTTATTACCTTTGAGTGACTTTGCCTTTAATGTTCTTTATTTACTCAGTATGGGTTAAAATTATTGCATCCTACTACTAAATACCACATTTGCTCTGAGCTTCTACGGGATCTTCTGAAAGGGGAACTGGTAAAAACAAGAATAGATGGTGATTGCCAATGTGACAAATAGATGGCTTATATCTTAAAAATGAGTTCTTTTAACTTAGCAAGAGAACATATTAACTTTTCATGCTGGATAAATGGGTAACTCGTCTGATAGTGCAGGCACATCCAAGTGAGCAATAAAGCTTTATGGTATTCTGTCCTTGCTGTCCCTCTGTTAAGAGAAAGCCACCTGTGTGGACATCATCATCCAAAAAGTACAAATCTTTTAAGTTAATATTGTCTCTTGATTTGTTTAATTCTGCCTAATACATATGCAATTGAATAGATAAAACTTGTGGGTGTTAACTTGTAGCTTTATCCTACAGAAAATGATGACTTGGTAGCTTATATAGATCACTGTATAAGCACTGAGCAGTCACTATAGAGACTATATAGATTTCCATGGAAACCAGAGGATAAGTCAGAGGATCCAGATCAAACACTGAACGTTTGCTGCTGCATCTCATCAGAGAGCTAGCTCTCCAGCTACTGGCTGCAAGAGGATAAGGAAGAACTCAAGTCATAAGTCAGACCTGGATTTCAGTCACTCTGGAAGGGGAAGTGTTTAGTTTCATTTGGCTTATTGCACTGATGGAGTCCATGAACAAAACAAATAAACAGACGAAAACTACCCAGAGCCAAAAGCCAGATTTAAACACTCCTGGCTGTGAAGTAGGTTAAGACAGAAACAAACAGACAAACAACAAAAACCCACGCAAAATAAATTCCCAAGTGCTCTCAGCTGCTCTCAACTAATGCCATTCCTCTGAAGATGCCCAGCAAAATTTCTGACTTTCAGCATCCGGAAACAAAAAAAAAATTGGTTTACCTCAATGTAGCTGTTTTCTAACTGCACATGAAATCAGAAATTTCTTGTATTGCTGCTCCTGTCTGGGCAAAATTTACTGAAGGGTAATGAAGAATTAGGCAGTGATTTTGAGTATCTTCTAACATTTCAAATGGACATAACTCCTTCTTGTACTAAAACATCATGTTCATAGCTTTTCTGTATAATAAGAGATTGAGATAGTTAATTGTGTAAAATATCTGTTTATATGAAAAGAAAAACAAATTTGTACATAAATGCACTTGTACATATACGTACATGAATATAAATACAGATGGCTTCATGTTTTTCCCTGGTCTTTGACTTGTCTGATCTGCTTGAACTTTCTCTTTTTTCTGTAAAATACATGTATTTTAGCATGTGATCTCTTTTTTCTTGAGTTTCTGTTACTAAAAGGAGTAAGAGCCATGAAATAGTTTATTAAAATTAAAAGAGGAGAACCTATTTAACCAAAGATTCAGAGAGAGTTATAACATTTCTTTGTATATGCAGAAAAGGTTTTAATCTGAAGTGCGGTGAATGATGAAAAGGGACTGATGCAAACTGGAAACTGAAGTATGCAAAATATCATATAATCATATAAAATATAATGAAATTTATGATAAACTGGTCATGACCTTTAAAACATACCAGGTTTGGCATTGGTCTTCCAAAAGATTATTAGAAAATAAAATAACTTGAAGATGGAGCTCAATACCTGTGGAAGGACTGAGGTAAGTTTGGAGGAGAAATCCTGGAAATAGACTTTAGAGTTGTGATATCTTGCCATTTCCCTAACCTCTCAAAGGCTCCAGACACTGGGAGAGTGTTGAAGGAAAGAGTAGGAAACAATCATTTCTCCCATGCCTATTGATACATGATTTGGCTTTCAGGTGTGATTCTCAGATTCTGCGGTCCTGAAAATTGGACAGAACTAGGAGGGTGCAGCAAAACTTATGCAGCATTCCCCTCACAAGGTACCCAACTGCTGTAATCTGTTTGCACACAGAGTGTCAAACCAGATCTTGAGCAGAGAGAATTTTTCTTCCCTCTGAAGGAATTGCTGGGTTTGGAGTGTTACTTCTCATTTCTCTGCTATGGGTGTGATTCTGCAAAGTCGATGTACATAGCAAAACTTAAAACCCATCCTTTTCTGTATTCTTTGCTCTGTTTCTCATTATAAGATGTCTTTAAGCAGATAGATTTTGTCTAGGCTGTTTTGTTTATGCTTTCCTGATTTATGACCTGCAGGTGAGTTTCCTCTGGGAAAGCAGTATTTCAAATTTGTGTCTTTAATGCGATATCTCTTCAAGAGGCAAGGCAAATGTTTTTAAGAAATGACATTTGAAATTTCTGCAGCAGTAGTGACAAGCAGACATCTGCTCCAACATTTCCACAAGGTCTTCTGCCTACATAGGCCTGTTCATTTTATTGACAGCTCCATGCTGACTTTGGAGCTTTATCCTGTTCTCACTGCCTTGAATGGAAAGTTGGAATTTTCATGTGATCTTTCATCATCATCTATGTTTACTTTAAGACAGGCACCAGAGGACTCTGAGGCTTGTCATGATGTAGTGAATGATGTCAAGCCTGACTTTAAGCATACAGCCTCTTCCACGAGAGGAAATTTTATGCAAGTGGAACATATACCCTGTTTTCTACATAGATTTCTAATAGATTCATTGTGCTCTGATTGATTTTTCTTTCTTTTATGTGTATTAGCATTACCTGTAGCTAACTGGCTAGCCTCTACAAATCATTTTCTACATGTTCTTGGAAAGATGTCAAGTCCAGAAAGAAGTTTAATTAACCTTTGCGGTCAAGCTGATAAGGCACAAACTTATTTGCAGCAGTAAGAGTGGCTTAATACAGATGGTTAATCTTGATGAAGACATGAGGCATCAATATGTCCTTTAAGCTTCTACTTCCCTCTACATATAATTTTGCCTATGATATCTCCCCTACTATGAAATTTTAGATAGATGTGAATTCCTGGGAGGTCTGTGGCACGCGATTTAAATCTCTACATATTTCTGCCCAAGGACTGAGAAATTATCTGATGTGCGTTTCTGGTCTCATGTTGCTGTTTGAATGATGATCTTTCTCGCATACATCTACTGGTGAATTCACTTAGGGATCCTTTTGGATGAAAGGTATTATCCAAATGTAAATTTTAACTTTTAGCAATATCACTTCTAACTTTGGGCTAGGAATTATATGAACAGGTGTTTGAAAAGCCTGGCTAATTCTTTTTGAAATTCAGGAGGGCAAAAGCTAGTGCTGTCACCTGCCTAGTCTGGAATAATAAGAATTCAGAGAAGCCAGGGGTTAAAAACAGAGAATACTGTAAAACACAGGCAAGGTGTGTGAGTGTCCCCATCTGGTTCCTTCTCTTTTTTTTTGAAAAAAAAAAAAAAAAAAAAAAAAAGAGGCATCATGAGAGAAACTGATGTTGTCTTCATTTAAAGCCTATCACATCCCCAAGGAGTCTTGCCATTACTTTCATCAGTTTTGTTTACAGTTTTAAATTTTCCAGATACTCCACAGCTTTCTTAGTAACATGCCTTCCAGCAGTTCCCATTTTCATCAGCCCTAGGAGCTGTTGCTCACCAAATTCACTCATTTTGTCCCACTGAGAATAGTGTGCTGCTGCATCTGCTACATGTTTAAAAAGACCTGCTACATGTTTTAAAAAGTCCCTAAGAGTGGAGTCACTTTTACTGTGTTTTTTAAGGATTGATTTATAAACTCAAGATTCCAAGCAATCTGTGTGCCTGAAATGTTCAGTCTCATTTTGGAAGTAAATTAGAACCTGACTTCAATGTCCATCCTTTTTGCAATTGCAGAAGAATAAAGATCACTTAGAAGTTGTCTCTGCTGATGTTCAGAGTTGGTTTGGTTTGCCATCTACTAGCCACCCTTCTGCATTTACATGAGGTCCTGTATCCTGTATCCTGTACTGAAGTCAGCACTAAAGATTCCCTAAGTCAGCACTAAAGATTCCTGCCAAGGCCTAGCTGATGCTAAAGGAGCATCACTTTGCAATGCCATATCCATTCCTGTGAGGAACATCTCTGCAGATACTTGCTTCTCCTCCATACACCTCTCTGCTCCACGTGAGGCACAGTATGCTGACAGGTCAGAAGCCACGAACAAGGTATTGTGCAATTCTGTCCATCGGCTTTCTGTGTTAAGATATGCACATGGGCTGACTCCAACTATACAGACACTGGCTGGAAGGTCAGCAGCAGACAGGTCAGTCTGCTGCCCAGAGGTGACCAGATCTCCCATCACAGTCAGGCTGCACTGCTGTTTGGGGTCAAGTGAAAAAAACCTAGGGCTGAGATGAAGGCAGATAGGGGCCCAAGGCCAACACTAAGGACTATGTAATTTTGATTACAGCTACAACTTTACTGACATAGCAGAATTATGCTGTAAGAACACACGTACACAGATTCTTCACTGAATGCTTTCATTGGGTCACCCTGCTATTTGCAGTGGTTAAGCTTTAGGCAAAGCAGCAAGGTGTTGACTTCCTCCAGAAAAGTTTTTGTAGGTAATAACCTGTACTGTTGACGTCAGTGGAGAAAAAAATGCTGTTTTTTCACTACCCTTAATCCTGTTCGTTTGTAATGCTAGACAGTTAGGACAGAAATTACCCAGAATGAGAATGAAAACTACTGAAATAAAAGTATCTGCTATTTAACCTGCATCATTCTCTGCACTTCCAGCACAGACACACCCCCAGTAATAGTATATCATATTAATTCAGGGCCTTTCATGTGCATGGCTTCCCAGGCTGTTCCAAGAATACAGTGTGGATAGGTGATTTCCATTTATAGGCTATGCAGACCACAGAGAAATACTGCAGAACAAAGGATAATATTTTTATCATGCTTAGTTGAAAGTATAAGGCAAGATTTCTAGCCATGAAAATTGCTCCAAACCTGAATCAGACCAATGTAGGACTAGTATCTTCTCCTTTACTGAATTTACCTCTGATCATCAAGTCTTAATCTGTACAATTGTTCTTTCAGAAAAATATCTTCTAGTTGTATGGACGATGGATGGGAAAAAATGGTCCAATGCTGGGATGAAAGGTGAATGAGTCACCTACTGAATTGTTTATGCCACACATTAAGGGTCTCTGAAAGGTGCCACTCAAATGCAAAATGGCTGAGATTGTGCTATCGGACTGCATCCAGCAAAAGTAATTACAGGAATCACACATGTCATACTCACTTACTGGCATTGAAAACTAAAGAAGGGAAATATCAGAAATCTTTGCTAAATTCAGATATGTTCTCTGGCAGTTACTTTCCTGAAAATATAATTACTTCTACTTTAGTAATGTGTTTATTAAAACTTCATGTCCTTCATGATGCTGAGAACTCATAAATACAAACATGGACAAAAATATATCCAAAACAAAACTCTTACAGGCTAGTCTTAACAATCAACACTGAACATATTTCTCAGGTCTCTGTTCTTGTAGAGTTCCTTGAAAAACCTTGTGGTTTTAGAGTTAGCATCGTGGCTCTGGTTTAAAACATAGTGAAGTGGAGTGGTGTATTTCCACTGATTTTGTTTACATTTTCATCAAGATCAGCATACCTAAGATTTTGCTGTATTTTCCATTGGAACAATTGAGAAAGTATGTGATTTTGTATATACATTACTAAATTTTCGGTGAATACGAGCCAATGGCCACTTCTGCCTTGCTTGTCCAATTTTTGATAGTTTAAATATCAAAAGTCCTGGTATTTTTAGCTGCTGCTTTACTAGAAAAAAAACCAAACCACAACACCTACGTGGCAAATTACTCTAGAGTTTGGAGTACTGTTTGAATTTTTTAAGTACAACTGGCATAGCAAAGGTATACCTAGGAATGTAAAGATAATCTTGAAGATAACAGGTGTACCCCACTATATTAAGTGATTAAACTTAGAGACCCCAGAAGAAAAAAGAGCTTTGTGGTCAAAACTCCCTTCTAAAGACCTTTTCCTAATCTCTACTACTGGCATTCATTTTGACCAGCACACACTGCCACATAATCTCTATGAATATTTACTTAGGCCTTGCTGCTGGTTCACTGTTCTTACCCAGACAACAAGATTCATGGAAACATTCACGTATCATAATCTAATCACAGACAAGATAAAGATACTGTAAACGAGCTTTACGTGACTGGACTACAGTGGCTCAACAGGTTTTGATACGTGCCTAGTACACCTGTAAGTGCTTTACGGGGACATCCCATCAGATTTACATTCAGAAGGCAATCTTTCATTGGTTTGGAAACCTCTTACCACAACCAGTTTCTACTTTGCCTCAGCAAATTGCTCCTATAATTATTTTATCTATCTATCTATCTATCTATCTATCTATCTATCTATCTATCTATCTATCTATCTATCTATCTATCTATCTATCTAACTACCTATCTATCTAACTACCTATCTATCTATCCATCTATCTATCTATCTGATCTATCACATGCAGTGCATAGTGTTTTGAACAATTTGGAAGATTCTTTATTGATCCTTTATTGTTTGGGGGTTTTGTTTGTTTGTTTTTATTTCTCAAATAAAAGTAATCTGTCAGTGAATTAACTGGATGCAACCTCCTTTGCAACTGTGTTGATCTGTTTTCACAATGAATTTTCAGGTGCCTGCTCAAGGGTGATATATTTCCAAGAGTGATATATTTATATATCTTAGTTCCTCAGAGCTTTAGTTCCAAAACCAGTTACTGTGCACCTGTGCAAAGACTTCAGTGAACTTACTCACTGAGCATGGCTCATTCATTGACCACACAGCTACTTATTGATCAATGTCTTTAATACGTTACCAAAGCACAAGGAGCCAACCCCTGCTCTGTCTACATTCATACACCTGCTAACTGCACATCAGTAAGATGAAAAAAGATTCAAACAGGCAATTTTGGATGAAGTCAATGAATGCTGCAGTATTGTCAGTGTTAGAGGAGATTTTCTTTTCTGTTTATCAATTTCAATCAATGTTTCTCAAGACCTAATGAAATCCAGGACGCCGAAACATGTCCAGAGAAGGCTTCTGCCCTGACAAAATTGCTGATAGTTTTGTTTGGGGAAGTAGCAGTTTAACCCTTTTGCAGATAATCGCAAAAGTATGATAAACATTTTATGCAATTAGTCAAAGATATAAGCAGGCCTGAGTATGTTCAGAAACACCGAGGAAGCCTGATTCTATCTCTTGTAAAAAAAAAAAAAATTTCCTGTAGCTTGTTAATCATCAAAAAAGAGAAAGAAATATTCCTCAGAACAAACTAGATAATTGCATAGAAATTATATCAGTTTTTTTCTTTAACAGCATTTTCAGCTAATTCCAGTTTCCTGGATTATATGGAAACAGGAAAAAAGTCTAACGAGATTGTACAGTCTTTGAGAGGGTCTAGCAGTACTACACTCCTCACACAGCTGTTTTTCCATGAGCCCTGAGAACACAATGTCTTTGATAAAGTTCATCCAACTTGCTTTCAGTCCTATGTTATGAATCATGTTGTGTGAATAATACTCTAAAAAAGCCTGTTTCTGACCTGGCATTGCAAGTGGGGGCATAAGTATCTGATACAAACACTGCAGATATTCAACAGGGCATAAGATGAAGTCTACCATTTTTCTTTTGTGTCATTAATTACATTCTAGAAATAGTAGCCATATCCATAAATTGTTATCATTGTTACAGATCTTCTGGGAGGTTCTCCTTTACGTCATACCCTTTCATTCAATATTGTTAACGTAAAAATATGCAATACAATGTAGTGAGGTTTGTTATGGTTACTAGAGATAAAGATCTACACATTTACCCCCTGCCTGTTTAAGGCAACTTTAGTCTCATAGTGTTGTTCCTCCACGCATGGGTACAGTGCCTCTTGGTACTAGTGAGTCAATGGGGTAAACACTATGCCAAAGGGAAAATGATCACTATACATGACTATCTTTAAATGTCATGCACAGCCAGAAAAGCAAGGGAGAAGCTCTATTTCCCATCTACACTGAGAGCTCAATGCATCACCAGGTCTGAATACGGCTGATCTGGTTTCCAGCTGCACAGAGTAATTTGTACAGCCCCGTATTAAATCACTCCACTAGGAAGAATTTTTGATGAATATCTGAAAGTCTGTGAGTCACATATTGCTTCATCTCATAGAAGCTGAAACATGGGCTACATTTTGGTGTGGTACAGAACAAATTTTCAGGATTTTCCTGGCTTATGTGAAATACGTTCATTCACTAAAAAGTAAATAATAAGGATACAGTAAACATAAAAATCCAGTGCCCAGCTCAAGGGCTGTACAGTGAGGACTAAAGATACCTCACATGGGTGACTGTCCAAGTGAAACTCTGCAACCTCTGGATAAGTGAAAATTCATTATTCACAGCTATGTGGAATAATTTGCCTTTGTTATAAACAATCACTTCATCTGGCTTGTGGGCAAGTTTGTGTGGAGAAATACCCATCACTTCAGTTAAGAAAACTAATGGGCCATATTGCCCTCTGGCATGGTTTGTCTTTCCTATACTAATACAGTCCATAGTGTGACCATGATTGTAGGTGTATGGGGTACTACACTCTGTTTTAAGTGGTTTCTCTTTGTGCAGAAATAACCACCATGAACGCACCACATACATACCACTCAACTTGTAGCCATGCTACATTTTCTGTTTGGGTAAAAGTGTGTGACTTCTATGTATAGACACAGCAAACCTGAAGCAAAAACAACCAATCAAATCCATGTAAAATACATACATTTAAAATTTAGCAAAACAAGCAAGGTTAGAGAGAGAAAACAACATGTTGCATGAGCAATATTGTTTCATGCAAATCTACGTTATTGATAATTCATGGCTTCTCTGATAGGTAACAAGGGTTAAGCTTATAGCTTTCTTTTAATAGCAAGAGTTTTTCTTTTGCTTTACACCCTATTTTCATGGAGTTTGCAAGACTCGAGGGCCTCTGGGATCACATACCTCCATCAAGTTCCACTGAAATCATCCACCGACTCCAGGTGTTGTCTGGGAATAGCAGGTGAATAGGCGGACAGACCCAAGCTGCATACTGAATGATCTTAACTGACACATAAAAACCTGAAGCAAGAAGAAAAAAAGGGTTTACTCAATACAGCAGACAAATGGAAGCAGTGGGGTTTTATACTCACTTAAATGTACATTTGTTCTGTTTTTCTGCTCCTCCTTCTGTTACCAAGCCCAGCAGCCTGGGGTAAGAAAATGGCCTTAAATTAAAGAAGCAAAAATGCTCTTAGTACAGCTGAATCTCCAGAAAGGCTCTGTGGCTTTCAGAAATCCATATTTTCTGGCAGATTCTGCAGTAGAAGCAAGGAAGGGGTGACCACTGCCAAGCAGTGAGGTGTGATGCTGATAAACAGCTTTCTCAGCAAGCCTAAGACTGTCTTACAGAGCAGCAGGGGCAAAGAGCCTTGAGTTATTTGAGGAGCAGAGAAGTAAGATAGCAGTGAAAGGTTTGTTGCTTTTCCTGTGTAAGATGGAACCCCGAGCTTTCCTCCCACACCAGCTCATCCTACACTCCTGGGCAATGAATTTCACTGACCTATACAAAGAGTCCTTTTACCTGGAAAATCATTCAGTGATCTTCCCTATCCCCTCAGGACCAACTGCCTTGTAGCACAAAGGAATGGTGCAACAACCCTTCCTGGAGAGGGAAGGAAACTTTTAACTGAGAGACTCCTCAGCAAAGGATGACCACAGTCAGCTCTAGTGCCATGTGCTTTGCACACCTGGTGGGTGCATCTCTTCCAAACTCTCTTCATTTCCAGACAGTACCCTGACCCACAGTGACAATGATTAACTGGTATATGTTGTCCATAATAAGACGTTTCCCTCACAGTATCTGCTTCAACGTTGTGTGACAAAAACACAGTCCAATGAGACCCTCTCTTTTCAGCCCTTCCTCAACAAATAGCTTCAGTTCCTTAATTTTTTCAAAGCTGTAGAAGGCATACCATCTTCCATGTGGGAGCTGCAGGATGATGCCATTTAGTGTTCTGCCATCTGGGACTGTTTCAGTTGCAAATCAATTAGAAGTATATAGGTTGTTTAAATAAAAGTTACAACTTCAGCCTGCCAACGCTTCATATCTCTAGAGTACAGAAGTAGCAAGTAACATTATTTATCTGATGTCAGTTCTGAAGCAAAAACTTGCAGTAGCTTTCCAGATGCTTTAAGGAGGGTCACAGAATACAAGCTACTGAAGTTGGCCTTGCTGAAAGAGCCCTTTGAAATCCAAAAGGGATATAAACCCATAAGATCTTGACTAGGTCTTACCATCTTACAATGCTCTATTTTTGAGTGATTGCCTCAGTATCTTACACCTTGCTGAGGAATGGTCTGCAACTGGATTTGAGGACTGTCAATGACCAGTTTAGCACAGAAGGGGTGGAGATGGAAATATTATTTTAAAAGTCTGTTAACATTACCTTGATTTGGGATTTTGATGTAGAAGAATTGGAGCAGGTCTCAAGGATGAAGTGCTGCAGAGGTGCTGAACCTATTGACTAAGGCCATGTTTATGGCTGGGGTGTTAGTTTACAATTAATAGAAAGAGAGGAGTGAGTTTTTCTGGTCAATACATAACAACCTTTCTACTAGGATGTGAAAAAAAATCCTTGTGCAATTGACAAATGACTTTTTTTCCCTACTTCTGTGAAAGCATTTTGAACATTACAAGTGGCCACTTTGCTGACATTAAGAGGGCATCTCACTGGGAACTGATGGTCACTACTGAAACAGCAATAGAAGTTTTGCTGGGACTTCCATCCAGTGACAAATAAAAAGGAAGGAAATGGCAACATGGAGAGCATGGGTCTATTTCTTATATGATCCAAGTGAAAAATGGTATCAAAAAGAAGGACTGCAGAGAAAGGATCAGTACCCAGACTGATAGAACATGACTGTACCAGGTCTATATTTTCTTTTAAGTGTAGGTACTCTACATAATAACTTACAATAATATTGTTCACAGCTTTACAACTTTGCTATCTGCTTTTCAGCAAATATAACTAAACTAGGAATATTTGCCTTCGTCTGTCACCAGACCACAAATACTTCAAATTGTATATATCTGTATATATATATTGTATATACCTAGTTACAGATTTGAGACCTCCAAATACTGAAAAAATAAAATTTATCCTCAATTCAGGGTGTTGATAAAGAACAGAAGGAAAGTTTTTGACCAAATTGATTGAAAGAAAAAAGTTAGAAATGGAAAGAACACTTTAGCTCATGATGTTTTAAAAACATTAGCCTGCTTCTGGGATACCACAGTTACTAAAAATGACAACCAAGAGTGCCATTTTCTGATGGCAACTTTTGGGCTTATAAGCCTAGAGTAGGATTCCCCTAGCCACTACTCTACCACTGATGGATCTTTCCAAAGGGTCTCAGGTTTACATGAAAACAATATACCATACTGTTTGGTTTAAAATAATTCACAGTGTGTTTCTGGATCAAAATTCTTGATCATGAGCTTTTCAAAAAAGAGACTTAAGTTGAACGTGTTAAACTTTCCACATTAAATATTTTACCTGCACATGTACAGTAACAATAGTCATGAAAGCCCCCAAAAGCATACATTAAAGTGAATACTAAAGGTCACAGTGTCAATACATATTGAATATTAGGGATATCAGGAATGCTTGACAAAAATCAGAGATTATCAAATTGAAAAATGTGGAGTAAAAGCTACACATTTAAATAAGGCTTTAAACTATTCAAAGTATTTAAAATCAATGATATATAAATACATGCATAAAATGTTAAAGAACAGGTTAGTTAAAGAACAATTTGAAAATCAGTATCATGTTTCAATAAGTCACAATATTTATTACAGTATAATAGGAACTAAAGCAGTTTAATACCCTAGAAGCTTTCAGTAGTAAGCTTATATCACAACAGTTTTTCTTCTCATACTCACAAAGTTTTCTGCTTAAGAGAAGCAAGAATAGCAGGTACTGGAAAGGAAGAGTTATTTGATTAGTTGTTTTGTAGGCGTTTGTATTGGTTCTGTATTTTATACCCCTCATTTTATTGGTTGACATTATAGTTACATCACTCTTATACTACTAATACAACTAGAAACAACGTCAAATATTAACATTGTGAATGTCTTGAAAAATACTGCTGGAGTTAAAAGGATATTTGATCCTAAAATTTCTTTGTTGTGCAATTTGTAAAGATTTCAATCTTACCACATGAATGTACTGCAAGATTAATTTCTTGTATTATTCCTTGAAAGGCAGCCATGTGACTGTTCTGATATTAAGGTAAACCACAATATACTTATTTTATTCTCACGTTCAATGCTCACACCTTCTTTTGTCTGTTAAAGCAATTGTCCTGCTTTTAGCAAGGCCTCTCAAACACTTACTGGTTTCTGTTTGCACAGCTCTATGGTCATTAGAGTTAGAAGTTTAATATGGTGAATAAATACCTCTCCATGACTAGCTGACTGCCTTCTACATTCATGTACTTATGTATTAGAGCCTGACATGGCTCTCATTTTGTACGTGCATGTCTTCAACATTGCATCAGAATTTATTGTTGCCAGAACTGTGTTAGGACCTTCAGTGAGGACACCAAAGGGGGCCATGTCACATGAAAAACTGATTGAGTCCTGATTTGGAGGGACATGTGAGTGCACAGCAACTGGATAGAAACACAGAGCAACCAGATTGCAGAAGGCTCTTTTCACCTAACTTTGGGGATCTGAAGTTTGGGCACATAAGACTACATAAATATCTCACTTTCTCTGTTCTAGCCACCCCAAGAGAGGGGAATCATTTTCGAGAAGTGGCCATCTCTCTCTCTGGACTAATGGAGATCCACATGAAGCCCTATGACCAGAGAGCTGTCTTCAGATGGCTCAGGTTAAGTGAAAGGAGTCTTCCTAAACACAACAGCATATATCCTCAGAGATTTTAGCCTACGTAAAAAATAATACAGATATTTTTATAAATCAGTTGCAGCATCACAGGCTGGTTTAGATCCATCCATTTTACATAGGTTTTGTGGGATGTCTGCACTTTGCTGCTGCTGGAGTGACGGCAGGGTAGACGTGCCTTTAGGAAACCGGATGTCAGTTTATCCGGTGATTCATGCAAGGCGTTTAGAGCCCTGAAGCCTTGACAATGAATGTGCTGATTGTAGGCTGGATACTGCTGGGTGTACACTGTTCAGTACTGCTTTAGTGTACTACTTGTTTTCTTATTTATAATGTTCTTTCAAAGAAATAAGAGCAACTGAAAATGAAGCCATGAACAAATCAGATACTACGTGATGAAAATCATCATGTTCAAGGTGCTTCCTGAAAGTCTGAGATCTCGCATTTAAAAAAAAAAAAATCTGGTTTTTGCACATCACTAATATTCTCTTAAATAAGTAGCATAGTTCAAAAGGCAGCACAAAATCTTGAAGGCATTGTTTCCCTTCCATGGGCACTATGTAGAAAGAAATAGAAACTATCCCTGTTTATCTGGCATTTATCTCAAACATGTGTGAACTACCAAAAGTAAAAAGAAGCTATTTGTAGAGAACAAATACCTTTCCTTATCTACTTTTTCTTCAGGCCACTGAACCTTAACTGGCAAACAAAAATGGTTTTGTGGTTCTGTAACTTATCAGTCTTCATCAGAAACATTTATTTACAAGCTGTTTTTCATAGTTGACCGTATTATACAGTAAATTCAGGTGTTTTATAAGCTAAGAGTCAGCACTTAAGCAAGCTGATAAAACATCATTTATGTGAACAGTAGCACATCTATGCTTTTGACCTAACATGTTTACTCACAGCTGGAGTATTAGCCTCAGTCTAGAGGTTTTGTTCACTACAGTAGAAAATTATTTCTGAGATTGACAAAGCTGGCTCATTCTAGCCCCAGGGTAAAATATCAGGGATCCCCTTGGTTCATCTCAGGTACACAGATTCACACAGAGAATGCTGCAACTTCGTCCTTCCTTACTCATCATTCTGACCACAATTGCTAACCCCTGCTGCAAGCTCCTCACCCCTGTGTCCCTACTGTTCATTTGGATTTCTTTCAAATCCATGTATTTTCCTCTCTTTGGAAAATCACTGAGGCTCCTTTACATAGGTCAGCTGTGTGCAAGTTGCATCTTCACTATGGTGAGATGTTCCTTTTGCTGCTGTTTGTGAGGTTTCTTGCATTTTCCTTGGAAGGCACTACTTGGCCAGTTGTTGCCAAAGGCTGGGCTGCCAGAATTGATGCACCTCTTTGTAAATATGTTCTTAGTGTTTTCCTACCATAACTGCTTCACAGTGGTTCCCAAAAAATCACAGAAAGGCTTCCTGGATTGCCAGCACTTGAGAAAACTATCTTTAGAATCTGCCAGCACCAATTCCTCTCATTTCAAGAAAGAAAGGCCAGAGACACAGACTGCTGAGAGGGCAGAAGGTCCTGGGAGGTGAGAGCGTGGGTTGGAGAGACAGGGACTTTCAGTCCGTGGAAGACTGAATCCCTTTGAAGAAGAACATCTTGCTCTTTGAGCTCTGAAGTTGACTTTGAATTCAGATTAGGGTTCCTTTCTCCTTGAGACACTAGCAGTTTTCTTTAAATCTGAACAATGTCTAATTTAGAGAGCTAAAGGATAAAAAATATTCCCTTTCATAAGCTATTGCCTTAAAAATATGAAGATAAAAGGCATATAGAATGAAATTAATGTAGTATGCAAACTGACACATAGAAGCTTTTACTGTGCATACAGTTCATTACACAGATCCAAGTCTATCAAGGCACTGAGATTAAAAAAAAACACATGAGAAAATGAAAAATTAATCCAACTAACAAACTCTAATCTATTGAAATCTTCTCATCTTTTAAAATTCCATTAGAAAAACTTCTTTAGATTTATCTTTCTTTTTCCCCCTATATTTTTCTCAATCCCCACCTCCCTACTCTTTTTTCAGGGATGCTTATATTCCCAAGTTCAAATATGAATAATTGATTTTTTTGGCTCATCTAGACATAGTGCAGTATTTTAACATGCTTTACAGTTTATCAGCACTGAAATTTGACCACAGAGGTAGATGACAGAATTACTCCCCTCTTTGTATCAGTGTTGCAGACTTCCTCCTTACTCAGTACAATTTCTAAGACATATATAATGTTTACTGGACACTGTACATATCTTCCTCCTGCATCCATGGTTAAAACTTAACAGTCACACAAATGCGAAAGTAGAACCAGGAAAGAAGTTGCACTTTTCTGTTCCACAGCTACCCCATCAGTAGCAAAACCTGACAAAAGCTCTCAGTGGGGAGCTAAACTTTGACATGGAGCGTATCTCCATGAAACATTTAAAGTTAGAGAGCTAATAGGCCGTATCCTCCATTAGCTCAATATCAAGGTTGGCCTACTGAAAATGAAGGAGCAGAGGTTGCTGACAATTGCAGATACATCCTGTGCAGGTGCCTCCTTCAAGGCATGGCCGTAGCCGTTTACCTTTTAGACAGAAATGAGGCAGGGAGGCCATGTAAGCCAGGAAGGACCTCAGGGGTTCCTATGTACCAAATAACTTTATTTCATTGTGGCAAAAAAAAAAAAAGTCAGGGGACAACTGGATAAAGGTTGTTGCATTGCATCCATGTAGGCATGCTGGAGATTAACCCCTGTTTAATATATCTTTGGCTTTTGTGTTTACTTCTGTCATGTAATTTTTGCGATCTTCATTTTCTGCTTAGTAACTTGCATGAGATGCCCACTTAGCTGAACTTCCAGATAAATAAAAGGTTGAGAGGAATAATCCAAATAAGGTTATTATTATTTAATAAGTGAGTCACAGTTAGATGCAATATAGAAACAGGGAGGCATCAGCTACGTATAAGTGAGTAAGGCAAATACCCGCTTGGCCTTCACTACACTAATAAGAAAAATACCCTTAGTCACCCCCCTCCTACCAGAAACAGAAAGATGTTATTTCATATCAAAGTAAAATTCTTTTCACTATTAGCTTGCCTAATTTTTTGGTAAGCAGAAGGTCTTTTTTTGGAAAACCAGATTAAATCTTTCAATTACCTTTCTCAATCCTGTTTTTGGAAAAAAAACTTTCCTCACAAAGGCCATAGCTTATAAAAAACCTAAAATAGGGAAAATGGAAAGAAACATGATTGATTTTAAGAAGTCAAGTGTATAGAGAGATCTGTGACTCATTCTTTGAAGCTGGTCTGGGAAGGGAAATACACAATCCATTTAGTACATGGTTTAGTCTCTTATTATTCAAATCAGTTTTGAAACAGATTTCTTAACTTTTTAAAATGCCTCTGAATTTTTCCCATTTGTCCTCAGTTTTCTGGTCCCCAACATGCTTTGCTCCTGGCCTGTATTCCCCTAAATCAGGAAAAACAACAACCTTTGTTCATTCCCCATTTGCCCTTTCCCACCTCCTAATGCCACAGGCTGTCAGACCATATACTCCACTACTGCTTTTAAAAGAAAATCAAGACATCAGATCTGGAAATATCTCCTGAAACGTTAGTAAGTTTACTGGAGACTGAGAACTGAAGGAGATAGAGCTGAATATCACCCATGTTGAAGCTGTAGAGTTCAAATAGTCCCCAAGGTAAATGAAAACAAGTCAATTGTGTTATTTCCTGCATTGTATTTTCCCTTTTTGTTTTGAATGTAACACAACTAAAGGCTTCCTTCTTGGCTGCTGAAGAACGTAGTGAGGTGCCCCTTACAGATGCATAACTTTGCAGAACCAGGAAGAAACTCTGTATCTCCACGTCACACACACTGTATAGTAATTCACACTGCTGGTAGCACAACCCAACACCCCTCCCTGCCACCCCAGGAGCATGACAAAGGCCAATAACTCATCTGGTGTAATACAACATGTCACACTGCTTGACAAATGCGCCAGAAGGACTGAGCCTCACGTAGCACTTTGATAAATCATTCATGAACAGATTTTCTTTCACCTTTGCATGTGGATTAAAGAGAGGAGAGTAAAGTGGAAAATGTAGATGTCATACCAGGAACAGCACAAATGAAAATACTGTCACACGAAGAGCAAAAATTCCCCAGCCTGCTTTCCCAATTTATCCAGGAGCTATACGTGCATTTGAGAAGGTGTGTATGTTTGCTGCCTTTTCCACTTGATATGTGGACAGAAATGCTTGCATCCTGCCCACTCTCCATCAAGAATTTGACTGAGGGAATAGATCCTCTTTGCCTACAGGCATTCAAGCCTGAGTTCCAGACAGAAAGTAATGTAATTTCCTGTACACCATGGAGAAGAGAGAGCAGTTCCTGTTTCCCAAAAATGTTGGTCAATATGACTTAACTTTCAGGTAGCAACATGTTTAAGGGGACTGTTTTTTGTACAAGGCTAAAGACTGACAGGAGATGATGCATGGGATTGGGCTTTGAGCATGTGACAAAGACAAAATACTGTCTGGAATATGTCTGTGGCCAACTCTAGCAAGGAAGGGAGACCCTAGTTTGCAGGGAGACAAGAAGGGCTTATGAAGAACCTGTGTTGTGCAGGTTTTTGTTTGGATGAATGTTTGGTAGGTAAGTTCATGGATTTACCTGGGAAAAGCTGCCTGGGAGATGGGCAGGGGCTGCAAGAACCTCTATGCTGTTCCCACAGTTCCCCCTCTACCACAAGAATCAAAACTTGACCAAATAAAGACCAAGCTTATGTGCATGAAAAGAGGCTTTGGACCAGGTTTGCTATGAACTTATCATGTGTGGGAGAACAGCTGCCAGGAATTCTCTGTCTCAATAGACATCTGTGAGAGGAAGTAGTGCTCATTGTCTCCCAAAGACAGGCCTGAGGGAGCATCCTCGTGCCTGAATTAGGTCCATCATTATTTTTCTTACTAGTTTTCATTCTCACGGTAATGCACTGGATTTTGTTCCTCAGTATACCCCTTCGAAGCCCAACCTTGTGATTTTGAACATATGATTGCTTATTTGTTATGAGGAGAATCTTCTATGGTATTTCTGAGAAATACACACTTCAACACATGGCTTAAGAAACAAAACAGCTGAGAAGAGGTATGGGAGATGCCTTTAATCAGATGTCAAGAGCCACTCTGAATTTGTCTGTATTTGGGTCTAAACAGTTTCCCAAATAAGATGCATAATGAAAATTAAATAGAAAAAAAAGAAAGTGACCCCACTGGGGAAATGGAATGGTAAGGCTCTCCAGAAAAAATAAAAAGATTTCAGTAGCATTTCTCTCCATAGCTACAACAGATAAGTGACAGTGGAAAGCAAGACAATGAGACAGCAGGCTTATATCTGATAGTGGCAAGTTCTGATGCACTGTGTGGGTTATAATCATGTTGTTGAATGCAGGTGGAGGAAGCTGGCTCTGAAATGGTAATGCTTTTTTGTTATTGTTGTTCCTCAGGTCTTGTATTTCTCAAAATAACCTTGTGACCCAAAGAGAAAACTGCAGAAGAACTTACTGAATAATAAAGAAAATAAAAATTTGAAATTAAGAATTAACAACTGTTTGGCAAACAAGAGAAATATTTGAAGTTCAGACTGAATTTTTAAAGAAAGAATAGCAGTTCAATGAAAGTACCAGGAACAAAGACCTGAAAGTAGGAAGCTCTCAAAGTCAGACAAGCAAAAGCATTATCCTGGTGTGCACAGATGGCAAAACAGAGCAAAATATCCAGTTCAGACAACCAGGATGCTCTCAGGCTCAGAGGTAACAAAGAATGGGGAAGAAAGGGCAGTAGAGCTGAAAATGCTTTTGTGACTCACACCGATTGGAAAGTACACGATTACATAAAAGGAGGAGAGGAAATGGCCTCAGGTTGTGCCAGAGGATGATTAGATTAGATATTAGGAAAAGTTTCTTCATGGTAAGGGTTGTCAAGCACAGGAACAGGCCGCCCAGGGAAGTGGTAGACTCACCAGCTCTGTGAGTGTTCAAAAAACTTTTGGATATGGCACTTGAGGATGTGGTTTACTGGTGAACGTGGTGGTGGTGCTGGGTTGATAGCCGGACTTGCTGATGTTAAAGGTTTTTTCCAGCCTTAAAAAGTCTATGATTCTCTAAAAATTAGATCTATTTTTACAGATAAAAGGGGAGTAATTCATTCTCCTCAGATCAGTAATGTGCTATGAGGGATGACCATAGTGGATTCATTCAGTTCCAGGGCAAAAAATCTCTTGAACTGTAGTTTCACAAGCACTGGACCTACTAAAACCTCATTTCCTAGAGGGTTCTCTCTTCTTGGTCCACTGAAACTTTAACCGAATTACACTAATTAATATCGAAGCTTTTCCTGAAACGGAAGGTCTTTAGCAGAGTTATCCCAAGAAAGTTTCTTTCTTTTACCTGGCCAACTGATTTCTCTAGCTTTACAGAAACTTACATAAATTTGAGACATCTAGCCACCTGCCAAAATTGACTGAAATTGGCCAAAGATCCAGAAAATGTCCTGGAGAACAGATAGATGTTTACACTAGGGAACATATTATTATGGTGTAACAGATATTGCATAAATAAAAAGTAATTATTTAAAGAAAGGATCTTTTCTAGTAACTCCTGATGGTAAAGGTTTTAGTGATTTGACTGACTAGGAGTATTTTTTTCCTGAACACATTCACAAGGCTTTGGCAAGTGCCCTTAGTACAGACCACATGTCTATGTGTACTCACTGCTACTTCTGGGAAACCCTTTCTGCAGACATGGGTTGGCTTGTATTCAGCAAGGCCAGAAAACACAATCAATTTTTGAATGTTCACAGGGTCAAACATTTGCATAGCTGGCATATTACTTCAGAGGGAGCAAAAAAAAAAGTGAAAGTATTTGTAGGAAAAACAAAACTGCAGGATAAGAATGGAGTGTGTATAAATTTGTAGTGATCTCCACAACTTCTGGACTCCAGCCCTCTAGTTTTAATTGGCATTTCCTTACTGTTTAATTCCAGAGCCAATAAAATAGTCTCTGTACTCAATGATTTCCATTTGCTGCTTTCACTATAAATGTACATTGACCTTCATGGCTTGCTAACAAGTTCCTAACAGACTCTTCCCTGAAATTTACTTCTTGCAAACAGGAAGTCTTTATGTCTGAAATAATTCTAGTTCAGTTCACACTGGAATGTCTCTGGGGTCAGTTCATCACCCACAGCTGATAACAAGTGAAAGGTATGCCATGGATGGCTCATCTAACTTAATGTACTACCACCCCCTCTAGACATTTTGCCCAGGATAAATCAGATAGTGCATCTTCTACCAGTAATGGCTAATGCCTGCTTTTCAATGCACTATTAAGCAGTTTGTGATTCATGCAGGCTTGTGATACACCTGAAGGATTTCCCACCACTACCGGACTACAAATTCAGCAGTGTGACCATGCTAACTGGAGAAGTCTTCCTCTTCATAGATTTGCCAGGACATTCCTCCATGCCTTTGCTTGTACATATATGTGTATATAATTACATGTATCTATAAGATACAATATGGTATAATGTGACATGATTAGTATAATCTCAAGGGTGCCTGGTCCTAACTTCACAAGATTGTCCCCTTGCCATATGTCCTTGCATGCTGATACAGTCCTGGGCAGGGCACATCATTATGGTATTCTTGCCCTAGGTCTTACACATGTTTTTGTGCGTAAATATCTGACGATTTCTTTTCTTGCTGTTTTTCATATTCCAGAAAGTTTCTAAGATGCTGATTGTAAGGCATGGCTGAGATATCCCAGAAGAATAACACATCAAAGAATCATAAAATAGTTTGGATTGGAAGGGGCTCTGAAGATCATCTAGTTCCAACTCCCAGCCATGGGCCGGGGGATGCCACTCACTAGATCAGGTTGCTCAGGGTCCTGTTCAACCTCGTCTTGAACACTTCCAGGGATGGGGCATCCATAACTTCCCTGGGCAGCCGGTTCCAGTGCCTCACCACCCCCTGGTTAAAGAATTTTCTTCCTAACACGTAATCTAAACTTGCCTTCTTTTCATTTAAAACCACTGCTCCTCGTCCTACCAATATCTGCCTGTATAAAAGGTCCCTCTCCAGATTTCTTGTAAGCCTGTTTTAGGTACAAGAAGACTGCCCTAAGGTCTCCCCAAAGCGTTCTCTTCTCCAGGCTAAACAGCCCCATCTCTCTCAACCTGTCTGCATAGGAGAGGTGTTCCAGCCCTCTGATCAACTTAACAGTTCTGCTCTGGACTCATTCCAATAGGTCCATGTGTCTCTTGTGCTGAGGAACCCAGAACTGGACAGAGCACTCCAAGTAATGTCTCACAAGGGCAGAGCAGAGGGGATGAATCACAGCTCCTGAATTAGTTGTGAAAGGTTGCTATCAGACAAAACACTCTTTATACAGGATATCAGCTCACAAAGTAAAACTGTGGTCATATTAATGGCAAAAGTCAGCTGAGTAACAGCTAACAGGTCTTTAAACTGATGGGCTTGAATCTTCAAAAAAAAAATCCACCAAAACAAACAAATGAAAAAGAGTAGTACAGTGCTTTCTGCTTTGCCGGCATGTTAGACAGGGTGGAGGATGGCTTATCCCGAGACCTTGTGCTTCACCAATGTCTTCCAGCACCGCCTGGAGCTTCTGCTGCCACCAGAAAACATTGCTGGTTACCAAGTAGCAAAACCTCACTCTATCTACAGTGCTATCAGTAGTTTTTCTTGTTTAAACTGAAGCAGAAAAAAGGGACACGTCTCCTTCCTACACAGGCACTGTTAAGAGCCATGTTAATAAAAGATTAGAATCCAAAAGGGAGAAGCAAAAGGACAACCAAACTATGAAGTAAACTACATGGCATTTTCTCATAGATATTTCCACCCTTGGAAAAGGGAACATAAGCCCTAATATTATGTCTCACAGTACGTATCAAATTTTCCATTACCTTCTGATAGTGATGTGCGACAACAGTTTCACAGAGGGAAGGGTTTGACCACGTTGTGGTAATATTGAATGTATTATATGATCTGGTTGCTGGACTATACAGACAAGGAAAACCTTTCTTCCAGTTCTGGATTTGGGGATTTTTCTCAAATTTGACATAAATCACTGATGTTTCTGGTCAGAGAACTAACAAACTGGCATGTACATCTCTGACCTTAAAACTGAAATTTCTAAAATGATTTTTTTTTTCCTTTTCATTTTTGGACTTCTAAAAATGGCAAAATACAAAAGTCCCACGGACACTCATATGGAAAACGACCCTTCTTAAACCAAGACTTTAGAGAATGGATCCCTACAAGCAGATGGGCCCCACCTTGCAGCAAGTTGAACAAATAAAGGGTAATTTATCTTTAGATGCAATAAGCATCATACACAAGTTTGCCAAAGGCTGGAGAATTCCATAAAGCTGCTCAACAAGAAGGCAGACTTGATTAGAAATGAAAGGTCTCACAACACCACCCTGAGTACTCAGCTGTTAATCAGGTTATCAGGCAGCAGGTTATCAGGGCTTTTCTTAATTGATATAGTCTTTTATCGAATGAGGGTGTTATCTCCTTGGTGAGGTCATAAAATATGAGTCACACAGAGTCAATAGGATATCTAGCACAAAGGCGATGCTATGCACTATAGAGGCTAAAGATATTGCAGGTATTGTAGGTGCTGTTTACTTGCAGGCAACTGGTGAGTGTTGTGGCTCTTCAACCTTCAGAAAAAACTGTTTTAACCTCATTTTAAGCTATGTCTATTGTTCAGCATAATTCTGCTTATCATGATTTGATAATGTTGCCTTGGCAATGTTGTGTGACATTTTGAACCCGGGGCCTAATTTCTCATTTTCAATTGCCACATAGCTGAGATTTTGATTTAGCTAAGCAAAATGAATTCTCTGAAGACTGAGCTTTGCATGGTTAAACTGGCAACAAACTCATATTAAGTAAAGAAGGATGAACATTTTAAGTATTTTGCAGTTTTACTAAAATCTTACCTTAAGAATAGCTGCCAGTCAGAACTGTATTTCTTATCTTGCAGATATCTGTGATGGCTCCAGGTTTAATACCTGAGTTCCTGTATGACTTATGGTAAGCCTTTGGCTTTGATTTTCTTCCACATTTAGGTACCTTAATGTTGTACTCTTGCATGAGAAACAGCGCCTTCTTAACTTCCTTTTTTTTTTTTTCCCTTTTCCTATAAATTAAGAGAAAATGAATCCATAAACAAAACCAAGGCATTCAGTGAACTCTTAGGAGAAGTCCATTCATAAAAAATACTTCCACACTAGTGCCATCATCTTGTTGCTAATGCATTATGTCAGAGAAAGCAATGCACTGTGTCAAAAGAGCCAGTCATAAGATCAGCATGGAAATAATTTTCTTTCTGAAATTATTTTTTAAACCAAACCAAAATTTTTTAAGTTGATTAAAGCATCTTGTGCATGTGTTAGAAATATTTTGTTTCATTTTCAAGTCCCTAATAATGCTTTTAAACATAGAATTACTCAAATGTAGAAGGCAGAAAGGGTATTTTTCTTATAGAGAGAATATCCAAATTGGGAAGGGGCCCATAAGGATCATCAAGTCCAACTTTTTGGTGTCTAATGCATTGGTGGTGCTGGTAGTTAGATGCTCATCTTTCAGGAATGAATTTCAACCTGCACGGTAGAAGTGCCCAGTATGCTGTAGTAGTGTGCTGGGTTTTGTTGTACAGCATCCCTAGCACATAGAGCACACAGCAACTCAGCTTCACTGTCCTGTTACAAGCACCATCAGCAGTTGGTTTACCAGGCACACTGAGACTATGATCCCTCCCACTTTTATTCCCACTTCGTTACTTAGCACAGTAGTCTGGTCAGCCTCATCAAGTGCAATGTTTAGTCTCATGTCAGAAATGGTGTTAAACATCATGTCCGATGGATAAATAACTTCATTCTGTCTGGAGCAACAAAGGAGCAACAGTAGCAGTGAAGTGCTTCCGAGCAGTATTGCAGCAACAATGACCAGAAGAACAGAAGGTATCAGCTGAAATTAATCAGGCTTAAGGAACAAACAAATTACATCCATTATAACTTTGCAAGGAAAAAATTCCTTCCAGTGTACTCTACAAAATTATGTGAAGCTTTAGCTTTAAATAAGATGAAAAAAATGCAAAAGACCATGCCACACACTGCTGAAGCCAACATGCTTCAAAGGAAGCATTCACAGTTAACACAGGTGCCCCAGATCTATAGCTGTATTATCAGAGAATCTGAATCGTCTTAGGGGAATGAAAAACCCTAAGCAAAGAGCTTCCTGACACCGACTTTGAACAGCTGAACAAATTTCTACCCTCCTAGACAGAAAAAAAATCCTAAGTAAGACCTTACCGTTGTTAGACCCATCCTGCCCATGGTGTCCTTAAGAGCTCAGGTGGTAGAGCACTGCATAAATAAGCATTGACATTAATGATTGAAAAGATTGTGTGCAATAAGAAAGACGGATCATTCAGCTAAGAAGCTGAAAGTTTAATTTGAATGTTGCTTCCTAAGTTTGAAAGCTCCACTGTCCTTACAAAGGCACTTCAGCAAAGCTGGAAATCAATTCTGTATTTCATGATGTATGCATATGCACAGGAGTCCCTTGTATCAGAGTGAGTACTTTACACTAAAGAGTGGTTCAGTAATAAATTTTAAAGAAGATTAGTTTACTTAGTTGGGGTATATAAGATAAAAAATAGAGTATGTTTTCCAAATGGCACTTGGGTAATCTCTGGTTACACAGGTTTATCCTGGTAACGAAGGGCAGATACTGAATAGCTTAGAGAAATTAATACTGAAAGGTAAAGTCTTATTTCTACCAATACTGAGACAATTCTGAGCCTTAGCTCCATTGACTGCAATTCATCATCTCCTAACTTTTATGTACTACTGTTCAACCTATGCTGTAGTTCAGTGGGTTCTTATCAGGACAGCTGCCATCAAAAAACAACATTGCCAACAGCTTTCCAGAAAGGCAGCTCTTCATAGAGTCATGTAGAATGACCTAATTGTTAAGTTTCCAAGGAGGCAAATGCAGCTAGGCTTTTAAAGTAAACTGCTCAAGCTCTACGCAGAAGATTACACTGAGAGAGGTACTCAACCCATAGATTTTTGTGCCAGCATCTTTATGCCAGCTGGAAAGCACTGAGTCTGTTTTTGGAGAATTGCAGGCAGATTTTGAGCTGACTGGAAGCCTGTGTTAATAATCCTTGCAGCTGCAAATAATACAGGTGATACCAAGGTAAGACAAGAGCAAACAACCCATTCAATCTCTCTTTTACCTCCTTATTCCACAGGCTTGAATCCTTCTCCCACCATCAGTGGGACAAAGGAAGCCATTGCTGAAGGCCTCAGCAGTGATGTGGCTGGCTCGGATGCACAGCTGTAGTCATCACCATGTTCTAGGTTTGCTGCCTTCTCCCAGCTGGTCCACTTTGCAGCAGCAGCAAACAGCCACAAAACTCGACTTCAGGATTGTAACACAGACACCTGAGGTAGAAGACTATATTCCCTCTGAAGTTAATTGAGGAAATCAAGTTCTTCCTGGGGAATATTTACAGCATCAAACCTGGCATCCTGCTATTCTCTCCTAGCAGTGGAAGAGGTGGGATACAGCTACAAGAACACAGGCATGCCATGTCCTTCACAAGTATCTGGCATTGTGTCTGGTTGCAGAGGTAGAAGGGCACAAATTCTCTTCTCATGACTCTAGGGTATCTTGGGGCACTTAAAGCGGCACAAGGCTTTTTCAGTGGTTCTATGTTCAGGCAACTAAATCCTACTTCTGGAGTCTACAGAGGAATGTCCAAAATCAGGCTGTGCCTGGGAGTACTCAGTACTTTCAGATGCAAGAAGATAACAAAGTGCTAAGGAACATCTGTTCATGAGTTTGTGACAGTGAGCCTGAGATGAGAGTCACTCATGTCTCATGAATGAGACATATGTTCATGAAACAGTGAGTTTCCACAGGCTTTGAGATGCCCTTGGGCAGCTATGCCAATGGCTCACTTGCTGAACTTTAATTCTCAACACAAGTACAAGCCCACTCCTTATACAGCCTGGGAAACTCCTTCTGTATCCCCTGCCAGAACTGCAGTAGTATCTATGGTCTATTATAATTATCCCATGAAAATGTTAATAAATTGTATCTACATCAACAGGGCTTGCAAAATGAAATTATAATCAATCATTCATGAAAAGAAAGCTGACAAGCAATACCTTTTGCCTTGTCTTATACCAATAAATTAATAAAAGTCACTGTTCCATTCTTTGATAAGTAGCAAATGGAAAAAGCAATAGAGAAACAGCCCCACATATAATTTGTTTTAAAATAATCAGTGGAAAAGAGATTAAAAAGTTTTTATAGTGGAATTAAGGTAACTGAAATATTTTAATATTTTAGTAGAAAACTGGAATACCTCTGTTTTCACAGAACAGCCCCCTATTATTTTTTAATCTGTAGTGCTGCTGCCTAAGAGGTGAATGTTTTGAGTCATCATTCGCAAGTCTCTGCAATATTGGCAGCTGTAGAGGTCAGATCCCAGCTATGGGACACCTCCAGTCTGCCCACCAGTCGTGACAGCCCTCCTTTAGGTTGTGTGGTCATGCAGATGAGGCGAATTGACTCCAGCACTACCACACATGCCTTTATCGAGGCTGTGTAGCTCACCACTTGTTTGTACATTTAGCATTGGGTGGTGTGGCTATCGCTTATTTCCTGCACAGCTGCTCCTCGTCTCTTCAAGGGAATGGAGCCAAATAGGAACAACCATCAGTGTGGACCGTGCCAACAGGATGCAAGTGGCCCACCTCTGTGGACACTATTTTATTTCTTTTTGCTGCAGAGAACTGATGTATAGTCAGTGTTACCATAGAGAAATACTGGTTTGTCACTGGCCACGAGTGCAGACAAGCTGACCAACCAATGCCATGGGCTCTGAGTGCTGACAACAGCCATGCAGAATCAAATCTTGAAGTCTCCCAAAAGGTTTCCACCTCCCTGTTAACTCTGAGTGAAGGGGGCTTTCTGTTGGTGGGCATGAGTGAGTCTATCACCATTAAGATTCTTACTGACTGCTTGGATAGAGTCCCTAAAGGCATCATGAAGGTGAAGCCCTTGCTAGTTAAGACTAAATAAGAATAACTAAGAAGCTTATTATTGATTTTACAAAGTCAATACTTGATCAAGTTGAGTCAATACTTTAGAGAGATGATTTTATGGTTAAAAAACCATATCTATGAAAAAGAAAACTCACGAAAACTTTCGTCTTGTTTGTGTGGCTACCAGTGTCTAGTTCCTGTAATACATTTTTTATGTTGTCAGGAACACAAACTTTTAAAACCCAAACTTGGAACTTGATTTGGGGCACATGGAAAACATCTGGAAAATGCTAACTGTCCTGTTCAGCATCTAGTGGGTCCAATTCCTTTTCTATCATTTGATCCCGTGAAGGGTACCATGTAACTTGTTCCCATTCCCATGATTTCCCCAAGCCAGGATGATGTGTCTGAGTATAGACTGTTACTGCTGATATTGCCCTACAATTGGGCACACAAAAAGTAGTCTCAGTTGCATTCTTCATTCACCATATCACTTGCTTGCAGACTGTGCCACAAGAGACAGATCGTGTGGGTAATGAAATCATATGAGTAGCAATGGGAAGTAAAGAGAGGGTTTGAATGGGGAGAAAACACAGGCTGTTTTTTTTTTAATCAGCTAATGTAGCCAGGAACATCAATAAATATAATAATTAACCCAGAGATTTCTGAGTTGGGACATCACCTAGACCTGGGCTTTGGCACCAGCACAGGAAGAAGTCAGATTGTCTGACTCAGTAACTTTGAATAGGTTCCTATTTCTCTGGTTATTAACTGAGAGCTGCTAGATCAGTAAATTGTTAGCATATCTGGATCTGAACTCAACAAGCCTGACTTGCTCATCCAGTTACCGTTGCACATGCTTTGACATCAGCTTTAGCAAGGAGAAGGATTTGAACCAGGAACTCCTATAAACAATTTTTCTTTGAAATCAGATTAGCAAGCCAGAAATGCCAAGTGATAAGAGAAGACTTCCCTTCACAGGACTTCCTTTAGGAGTCCTGAGTCAATGGCACCAGTAGGACACTAGCCTTCATACCCACAAAAACACGCAGAAAAGTTGATTCACTGTCATCATGAAAGTTATAATTTTAGCTTTGCTTCAGCAAGCTGTGAAATATAATTAGAGTTGTATTAAAATTACACATACCTTCCCTATTTTAAATAGGAAAAGAAAAGGCTATAATATGTTTGAAGGAAATATTCACCCAAAATCTGGATAAAAAGGAAAGGAAAGGAAAACAGGAGAGGAAGTCAACCCACAATGTCTTTGCTTGCTGGTTTTGATATTAAGGTCCTTTGCAGAATGAAAAGTCAGATTGAAAACTGGATGATACTATAAGCAACTGAAAGGAAAGCAATTAAACCTAAGAATTTTTATACTTATGCTTGTATTTCAGATCTTTACCCGAAAAATATACTTTAAAATATCTTTAGACCATTACCATTGCAAAAATATTCCTGATACATTTTTGAAATTCACTAAATAACAAAAATACAATAACAGTAATTAAAAAATAGTATATTTCTACTATAGGCATCACATCAAAACCTCTAGCATCTATAAAACCTGGATGGGTTATTCTCCAAAAAGCAGTTTACAGATAGCTTTTCACATTGCATTCTGGTTTATACTGATCTAATAAAACCTCTCACATCTAGCCCATAGCATCCTAGCCAAAACGGAATCTAAGGAGGTGAAAAACTCAAGAGTGTGAAATGCACTTAATTGGGTGTCTGAAATCCAGCACTAAGTTTCTTGGTCCTACTGTACTAACAGTGCAGAGAGGCACCCCCAGGACAACATTAAGCCCACCTAAAATCTAACTGGAACATGAAGTATAGCTCCACCTGAAGTTACATCGTTCTGTAGCAAACACCACTAAAGCAGCATTCAGAAGTAGCTTCTGACATCTGATCCAGGGAGATCAGTGTCACTCCTTTGACTTGACCAATTTTAACACAAGAGAAGAAAACACATTATACTGCTGGAGAAGTGGAGATAAGTTCTGTACATCCAGGATTTTCATTCACAAGCTCCAGTTAGGGCTGTGATCTGTCATTACTGTGGTGGGTCATTACCCACGGGTATGATGTTGCTTCTGTCAATATTTGTTCAAGTCTGCAAATAACTGGATTACCTGAATGTGTATGTCTCTGCAATGATTTACCTGTTAAATTTGCTGCTATCAGATCACAAAGGGTGTAACACAAATTTGACCACAATAATTTCAAAGCTTCCTTCTCACCATGCGTTTTACCACAGGCTTCATAGTAATATCATCACAGGCCAGAGGCAAGATCAAGAGACTTCAAATAATTGCAGACCAGGAAAAAATTCTACTTCTCTCACTTTTCTAGGTTTAATATGCAATAACATAGTCAAAAGATTTCTCATCTGAATCAGTTTTAAAGATAAAAATGGCTTTTTTTAGCAAATGAGAAAGCACTTTAAAAAAACAGAACTCCAAAGGAAATTAAAAGCAAAAACTCAAGAGAAATTACTTCTTTTTTTTTCCGTTCTCATTTTAATAAACATCTAAAAGGTCAGGGAGAAAAATATACTGAAGATGTTAATATGACACCCCTCACATATCAGCTACAGGTTATCCACTCACTGTAGAGTTTTCTTACAGCAGTGGTTCCAAGTTTAAAGGGAAGAAAGGGGAAAGTGTCACAGAGGTGAACAAAGGATTACACATTTTCTGTCACACCTGAAAAATAACCTATAGCACCTTCCTTATTAAGCTGCCATGAAAGCTAAGACTGTGTTGAATCATTAAATCAGGATGTTCCAGCATTCACCTCAGACAGAAAATGGTGAGGTTTCCTGACTTCAAAAGTTTTTGCATTCATATACTAGTGCAGCAATAGTATATCCCACTGATGAGGAGGGAAACTCTAGTTGGACTTGGCTGTGAATATTTATTCTTTTGAGCCTGTAAAGGAGACTTTCAGAGATGCTCTCAGTCTAAATGCTTCATTAAGCAACATCTGCTCTAACTCAGAAGCAAAGTCAAAGAATTTGACTACTACAAGGCACATGAAATGAACAGCAGGTTGAGACACGTAAGTTCCAAGTGGATGATAAAGTCCATTTGTAACGCTACATAGTACTACAGTTAGAGCTACCAGCAGTGTCATTAATAGAAGCATTTTCATGTACTTGCACTAAATTATAATAGCATTGAATGTAAGAAAAACAAAAAACACCCTCAAACGACTTCAAAACCAATTAGGTCTAAGGTTTGGAGGAATGAGGGATTTTGAAAGCCTATAAAAGAAAAATAATCATAATTGTAACTATTATCTTTACTCCTACACACTATTGTTATATATTTGCTTTTAGCATTTTTCTGTTTCCTGTTAATATGAAAACAATGTCTTTCTCAAGCCATTTCCATTAGTTTTGTTCCCAAAGGAATTTATTTCAAATTAAAATATATATTACCCTTTTTCTTTCCTCTGTTTGTATTTTACCTCTAAAAATTATTAATTTCTCTTTCTAATTTATTTTTAAACAGGAAACTTTCTGCTTGGTACTTTTTCAGCTAGTGCCAACTATTTGCCCCCTCTTTCTTGTAAGTCCCTCCTTTTTTTTTAAGAGTGTCTTGCTTGATTTCTTCTGATATACACATACCTATCTCAAACCCTTTATTATAGCATTTATGGATTTCACATAAGTGTACTCTCCTTTCTTTATATCATTTTTGTGTTCTTTTTAAAGGAAAGTACTACTCACTTTACTTTTCCAAGCACTGATAGTATTTTTATTGGCTAGATAGAGAATATGAGCTCTACTGGGACACATTAGTGTGTCAAAGGGAAGAGTAAATGAGTTTGCTTTTGTTTTATTAGATGTTAAAAATGGTTTACCAGTTTCTGAAAAATAGTTGACAGTTTTTTCCTCTATACTGTATCCTATTACCATTACCTGTGAAGTGTCTGTGCTGCTATGGCTTCGTATCTCTTTCTGGTCTTCTCCTCTTTTATAGCATGAAAAGGATGGAGCAGAATAACAATCAGGAGAGGAGATCTGGGAAATTATGCAAACTAGTGGCTGTAATCACACTAAGAGATCCACAGTCCCTTCTGAATTCCACCACAGGTTTATGTAAGGGCAAAGAGCAAGCTACATGGTAAGTCTTTTTCAGTGTTCTCATCTATTCAGAGTGTGGGTTTGACTAGAGAGGGACTAAATTTCACTCTACATTTGTGTGGTTCTCAGCATTATGTGGTTTCAACCTGCAGGTTTTCAAAATGATAACAAAATGATCACATTCCATTATTCTTTTTTATTTGAACTGAACTCTGTTCTATTCTAGTTGCTGTTTCAGATTGACACCCAGCAAGACCCAAGAGTTTTTCAGCAATTTATTCAGAGCTTCTCCAAAACATTTTGCTTGTGACAAATCAAAAGCATCACACTGGTAAAACACATGTTCACAGCTCTTCAAACAACCCTACATGGAAATTCAGCAATGTCATTTTCATTGTAGTTTTTGAATCCTATTCTATGTCTGACATCCTAACAAAATGTTTCAAGACATATAAGTCAATCAATCCCATTGCAGTTGAAAACCCCCTAGCATCTTTTCTGTTACCTTGCTTACATCACACTGGCTTTCCCACCCCAATATTAAAGCAGCTAGTTTCCAGCCTTTTTCATGGCTGCCATATTCTTCTTTTTCTTCTTACTCCTTCCAACCCAGTCACTTCTTACTTCCTCCTTCTCACCCCCTGGCTGTCTTCCCCTCAGCTCAACAGTCTTCCTGCTCCTCTGACATCCACAACTCACCGCAGTTAAATGTCTGGAAGTGTGGGGTCAACTTCCCAGACTACACTGAGAAGAAAAATGCTGTTTATGATGTGATTGTTCTCTGCTCCAAATCTCTTCTTGCCTATTTCCCAACAGCAAACTTGTTGGGAAATGGTGATCTGTGTGGTACTGTCAAATCTGATTTTAAGAGCATTATTGGAAAAAAAAAATTAGATAAAAGTCATTATCAAACCCATTCTCCTCTCCGAACACTGCTTTCTGTTGACAAGGCTGTTGAAGTAGCCATATATGGTGGCTGTCGGAGTAAGCAGTGATTGGCAGTCTCTGCCATCATCACCATGATACAGGGAACATGTCTTGGTGGAGGTCCTCATAGACCTCCTCATGCCCTGAAGAGCTGTTTCTCCAAATGGGACATCTTGTGTAGCTCAGTTCTGTCATAACAGAGATACAAAAAAAAGGAGAAACATTAGCTGTGGGTGACTGACTGAACACAAATAACTGGAGGGTAAAGAGGTTTAAAATGCAGCTCGTTTCTCTCCTTGATCTAATCCCAGCCTTAACTGTGACATCTTGAAGGTAAATATTCGTAGGGGGCAGATATTTTTCCTGCAGGGTATTTTTATTTTGCACACAGTTTCATGCATTTCTCCTTTTATGATTGTCTTATGCAACACTGTGAGCTCAGCAGAATGGGCTGTGGCAGGATGTTTTGGCATTTCAGTCTCGCACTTGGTCCTTCCAATTGAAGGCATTCCTCCAACAGAACAGGTGGGTAGTGGCAGAACAGATCAGCTGATTTCACACACAAGTCCACTCTCCTTGAAACTGCATAATTACCTGTAATAATTCTTTGCTAATATTTACTCAAAGAGTTGCACTCTGTGCATGTTGCACTATATCCTGCTTCCACACTTTCTGTTTTTTTTTCCTGTATGTTATTACTTGTGTGCCATCCATCCACAGCCTGTTTTGCTGTCTGTTGTTTTGTTCTTCGGTTGCAAGACCATTGCGGTAGAGAGAAATATTTTGTCCTTTAATTACACACCTAGCAGAGCAGAGGTTTGGCCTGAGACTGAGATATATATATATATAAATATAGATAAGGAGGACAGCTGTTCAGCTTCTCTTTATATATTCATGACTTCATACCACCTTTCACAGCATCTTTCTCAAGATTGGCCTTAGGTCACCCACCTCCTCAGTTTTCTCACGTCATTGTTCCAGGGCCATCTTCCCTCAATTCCCAGCACTTAGTTTTTACTAGACCTATGATCTGAGCCGTGTATTATAAAATAACAGACCCTTGCCCACCACAAATGTGGCACATGTAAAGCCCAGTTTGTGGCCAGAGGTGAGAGAAAAGAGTGTGATCTGGGACCAAACTTTCTCAGGCTTTTGGAAGATGTTACTTATGGTTTCAGTGTTAGTGTTCAGCTGTACATCTGAATCATCACAGTGCAGGCAGAGAATCCTTTTTTAGCATAGCTTTTCAAGATTAGTTCAGTGGCTGTGTGCTCCTCTCTTACAGTCAGGGACTAGACTCATAATTAAATCAAGAGAGCTACATTTAAGTAAGTAGAAGAGGGTTGTTTTACAGTACCCAAGAATTTACCTCAATTAATTTTTGGTAATAGAATAGAAATTTTCCAATCAGGTGCATTGGAACAATGGCTTCCTATGACATTTTATGTAAATATTTATTGAAATTAATACTTATTCAAATTTTCAAGGTTTTAGGGAAAATTTGTACCAAAAAGCAAATAATATATACTCTGGTAGAATATATACTCTGCAAGAATTCCTTCTTTAACTTAAGAATTTAGAGAGCTTAAGTGTGAGACTGAAGCGTAGCACAGCCTTTGCTCTGAAATCTCATTTAAGGGACCAATGTGATCCCCTGTTGAGGGACATCACATACTAGAAATACAGATCTTTTATAGCTAGATGTTCACGCACATTGAATTTGGAAATAAAAAAGAAAGAATTTCTATCCATCCTAAAGCATCATATCTGGTTTTAAAATTGTCTATACACTCGTATAATGAACATTACCCTCTACAGAGTACGCTGAATGCAAACCTAATGCTCTGTGCTCATATATCAAAGTCAGTAGATTTATGCTCATTCATATATATAAAAAGTTAACCTGGCTAATAGCTACTCCACCAGGTCTAACTCAAAAGTTTAACTGAACTTTACCTCAAATCCTAGTTTGACTTTATTTTTTTTCCTTTAAAAGAGACTTTTTCAGATTTCCCAAAGGACTCATCTAAGTTATAAATACCTTTATCTTATTTTTAAGCTTTACATTATTACAGAACCAAAAAAAAAAAAATATTGGCAATAAGATTTCCTCTAAGTTACTCTCTTTAAAAATTCAGAGGCAACAGCTTTGCAAAGGTTACTGTCTGTTGTCTTGTTAGTTGCAGTTGTCAGACACCTCTGGAAGTCTGGTTATCAAAAGGAATATTAAATGAGATCAGCAAATGTCTCAGGAAACAATTTCACAAAGGAGCCAGAGGGTCTGAGCTGGCAGAAAAAGCCAGTATTAGCTGGTTCAGGACACTGCCTTCCTTGCTTTAGCTAGTTAAGTGTCAATAATCAAACAACGGGTGAAATCAGAAACCTTAAGAGTTCTGAAAAAAACCTACTTCCATAACACCATTCACTTGAAAAATTGCATTTCTATGCAATGTGTTTCTACGCTTTCGTATGAAAATAGCATTTATCTATATCTTGTGTATTCCCTTCATCTTATTTGAAACCAAAATGTTTTTTTTTTCTCCTCCAGCAAGAGCAGGCTGCTTGGCTGATGTACCTTCAGGCAGTCCTGTTGCCTCACTTTGGGTGATTAGAGCTCTCCTGATCTTTTGCACTGCTGGTTGCTACACAAAGCAAGAGACAGAGAGGAATCACCACAAACACAAAGTACTCCAGTATTCATGTCCTTAATTGAGCAGAGAGATGTAGCACTTTCAGGCAATTCACCTTTTGACTTGGAAATTTCTGCTGAACTCCACTGCTTATTTGGTCGGATCTTGAACTGGTGATTCCTGATTTCCTCTCAAACAGCATTAAACATGATTATCCATTAAAATTCCAAAATGACATCACAGTGTAAAAAACACTACTTTCACCCATTTTCCAAATGTAAGAATCATGTTTGAAATGTAATCTAAAATTGTTTCCATGATAGGGTAGGTGTTATTTTTTGTACTTGCCAAAAACCACTTCCCAGCTGGCACCTTGAACAAATATGGAAAAACAAACAAATAGGTTGGACCTGATGATCTCAGAGGTCTTTTCTAACCTAATTGATTCTGTGATTCTGTGAAATAAAAGTGACAAATATTTTATAACTCCCAAAGATGTCAGATACAAACAAGCCATCTGGAAGCTGTTTATTGAAAAATATAATTGTCAGAAAAGTACATCTAACCACAACTATTGATCAATAAGTTCATGCAAATACAGAATTTCCTCTTTAACTGGCATTTGCAAACAAAATTAATTATGATGAGAAGGGTCAAAATCTTCCTGCCTCATTCTCTGACTCAGCTAACTAGAAAAATGTCCTTTTCCCCATTTGAGCTCCAAAAGAAGTCAGATTCATCCAAACTTCCCAATTCTAACTCCCTCAGCATCATCGCATTTACCAACAGTCCTGGCTCCCTGGGGAGGTCCCAGATGATTGGAAGCTGGTGAATGTCACGCCGATCCACAAAAAGGGCTGCAAGGAGGACCCAGGAAACTACAGGCCTGTCAGCCTGACCTCAGTGCCTGGCAAGGTTATGGAGCAGATCATCCTGAGTGCAATCACACAGCACCTAC
>JAWMRA010000161.1:16811185-16836146 GCA_035584735.1 Pseudotriccus pelzelni | reverse complement strand
GAGGCTGAACATGAGCCAGCAGTGCCCAGGTGGCCAAGAAGGCCAATGGCATCCTGGCCTGGATCAGGAACAGTGTGTCCATCAGGAGCAGGGAAGTGATCCTTCCCCTGTACTCAGCACTGGTGAGGCCACACTTTGAGTATTGTGTTCCGTTCTGTACCCTGCAGTTCAGGAAGGATATTGAGGTGCTGGAGCAGGTCCAGAGAAGAGCAACGAGGCTGGTGAAGGCACTCGAGCAGAAGTCCTGTGAGGAGAGGCTGAGGGAGCTGGGACTGTTTAGCCTGGAGAAGGCTCAGGGGAGACCTCATCACTCTCTACAACTACCTGAAAGGAGGTTGTAGCCAGATGGGCACTGATCTCTTCTCCCAGACAACCAGCTGTAGGACAAGAGTCCATGGTCTTAAACTCTGCCAGGGGACACAGATATTGGAATGGGCTGCCCAGGAAGGTGGTGGATTCACCATCCCTAGAGATTTTCAAGATGAGATTGGATGTGGCACTTAGTGCCATTGTCTAGCAACCATGGTGGTGTTGGATCAAGGGTTGGACTCCATGATCACGGAGGTCTTTTCCAACCTGATTGATTCTATGTTCACTGCATTCTCACATGAACTTTGTTCCTGGAATACCTACTTCATTACTTGCCAATACAGAAAAGGAGCCCAACAGGGGCTCTGCCTTTTCTCTCTGGCAGAGAGTCTTATTGACTCTCTGTAGCCCTGCTAGGAGACTAGTCAGGATTCATCAGCCAAACCTCTGCCAAACAAGTGGGAAACATGACTGGAACGAGGTTTGATTCAGACTGGATTTCACTGGGACAGGACCTGAGTATTTTCAGAATTTAAAGTACTACTTTTCCAAGAAATGAAAATGCATGATCTCATCAGAAGGATGTTGTACACTGCAGATATTCATGTTCTCAAACAGCCAAGCAAACAATCACAAGTCACGGGATAATTGTGCAGATGTTTGATATAATTAATTACAAGGATTATAGGGTCAATATATTTCATTACTTCAATCAAAGATTCCACTAAAGATAAAGATAGAATACATATCCGGGTTTTAACCTGACCACAGTGTTTTGGTTCAAAATAGAGTTAAATTTCCTGACTGAAATGTGTCGATTTGAGTGAATGCAACCACGGAAAGAATCTGTGGCACACACAGTGGCAAGACAGATTTCTGAGGACTCTGTTTACACCCTGCTGTTGCTGCACCATAGCTATCAACCAGAAGATGCCCTTTCAGGTGTCTTAATCCCTGTTTAGTCAGCCAAGAATGAAGCTCATTCTGATGTTTGGGGTTGTTTCCAAGGACCTGTAATATTTGTCCCTTCTGTGGCATCATCTTACTTCCTGTTTAACATTAGGTAGGCTTGCAAGTCTTGGGCTTCCAGAGCATTGCTGTACAATCATATGTATGCAAGGTGCCAGGAATTTTTACTGCAGCTTCACCCTTATGAGAGAGATTCTCAAATTGAACTCCAATTTGTAACTACCAGTGGTTCTTACAATGATTACATTTCCTGCTAGCAATAGGAAAAGACTTAAAGACTACCCTCAAATAAGGCAGTCAAGGATATACTAGTAAGGCTCCAAGTGTTGGGGACATAAGGAAAAATTGCCAGTAAGCTAGAGAGCTGTGTGACTCTCTAAATATATTATTAATTTTCAGGGTAGACCTTCTCTTTAAGCTTTATCATTTTACTTGCAGATTATGGTAGTGACACATGAAGGAAGCAGTCTGTCTGTAACACCTGTTCCCAAAGGTACTCTTTTAGCTCACCTTAACCAATGCTGCAATACCTTCAAGAAACACTGTGATATAAGCAAATCTGTGTCATGATTGCAGTCAGAGTTTCAGATGTAACATTACCATTGCACAGGATACTTCCAAGAATTATAATTTCTTCCACTTTTCCTCCTTTATCTCCCAACATTCCCGTGAGAGGGGAACAAGAAAATTTGCTGCACGCCTGCCAGGACACACTCTGTGGTGGCACTTCCATCAAGGGTAGTTTTACTATTACTAGCATTACTATTATTGGAATGAAGAGAAAAAGTAATGCTGAGGAGGTCCTTATCTGGAGCTGTTTCTCCAATACTGTGTATCACAACATTTCTTCCCTGCTTTGAATAGGCACACATCAAGAAGGCTGCCAACAAAAGCATTGTTTCTGACTTTCAGTGTTTCAATAAATACTGTTTTCACAGTTTGAAATGTGGCTCTGAGTTTTAAATGCCTTGTTTTCAGGGAATGGCAATGGCAAGACTGACTGAACTTGTGCACTCAGAGCGTGGGCACTTAAAATCATCACCAGTGCCATAGCTCTGGCCTCCACCCTTTCTCAGCACTTAACCTGACATCCTGTGTTATTAAATGCCGAGCTTTGTTCTACACTGCCCTAGACGGTGGCTAGCTTTGTTGTGTATTTAAGATTTTAATGGGATTTGTCCTGGCTAATCTTATATGTTGCAACTGCACAGTGTAAAACAGTCATTGCTCTTTATACAGGGAAAGTGTCCTTAGACCCATTTATTTACCTATTCCTTTACAATTCTGTCTCTGACCAGGTTTCTCAGCTGTTTCTACCCTATTGCTTTATTTTCCAGGGTAGGAACCAGCACAGATCATCATCCCTTCAATTTCTCTGATTTTTAAATCTCTAAGCTAGGAGTCAGCTGTGCATACCCATTTTCACTTAAAACATTCATGAAAAAAAAAAAAAAAGAAACCAAATCCCAAGCCTACCTTTTGCAGTTTAGAAGGTAAAAAGTTGCATATTCTAAGCCCCTGGAATTTCCCCCTAACTTCTCTAGTGTAAAAGTAGATTGTCAAAGTAGATTGCTTATCAAGGTGGATCATCTCCCAGGACCACTGAATTTAGTGGATTGCACAACACAGAGGTAATCATTACTTCCTTTAGAGTTGAGGACAAGCTGAGCAAAGGCTTTGCTTTAAGAACAGTGTAGTAAGTTTTGTGAATATCTGCAAAGGAAACCTTCGGTGGACAAAGATGAATTGAATACCAAGATTTTATGTGTCAGATACACTGAAACCTCCTTCTACAACTTATGAATCTAGGATAATTTATTATTACGTGAGAGAAAATGTACAAAATTTGTATTATGAAGTCTTAGTAATATTTATCAATTCAGCTTGGAATCATTAGAAGGGAAAGTGACTGCACTAAGGAAACACCTCGTATTTCCTCAGCTACCATAATCAGTGTAAATACAATGAATTAATGTGAGCTGGTTCAAACAAGGGTCTAGTTTGATGGAGCGTCAAGCCATAATGTGCATAAACAGGTCAGTAATTAGTAAGTGATATATAAATCATAAGAGAAAACAAAATCATTTAAGCTGATTGATATGCAGCAATTACAGTAAAGTTGAAATACACCACAAAGCCTAGAGGCCGTGCTGAAGTGACTGTTGAACAGCTCCAACGTGGTCAAAACCTCTGGTTATATGGAACCCAAACAATTCCTAATATAGTGAAAGGCTTCTCTCCTTTTTTTTCACCTGCAGTCAGTATTCTGTCTCGATCTGATCCACCTTCACTCGGTGTGGGATAAAACTGGACTGAGTTTCTAGGAGCTGAAACTCTCCATGAGAAACGAGGCAGTCAAACCAATTTTAACCAAATTTCCACATAAATCTTTCAGCAAACTGACTTAGTGCTCAGCTGGGCAATTCTTCAGCTGCTGATATATGTATGCTGCTCCCTCCCCCAACTCTTCTCTTAGAAAAATAAGATTGTCATCTAGCAATGTTAAGTATATAACAACTAGAACAGATTGTCAACAGATGCAGGCAATTCTCTGTCATTGGGATTTTCTGAGCCAAGAAGGGATGTTTGCTGAAATGATTTGCCCTAAATGAAATGTAAATTTGTAAGTTACATGAAAAAAGTACAGGATAAAGAGTGTATGAGAGTGTAGTCTGGATTATAGAGGCGGTGTGATTCAACAAAAATTATCACAATGTCCTCTGATGGCTTTAAGTCTTTGAGTCAAGAAATGTGGTCTCTGGAGTATCATTGAAAAAGCATGGAGCTCACATGAAGGTTTACTTCTGTGCAGCTCAATTAAGTTATGCTGAACTACTTTGAAAGTAGACCAGCATAAGAGACTTCAGTTTCCTGGAGTCTTGAATTCAATCCAAAACCTATAAGAAAAGAAAGCGCTCCCCACCTGTTTGCAAGAATGATTCAGAGAGAACAAATGAGCATACAAAGGAGTTCCAAAACTGCAGGATCCACACCATAAAAGCAAACTTACTTTTCCTGTTTCTCTTCTTGTTGGACAAAAACACAAAATGGAGATGAACAACCTTCTGGATTCTGCTTGTTTCAGAACATTTGACAGCTCACTGCCTGCTGTGAAACACGTCAAATTTTTTTATTTCTTTCTAATGTTTGTGGTAGACTAATTTATTTGTTCATTCTTGTGAGGACAGAAAAAATAGCTCCTCGTTTCATGACAATATTTTCTCTATCAAAAACATTATTGCATTGATAAGGCTAATAACAGAAAACAGCCCTTTGTGTCAATATTAATCTGAGATAAATTTCAATACGAAAGACTACTTCACTTTCAATTTCAAAAAAAAGTCAGTCTTTCAAATAAATATTTTTTGCAATGATCAGGTACTTAGTTGTACAATGGATAAGCTTTCTTCAGATCTCTTCAGCACCCACTGCTTAGAGACTGCAAGATTGTTCAGATCTGCACTTGATGCACTCATTACTGCACATCTTATTTGATCTAATGCAGTGTTTTCTATCTGTAGTGTCCGAAACACTTTCCAGAAATTTTAATAGCATTCCTATTTTATTAAGAGCAATATAAACAAGAGATAACTGTGCTGTTTTGTCATACAAAGGTAATCATAGCTCTTCTTCTATTCTACTCTTTAAGCTACATAAGCTGGTATTAGAACTAACCACAAAAGTATCAGGAAGATAATATTTGACCAAAAAATCCACGTACTTCGTCTTACCAGGTCATTGTATCAAGAGACAGATTTGGTAATAAAATCAAGTGTGTGAAAACTTACAAAAGCAAATGAAAAGGCACATCTATCCCCTAGAAATGAAGTTTGAATACTGTTTGATTACCATTTTTTTAATGAAAACCAAGTAAATTTCCTACTGTCATGTAATCTAGAAATATCATTATTTTGATGGCTAGGATGAATATAAACAGTGCTACTTTTGTAATTAGCAGCTCACTAAAATCTGCATCAGATCTGAAATCTATATGCGATTGTCTCTGTTCAATTTATTACTAATAATAATTCAAACTCTACCTTCATTCCCTCAGAAATATTGTTAGCACGTGAAGGAGTTGAAGAGTTAGAAGATACACTCTCAAAGTCAGACAATGCTTACAAAAATCACTACCAACTTATAACGTCATACTCCTACGGAAGACTGTTTGACAGTCAAATTGCCATGGATAAAGTTTGCCTGATGATGACAATAGGAAAGAGTAGAATAACCTTCTCCTCATTCATAACTCTGGCAGTCATTTCAGGTCAGGGTAGGAAATTTCAGTCAATACAGTTCTTATGCACAAAACATGAATATGCAACACCAGTTTTCAGCCATTTGCAGCAACAGACCAAAGCAGATAAGGATTTTTGTAGTTTTCACACCAATAAAACCAAAAACTCACTCTAAAAGAGGTCAACAGACAACTCAACCACTGACGTATTGAATGTTTAATACAGTACAAGACTAGCTGCTCAAGTTTGTCAGCATTCTTGTTTTATATCATACTTTTGCCATTGCAAAATGATAAGAAGGCTGACAGCTCAGCTTAGCAAACTGTGCAAGCTCCATTAGTCACCTCCATGATGCATATTCAGAGAATATATCTAAAACCCATGGCCTGTGATAGCTTACACTATACGGCCCAGAGAAATGAGAATTTCTCATGACTAGTCCTCCTCTGCCTGCTCAGACTCAAAGAGGAAGGATTACTTACGTGAGCAGAGTTCAGGCTATCTGAAGTCGTAATGTGCCATCTTTGTGCGTATGCAGTATTACACAATATCTAAGTATATGGTTGGATCCTGCTGCTCTCCACTGGACTGTGTGCACATCAAGCACCTGCTGTAGGGAGAGTGAACCCGGATTCAGGGTTGAATGAGAGCATGTTGTGAGCGTGATATCCTCAGTCTTCCCTCATTGCCTGGGTAATTTGGTTGCTACAGAGTGAAAATGGCATACAGATGCCACCACATTGAAATGGATTCAAATTCTCCCTTTTTTTTTTTTATGTTGTGCATATCTGTTTAAACTGGAATTTTCACACTTTCTTCCAGATACTGTGCTGGACACTTCAACATGTCAGCTGCAGAACTGTGACACGTTCACAGTTCTACCTGAAGACTGCATTCTAAACATGCACACTGCCAAAATAAAGCTCAGTGCTGTTAAAAAATCAATCCTAGGAGTGTTAGACTACTAACTCTCCAAAAAAATCTATGCCTTCTCTAGCAATATGTAAAACAAAAGATAATATACCCCTACTATTGAAAAACATATTTTCAAAAGCAATACATCAATGAACTTCTCAGGTACTCCAGTGATAGACACCACAGAAAAATAACTGAGGAAATTGATGAGCCTATATTCATAGCGAAGATATTGAATGACACACAGTAACAAAGTTTGGGCACAAATAAAAATGATGGAACAAATGACTGAAGAAAGAGTCATAACCTAAGGTCTGTCTAAAAAAAGCATGAACCCTCCAAGAAACATAGTATTTCACTCATGTAATTTAAAACTATCTCATGGAACTGCACTTATGGTCTTAACACCAATACCTCCAGGTGTTTTGACCTTGCAAACTTAATAGATTTTTATAAACTTTACATAAAAATCAAACAATAAAGACAATAAAGCCTCATACCAATAATCATGAGTCATCATCAGGTTCGTCTTCACAGTGCTTATAGTCGTGATTCCTTCTACTGCAATAAGGTCTTGAAGAACTACAGGAGTCTTTTGACGCTTACAAACCTTATCCAAAGTTCCAAGTGAAATTAATATGTGGCAAATTTGTTCCTCTCTGTATTTTGTTCCACATCTTCCATTAGTTTAAGTTTTTCTGCTGTACCATTATCCAAGTTTGTAAACTGAAATGCAAAATTTAGAAAAGGAACTTCTAAAAGTTATTTTACAGTAGAGATTTAATGCATATACACAGATACCCACATGCAATATGTTCTCCCTTGAAGGAGCATGACATAACAGAAACTTTAATTATTAAAAGAAATGGCAACATTTGAACTGAAACACTAAAGAGTTGTCTGCTAACTTTTATATCACAGGTGTAAATTTTATTAATTTCTCTGAGTCTTTAATCACGCATGGACCAAAGGATTTTGTTTTGTTCTCCATGTTTGTATGCATTTTATGATATCTTCCATGCACTTTTTAGATAAAGAAAGTCTGCTACAGATTTAAGTTAAGGGTATGTATTCAAGGATCCAGTGGAGAAAGAGCCCTACAGCATTCATTAATAATAGAACTTCTGACAAAACTTCCTAGTGGTAATAGTATATCTATATGTATCTATATATCTCCACTTAAATACAGTCTGTAGTTTATGTTATTACAAATAAACAAAGTGCCATCCAGCAGAATTATGTCCACCATAGTGTATTAAGATGTAGATTTTTTTGAGGTTGTGCATCGTTAGGAGGTTTCTTTGAGGGTTTATATGCACTGCTCAGCTTAGCATTCTATTTTACCCCCTTTTTTACCAGTTGTACCATTTATTTTTCTGAGCCTGCAAACACCAATTGCTTCTAAAGACTGATTTTATATTTTGGCCACTATGGTTCTACATAACAGAGTCTGGCTTTCAGCTGGCATTACACAGCACTACTATGACCCTATGGCATTGTATAGCCATAGGCAGGGCTCAAATCCCAAAACACAACATTGCAGTGTCAGTGCCCCAGAGAAAGGCAAATTCTCTTAGCTGCAACTTCATATCATTGTAGTGACACTACTTCCCATTATAAATTTACCTTGGCTGCTGCTAGCAGAGGGATCTCTGCAACACGCACCACTGCACAATGTAAATATGCCTTCAAGTATGTGTGTGCACATGAATTTTTTAGTCTATAATACCAATTGCAAATATTAGCATGCACGGTTGTGGTGTCTGTGTTTACAAACTGTAAAGAGGCTTAAGTGTTTATCCCCTTTATACACAGAGATATCCTGGATGTGTTCAGACAACATGGAAACCTTACTCTGGCCCCCATGTTCGTACTTCTTACGGTACAGGATGCACATTGGTTTTTTTTACTAACTGCACAGTACCTTTGCATAGGTGGAATGTCTTAATGCAGTACTCTAAAATGTTCTCCAACTGATTTGATTCCCAAAGAATAAATGTCAAATAAAATGAGGGGTAATATGCTCAGTATCTTTTACTTCCTAGTCATACTGGTGTTAAATAGCCTCTCCTGTTGCAGCTACACAGTCTCCAATGCCTAATTTAAAATGCTATGCTTTGCTTGGGTTCTTCTAAATGACACATCAACATTTAAAATGAACAGATAATAGAAATAAAACAAGAAATAGATTCAAATCATGTTACACGTTGCTTGTTTTACAGTGAAACATAGAGACTGCACTGGAGGTCAGTGCATTATGTATTGGTTCTCTACAGTGTACACACTAAAAGACAGCATGAGAACTACTCATGTTAATGAAAAGGCTTCAAATTCAGTATTAATGTGATTTGATTTTCAATCAATGAGTTTTATCTAAGCATTTGGAAGTAAAGGAATGGATCAATGGCACTATGTTTGACTAAGATCTGGTAAAGAAAATAAAAGGAGCTGTATCCCCATTTTAGTCTTTAACTATAGCTTTACTTTAGATAGACTATATCCTATCATACTATGAAATACCTACTGCAACTATTTAAAATGTAGTTTGTCTTCAAATAATTATGAAAACACCTATAACATTAATGGACAATGTTTTCTTTTAGGTAGAAACTGATCAGTTGCTTCCCATTCCAAAGAAACTTTCAGATAAAAATCATGAGTTTGAATTTGCACAGATCAAAATTTAGGGACAATCAGAATGGTACTTTAGCTGAATGGAATGCCAAATGTCCCAGCACCATTCAGAGCTTAAACGCAGCTTCGGAAGTGGCCAAATGACCAGAGAAAAGCCAAGCAGACAACTCCTTGTTAACTTGCATTTTAGCCTTGACGCAGAGTAATTCCTATCAATTACAGGTATTTTCATCCTTCCCTTGAAATGAATAGTCCCTGCTCCAAGAGGACATTAGGTGGACTAGACACCTTTTGCATGGCTCTCATCACCATTCTGTCTTTTCTAACTACAAATGGGGACATCAATTTCAATCATTATTGCAACTGAAAGTTAACCAAATTTACCATGACATTTTATTTACATTCTACAGTGAGAACGTATGAAAATAAGATATGATAGCCTCGTTTTTTCTTATGAAGAATGAGATTCAGAAATCATGAGTAAGATGTGGAACTAATATCATCACCATGTAGCATTTGATCATGTAGGACTAAAAAGAATTGTTCTGAAAATGCCAGCAACTCTTCTACTGAAATTTTTAATTCAATTTAATATTGCAGATGCTGAGATTATGAATATGATCCCATGAAAAAGGCAGAGAAGATATAGAAAGAATTGTCAGGGTTTTCAGATCAAATGCGATTTCAAAATATTCTTTTCTGTTAAAAAAAAACTAAAAAGAGATACCTCAGTAAATTTTTCTAACATATTAATACTTCTGTTTATGTAGTCAATTGTACAGATTTGATCATAAACAGTTACACAAATTGGACATGTTACCCCACACCAATCTTAGAAAAATACTCTCCCATATTACTGGTGTATGTCTATTGAGTGAATGGAGGTCAAATACAATTTGAATAGGAATTATATCTTTGAATAAATAGTAATACTACTAAATTAATTTATCATAAATATTTGGAGATTATTTTTGCAAGACTAGTATATTTTGACACATTTTATGATAATTTCTTAGAAGAAATAGAACAAGATAAGAAAGTTATCTTAAATTATGGTAAGAGAGTTAATAAATGAATAACATGGGACATAATGAGATTTCAGAAGTAAAAACCACAGATATAGGGAAACAACTTTTGATGATGGCTTAAAGCTCAGCTAAAGAGGGTAAATTTAATTGTAAACCGCTTTCAGCCTAATTTGTGATGGCCAAACTGGGATCTCTGAGAGATCACAGCGCTTCCCTAAACATACAGGAAACGTACACGAAACCACAGCATAGCAACAGTTGATATGAATTGATTTTTCAGGGCTAAGCAATGTAATGATTCATAAAGCATATTTTTCTTCTCACCAACATAATCTCTTAATAAGCTTACGCGTGTTACCCACCTGAGTTTACCCTACTATTTTATAATTACTTTCATTATGCGCCATTTATACGTGTTAAATTTTTTTATTTTTTCTAGATCTTCATCCTGGAACTTCGATAATAACCATTAAAGACAATGATATTTCTTTAAATTTTCACTGCATGTATTTCCATACATACAAGTACTTTGTGGACGTCTTCTTTTCCTTGTTAAATAATGCTAAGGAAAATTCTACAGACTTATACGTCAATGAAATTGCCAGAGGTATAACTCATGACTGAAACTGAACAATTCTTTTCCTCAACAGTTCCAATTTCATTTTGTTATGTCACCTCTATTTAAATATTAATAACCAGTTGTACTCTTAAAATGTTCAGGAAAACCTGCATATTTTCTTGCTTCTGTTTGCTGCTCAGGGAAAAATCATGCCTCTCTTAGTCTTGAAGTTACTTCCTCAAATCTAACTGTTCCAACAGAGGGTAGATTTCAATTAGATATTAGGAATAAATTCCTTTTGGTGAGAATGGTAAGACACAGCAACATATAGCCCAGAGAAGCTGTGGATGCTCTATCCCTGGAAGTGTTCAAGACTGGGCTGGATGGGGCTGCTTTGAGTAACCTGGACTAGTGGAAGTTGTCTCTGCCCATAGGAGGGGGATTGGATCTAGATGATCTTTAAGCTCCCATCAACCCAAACAATTCCATCATTCTGTGATTCCATGATTATTTTTCAGAAAAAAAAAAAAACAACCAGAAAATCATAGACTATGGAAACAATCCCAGTAACTTCTCCCTTGCCAGAAATGTTTGAAACCATGAAGGATTACGGGATCTGTTCTCCTACTGAGAGACTGTGTTTCTCTGCACCCCAGGGTAAAATGCTATAAAAGGTTAATTCACCAGAGTAATATAGCTGTAAATAACTATTTTAACACACTCACAAAGCATTGTTCACTCTCTCATTGTTCCTAAGATAAGGAATATTCTTGCAAATCAGTCTTTTTGTATCCCTATTTTTGTGTCTCTAGGGTTAGCAATTACCATGGGTTTTTTGCTTTGTTTTGGGGTTTCCTTGGGTTTGTTTTTCTTTTTGGTAGAATCAATCTAATTTTTAATGGTGACATCGTGTTTACTAAGAAGGGAAACAGCTGAAACAGCACTAAAACTGCCCATGTGAGAAGAGGAGTCTCTCAAGGAGAGGTTCATATTACTGACTCTCCAATGCTGAAGGATCTTCATTGTGCAGACCTGTGTTGTGCCTGGGCAGTGGGAAAAATGCAGACTGCAGATGGCACTTGATTTCTCCATTTTCACAAGCAAACTAGCTACATAGGCAGGTGCAAACTCATTAAAACCAATTTGTACCAGGTGGAACTTCTTTTGATTTTTTTTAAGAAGTTAATTACCATTATTTACTATAAGGAGGAAAATTAAAAAAAAAAAAAAAAAGTTAAGTAATTCACTCCAAGCTCCTGCTCAAAAGTCCCTTAAATTGTGTTTATCCCATAATATTCAACAGTTTGGAAAGATTAAGCCTAAGCAAAAATTCTTCCTCCTCACTTCTTGACATTTTGTCAGAAAGACCTGTAGAAAGAAAACTCCTCCTAGAGTGTAAATACCTGAGGGAAAGTCAGAGCATCCTCTATTTACCTGTGCACCTGCAAAGGAAAACTAAAATGTCTGAAGCCCCACCTTTTAAGAACCTTGTGAAACAATCTGGGAACTGAGCCAAAACCTACTCTCTCAGTATATAAGACTCAGGAACAGAGAGGTGTTTCCTCAGAGGCAGGTTGTTCGGTAGCTTCTACCGGACTTCCAGAAGATGGGTAAAGGTGGTGGGACTCGAATACCACTATGGATATCAATACTAGCATTTGTCTTCATACAGATCAAAGGTAGGAAGATTCACTTTCTTGGCATTTTTACTGTTTTAAAGAATTTATAGCTTGCTTTGGAGTTTGAAATATTTTTATCTTGGCTTCGTGAGGTTAATGAACCAGTTATATTCATGCAAGATTTTCTTTTCTGTTACAAGTACTTTCCTTCCTAAAAAGAAGAAATTATCTATTTTCAAATTGCTGTCTTGTTTTCTCCAGTTGAAATCTGGAACAGCTCCACTGCACCAGTGGAACTCACTCAGAACTTACATGCCTCAAGATTTGCATTTAGCTTTTGATATTTATTTCATGGTACAGCATTTCTAAATGCACAAACCAAAAGGTGCAAAAGTACCTCTAGAAAGGAACAAGTTAGTGGATGAGATTGTCTGCATGCATTATCAAAGATTTTGTTTATCAGCTGATGATATAGTATCGAAAAAAGGAGGATTTTGCTTGAAAATCATTGGACCATAGGGTCCAATTCTTTTACTCTTGCCTATGAGGGTGTATATAAGCTTAGCACACATAGGTTTGCAATGGGCTGAAAGCAAATGAAACTACTTTAAATATTCTAAAAGGGCATTAATAGTCACAGATGGATTGAAATATCTTTTTACATTTTTTCAATTATTTTTCATCAGATAATTTCCCTTAAAGTTCAAGGTTACAACAATGTTAATTTTCCATTTTGATCTCAGATGCAGGTCCTATTGTATGATTTTGTATTTTTCCTACTCCTATGTAATTCCATACTAACTTATGTAAAAAAGTGTCAAGGAATAGCCCTTCAAAAGACCAGCTGCAGCATCACTACACCATGCAATGGAAGCAGGGATCTGCAATCCATATGGCATGGGACAGAGTGGAGCCATACAGTGCATGGAGAGAGAAGTAAAAAGCTCTCTGAGGCTGGGCAGAGAAGGAGCCCAGAAGCACTGAATGGTTCCTACCTTAAAAACAGGCACAGCATGTCCTTCCAACACCAGCTGCAGACCCACGGGTAGTGCTAAAAGGGACTTGCAGAGCTCCCTACAAGTCTAGTTTCAGCCTAAGCCCCTCCAGTGGTGCTGCCCACAGACTGCCCTTGCAGGGTGCAGCAGGAGGTGAGCCTGTCTTTTTGATTTTCTGTGGCCAGCAGTAGTCTCCACTGCTACATGCCCTGTGATGAACTCTCACTAAGCGGTGTATTAAAAGCCCCTCTGGTCCCTGCAGATAATGTATGTATTCGTATTGTGATGCTGCAGTAGAATGAAAAACGGCTTCCTTGCTGGAAACAAAAAGTTTTGCTTTGGGGCGAAATTAACAGGCACAAATGTATGTATTGGAAAAACCTATTTCTTTCTGTGTGGCTTTTGTGTTTATTTTTCTTCTACTGCTTTTCACAAAGAGTGCTTGAAACTGTAAAATACAGAGTAGCTGACTAAGAGAGGGCAGAGATCAGTCCTCTAATCCTAAAGTGAATTCTTTCTGTACAAAAGGAAATTTCAAAGCACTCTGGCTAGAAAAAAGGTTTTACTGATGCTTAAAGCACAGAATGACCATAAAACCTAAGAAAATTAAGTTCTTTATCTGAAAAGCTTATAAGGGAATCCATAGGTACATTGTGGCAGTAGCAGAACAAGAATCTGCTCAAATTACCACAGGCATGCTTCTGATGGCTTCCCTGCAGTAATTTATTAGTCAAAGAATAAAAACATACCAAAAAAAAAGGGAAAAGCTGAAGGAGTGTATTTGGCCATCATGGTTGCATGCAGCCCAGATCCTGATTCAAATTTGACCTGTACATGAGCATATCTTTGCTGATTTTTTTGATATACTAACTGTTGCATGTTTAAACAGATGTAATCGAGAAATTAAGGGAGCTCAAGAAAATTAGACATTAACATTTCTACCATTCTTGATGCAGTTCAGGCCCAAGATGGTGAACAACAAACAAAATCAAAGTATATTTCTCCATCTATCCTGCAGCGACAAAAACGTAAGTATTTCTATGCTGATCTATTTCTAAGATTTTCTTCCAAATCAAGTTGATAAATAAGATTACTAGAATGGTTTTATTCCTAGCTAGAATATACCACACACATGAACAGAGAAGTCCTCTGTACAATATGCCCAATCTCTGACTGCTCTAAACTTGAGAACTTCCTCTGAGATCTGGTCCAGTGGGTCTGCTCTACTGATATGATAGAGTTATCTAATCTTTAACCTCAGGAAAGGTACATACCTTCTATCTAAAAGTGTATTTTCAGAAGAGGTGTGTGTTTACATATGTATCACCAGGGTATTTGACAGCAGGTAATAAAAGACACGTTTTTATTTTCTTTACACTGTGTCAAAATGACTGCATTACTCACCAGAGAATAAGGAAACTGTAACTACCTTAAATATTAGCATAATTAAGCACTACAAGATCCTGCATGACACGTAACTGTACAGAGCAAAATAAGGGTGGAAGGATACAAGGCTGACTGGTATATTAGTGATGACAGGCTGAAACAACTGACCACTAAGTCTGTCCTGCAAGAAGAGTACCACAAATTATTTAACAATAGCTGCCGATTATATGGTTGCTTTTTGAGTTCAGAACCAGGGCCAGGATCAGATGGGAGTCTTGAACAAATAATGAAAGAAAGTACTACTGTCAAAGGGCATAGTCTTTGGAATTTAGTTGTTAGTGAAATTTATAGAAAGCATTGTGGAAAAACCACCGATAAAACCTAGTGGAAACTTCCCTACAGAGTGAAAATAGTAGTAGGAAATATTTATCACTAAAAGGGCTATAATATCACTATCCATTTTGTAGGATTCTATTATTACTAAACTTGGTCATTTTTTCTCCTTTTGCTTTTCTACCAGCTTTCAAATCCCAAGAAGTGACAATCATTCCACCTTTACAAAACACATTGAAAGTAAAGGGTAAGTTAAGCAAATGTCATGGCACAGATATCTGTGTTCTTGTTGATCACACAGGTAGAGCATGGAGTGACTGAAGAGATCAATATATTATGTAAGATCCTTTAGCACTGTAAAACAAAAAACTAACAAAAAAGTAGTCAGTTCATCAGGTAACACAGATAATCTAACTGTGAATCCAGTGCTTGACCTGCATTGTGTTTATATGATGTAGCTGTAAAGAAAAAAATTTATATATGTAATAATGGGAAAAATCATGCACAATATTTCCAGTAAATAGAGAAAAATACTAACATGCTGAAAACACTGTGGAGACATCTTATCTAGGGTATAGGGTACAATTCAAGCAGGGTGAGCGTAAATGTGGAAGAAATGCAGGAAGGGACTGTGAAGATAATCAGGGAGATAGGAGAGCCTGCTTGTAAGGAAATGAAGACTGAAAAGAGATAAGAGATTTCTATAATTGGTGGAGGGATTAGTAGTTAGATGGAACCCCTTCAAGGTGAAGTGTAATTTTGGCACAAGAACTAGCAGGCATACATGAGACAGGAGTATGGTCTGGAAGATGTTGGCAAAAGTCTTCTGGCCATTCAAAGGTTACAGATATGAGTGGCCTTCCCTAGTAGGAATATCAACTAGTTTTAAACTAACTTTAAATTGGTTTTATGGTGAAACTTCAGAACTTCGTATGTTTATGAAAGGATTTATAGGATATGGATGTTGACAAAACCCAGAGCATTGGATCTAGTGAACCATGAGGTCTCCTTCCCTATGCAAAACTAATTAAACACAAAATAACTGAACAAAATAAAAAAAATTATGATGAGTAAATAGCATGAGAAGGAGGAAAACAGAAGATGGGCATTTTGGACAAAGGCTAGTGAAAGAACTAGGAGGGGAAAGGCAACCAAAGGGAGGGTATTACAGCAAATTACAGAAAATTCATACTGCTTGTTTGGACTCCACAGCTGGAAACCCATCTCACAATGGCCGTGTGTGCAGCACATGGGGTAACTTCCACTTCAAAACCTTCGATGGGGACATCTTTTACTTCCCTGGAGCCTGCAATTACATCTTTGCATCCAACTGCAAGTCTTCCTATGAGGACTTCAACATCCAGATTAGGCGTACAATGGCAGAAAATGCTACTGTGATCACTCACGTCATCATGAAGCTGGAAGGAGCAGTGATTGAACTGACCCGTGGCTCTGTCATGCTAGACAACAAATTGTATGTTCATAACTTGCAACTGTCATCACTGCTGTTGATCCCAGTGAGCTCTTTAAGCAAGCATCCCTTTCCCTCGTCTGATCCCACATTGCTCCCAAGCAGCCGGAAGGCTCAGGTTCTTCCTGAAGTATTAAGAAAAATGAGGGCTTGAGAGTGAGCTAAGTGCCACTTCTGCACATTGTCCTGTGTCCATTTTATTCAGATGAACTATATCCCATATGGTGCCTCACTTCTACAATTGTGTATGTATATATGCAACTGAGTGTATAAACCTGATTCAGTCACAGTGTTAGAAACTTAAAGGGTGCAAAACCTACCTTCCATTAATGCTACCAGAACAGAATTCTTGAGAGGAGTTTTTGACAGCTCATCTTTGCACCAAACAGTGTGCAGTAAAGCAGCGACTGCAGCTTGTATCTGAGTTAATTTAAAATTATCTATTCTGGAAACCTGCAATCTATGTAGCAATTGTAGCACTGACTTTGGCATGGGGTGTGAAACCTGTCGAAAAGGACAGGTAAATATTTGGGCAGTTATCCCACTGTGATTTGTCTGTTATAGCAGCTTTGTACAGTGAGCTAGTGTAAAGGTTATCTTGGGTACAGCTTTCTGAATGTCACTAATGTCACAGAAAGCCTGGAGTCCAACCTTTTATGATCAAATGCTTTAAGGCCTGAAGCATACTGCTTGCAAAACAGAGTCTCCCAGCACTTCTTTGAACCATACAAAACCAAAAACATATGCCAACATTTTACCTAGAAAAACACGCTTGGGAGAAAGCCAAAGGAACAACAGGGCTGATCCATTTGCACAACGAGAAGCAACTGCATAGGAAACGGACAAGATGTTACAAACCTGTGTTGCCTGTATTTAGCTACTGATCTGATTTCCTCACTGATGCATGTTGAAAATTCCCAAAGAGAAGGAGAAAGAGTGGCAGTCTGGATATTCGATGAATATTCTGTCCCTACCCGTGCTGAATTCTGATGATCTTTCCCCAGGGTTCAGATGCCCTACAGCCATATGGGAGTCTTGATAGAGAGAAGTAACAACTATTTGAAAGTTTCTGCCAAGTTAGGACTGACCTTCCTTTGGAATGAACAGGATGCCCTCCTGGTAAGAAAACATCCAAAATGTGGCAGAAACTCTGTATTTTGAAAATAGTTTGTTTATATCTTTGTAGTATTAATCAATCATGTAAACATTTGCTGCTTTTGGATTTGTGTCCAATTTTAGTGTATTGTTCTGTTTTCCAGTCTTCTCCCAGTTTCCCTTTTTTCCTCCACCGATCTCAGCTCAGAGGCAATAGACCCCCAATTATAATATTCTCACCTCACAGTAAAGTAATCCTCAGACCTGGCGATGTACTGATGTTCACAGCCCAGGGCTAGAAAAAGAGCAAGTACTTCTTGGTTGTCACTGACCTTTCCAATGGTGCCTACCTTGTTATCATACAACACAGTCTGCACAGCAAACATGTGTCAAATTTTGAGTAAACAAGCAATATTGATCTAGGCTGTGCTCCTAACCATCCAGACTGACATTTGTATGAATCTCTTTCCTGATTTCTTTTAGGTGGAACTTGACAAGAAATATGCCAATCAGACTTGTGGACTTTGTGGGGACTTCAATGGAATTCCAGTTAATGATGAATTTATTTCAGGAAGTAAGTAATAACAAGCAATATTAAGTATGGGTGCTTGTTTTTTCTTTTACACTATACTGTAACATAGCTTGTGGGTTGTACTAACTGCAAAACTAGTGATACTTTTTTAGGTGTTTCTATGATACCAGTTATGTATACAGTCAGGGCTTTGAGATGTATTAGACTGCTTCCATCAGTGTTAGATGTTTTAAGACCTGCCAGTTAAAACTTCCTACTTGTTTGCAATACTTAGGGTTGAGTTCCTTGTTCTTCTTTTACCTTTCATATTATAGTGATATTATTTGGTAATCAATGTTCATGTGATAGCAGGTAGTATCACAATAGAAAATGTCTCCATGCAAAAAAACCAGTAAACGTTGTTCTAATATTTGAACTGTTTTTTACAGAGACCAAACTAACTCCCATACAGTTTGGTAATAGGCAGAAGATGGATGGACCCACAGAGCAGTGTGATGATCCTATTCCTTCTACTGTTCAGATGAACTGCTCCGCAGAATTTGTAAGAACCTCTCTCTCAAAATTTGGTTTCTCAGTTTGAAATATGTTCTCCCTATCTTTGGAGAAAATTTGTTAGAAGGGAAAAAAATATGCCAAAGTGAATGCTAGAAAGTTCCCCATCTAAAAGAACATTGTATATTTTCCCGAAAGAGAATATAAATATATATAATAATATATAAAGAAACTGTATAATGCTTGGGAAGTCACCTGAGGTGAAAGTAACTTGAGATATGGAAGATTGTAGAATTAACCAAAGGAGTTCCTTTTTGTTCTTGCCCTATTGATATACTTTTCCCTAAATATCTGCTTATGGCTACCGTTGTACAGGTTTTGTGGACCAGATGGATCTTTTGATTTGTTGTGCTACATGCCTTAAGTAATTAGTTTCATATTTTCTAAATGTTTTGTTTTCCTTCCCAGGCTTCTATCTGTGAGACAGTATTAACCAGCAAAGCATTTACGAGTTGCAACATGCTTGTCAATGTTCAGGACTACATCGAAACTTGCATACAAGACCTGTGCCACTGTGATAGTTCTATGGCTGACTTCTGCATGTGTAACACTTTTGCTGAATACTCCCGTCAGTGTGCTCATGCAGGTGGACAGCCTCTGAACTGGAGAACCTCAGAACTGTGTCGTAAGTATCTCAGGAAGGGACTTCCACCTGTGCTTATTACCCACATCTATTAAACTTCAAATACTTGAGGTTTTTCCTTAAAAAGGCAGTTGCTTAAAGGTGAATACAATTATCATGAAATCAGTTTCAACCTGATCATACTCAAGACTTTGGGAATATGGAAGTTTAGGGGATTTTCCTTACTAACAGTTTTTAATGTATATCAGAAAAACTAAAATGTTTCAGCCTCCACTTGGATCAGGATTCCCCACCATATCTTGACAGAAAACATCCTAAATTGCAAATACTGTTTTCTCAGCCTTTCAAGGGAAAAGCCAGCTATATAATACTCTTTCTACTTTTAGCCAAATCATGCCCATTCAACATGCAATACCACGAGTGTGGCTCTCCCTGCTCTGACACGTGCAGCAACCCGGAACGATCTGCACTTTGTGAAGACCATTGTACAGATGGCTGCGTCTGTCCTCCAGGCAAGCTTATTTCCTGCTCTTTTCTCACAGCCAAACCTGCTAGAACACTTACTTGTACACATTTAACAACTTTCACACTCTGTATCATTCTCAGCATGACACCAGTGTTATTGCCATCCGAAGAAAAGCTACACATGCTCTCTTTCTATTCAGATTATTAAATATGCCCTTTTAAACAATGAACATACTGAAGATGTATATATAATGACTGAACTGAGAATAAGAGAATTTGTTCCTAACAACAAGAGTATTCAGATTCAGTTCCGAGAAAGTATGAAATCTTTAATCAGATCTTGCACACAATGATAACTCCTGCTTTTAGCAAAGCTGCATCTGGTTCACCAAATTACCAACTCCTTCTTGTCAAGTGCTGAGTATCTAAACAACAAGGAGCTGAGAGAGCACCAGGCAGTGTGTACAATTTGGTGCTTCAGAGAATTATGCATGACACCTGAGTATCAGTACAAACAGCGCAAATGTGTCCGCTTTGTGCACACTTCTGCGGCTGAAAATTTTTGTTGCTGTTGTGAGTGACTGTATGGTAGGATCTTCACCACTTGCAGCTCTTCTGCCCATTCTCATGATGTCTCACAGAATTCACCATCGTTTGGTTGTGTAATGGCATTGACTTCTCTTAAACAATCCTCTGTCTCTGGGCACAAAAATATTTACTGTACAAATATGTCTATGGGCAGCCTTACAAATGGTTCATCTATTCCACTTCATTATCTAGTAATTTTAATCCTAATTCCATCCTAATGAAGTCCATAATGAAAAGGTCTCTTTTGATCACCCCAGGATTTTAGGTAGGCTTCAACGGCATATAGCCTTTCAATCTCTACATAGCTTGCATCCTATTATTTTAAAGTACTGTGTAATACAGAAGAAATAGGACACATTCTCAGGCACCTGCTGGATGTGTGTTCAAAGGCAGGTTGTGCAGTGCACAGAATGAGTAATAGACCGTTTCTTTTCCTAGGAATGGTATTTGACGATGTTAATGGTGCTGGCTGCATTCCCCGTAGAGAATGCCACTGTACCTACGAAGGGGAAACTTATGCTCCTGGTGCCTCCTTCTCATCTAAGTGCAGATCATGGTAAGTTATTTTCACGCACTTCTTTTCTTTTAGGTGCATTATCTGAATATTCTGAAGACAGGAAAAAATAACAAATTTCCCCTTAAAAAAAATAATTAGGAACTACTTATAAATTGAAATGTCCTGATTACACTGTTTTAGAGGATATTTCATGTCTGTTTTCCCCTTACACTTGGGAGGAAAACTTAAGTTTTTGAATAGATGCTTTAAATTCAAGACCTACCAATTGAAGAAGACAGACAAATAACAGAGGTGTATAAAAATGTGAATTAGTGTTACATCCTTTGCAGCACTACAGTGTAATATTAGAATGCTCATGTAAATACCGTAGAGGGCATGACACTTAAGGACATGCTGTATTTAGAGTGCAAGATCACATTTGAGAGGCATATTTGGCAAATATTATTTATATTTTTTGAATATCACTATAACTACTGAAGTCTTATTGCATAAGTGTATGCAAATGCTCCTATCTATGGACGAACACAAGAACCACAAACATGCATGTTGTTTTCCACACGATACTTACGTTTGAAGCTCCGAGCCATGCTAATGGAGAGGAAGAGCAATCCTCCATATGCAGAAGGATGGATGACAGCTTCACCAGGACCAAATTCTGTCCAAGGACTGGAAAAGAACAGCAATATATATATAAAATTATCACTAATATAAATGTGCCTGCCCCATACTTATTTGGATATTTTATAGCAATACTGGTTTCTTTGACAGTATGATCAGTGTTTCAAGATGAAAACTGAGGCATCATCTGCCCTTACTGGTTTTTATTTCACTTACATTTCCATTACCCAAAGCTATTGAATGTCTTCTTCATTTCAGTACTTGTGTTGGAGGTGAATGGTCTTGTGTCACTCAGTCATGCCCTGGGACTTGCAGTATTGAAGGAGGCTCCCACATTTCAACATTTGATGAGAAGTACTACTCTTTCTTTGGAGACTGTAGCTATGTTCTAACCAAGGTAAAAATGAGTCACGCTTGCTAAAGGAAAGTGGTTTATTACAGATAATGTTGTTTGATGAAAACTATTGGCAATCACAGCAACTTTATGAAATTTAGAGGCTCAACATGGAGCCTGTCTGTTAGGGTTATACTAAATAATACTGTAGTGATTGTGTGTTCTTCGGTCATTGTTTAAGAATTGCACTGAGGTTTTTAATGGATATACCAAATACCTAGATTTTAGTGGATATACTAAATACCTAGATTTCATAACCCTAGCTATTTTTATGGTTTATTTGTATTGGGTGAGTAATGTTAACTATTTTCATAAGGACTTCATGTTGCATCAAATCTGTTATCAACAAAATCAGTCTGAATGTTACCAAGTAAGAGAATGATAGAAACTTAAAGAGCTAGAGTAATTTAGAAATAGATTAGACTAAATTGATGAAACTTTTGAATGAGATTCACAAACACTGTTCTTGATCCACAGTGCAAGCATAGATCAGACTTACACTTTAAACTCCTCTTTTTGTCACCAACATGTAAAATTAGATTCTCAGGGTCTCTGGAGGTAGAGATAAATCACTAAATTCATACTCAAAAGTTCAAAACCCCACAAACTTAATGCTGAATTTCCAGATGGCTGTAATTCTGCATATCAGCTATCCTCAATTTAGTCTTCATTATGCTAAAAAAGTGATGACACATTGAGAATCACAGCCTTCTTCAAGTGTTGCCCTGTTAAATCTTTGCCTTTGAAAGTGGCTCACAGAACACAGTTCAGTGAAAATCAGAACCAAGACAAAAACTGAATTTTGCCTTTATTCCGTAATTTAGTGAATAAGGATTTTAACTTAATTTTCTCCTGTTAGAGAATATTTAAATGCATTATTTCTTACTAGTTTGAAGAATGTTCAGATCACCAGAGTCCTTGATTAATTTACTCAGTGCAGAAGACTGGAAACAATTTCTTTCCTCTCCCTGGTAAACATCATAACCACTGGGCAAGAAAGGCACATGTCCTTCTTCTCTAGCATATTAAACTAGTATTAGCTTAACATTAGGAACTACTATTACATAAGCTTTAGGAAGTTTAATGTTCAGCGTCAATGTCAGGAACAATGGATAGCTTCCAGTGTGCAGCCTTCATGAATGCCAGCTGACTTGGTATGTCTGTATACATACCTGTAGGACCATATAATCAAGGAGAAATTAAATAAACAATATTTTGAAAGACTCACTTTACTAAGAATTCCGCTTAAGTGTGAACCTTTTTAAGGTAACAGTACTTTAATATAACAAATCCTTTTATCGGTATCTTTTGTTTTCTTCTTCTAGCTCTGTGACAGCAATGAATTCACGGTTCTGGGAGACATTCACAAGTGTGGCCTGACTGACACTGAGACGTGCCTCAAGGGTATAGCCATCAGCCTGAGTGGAGGACAAACTGTGAGTAGCAAATGTAGACACCTAACATTCTGCAGGGATGTTCTCAAAGCTTAACAGACAAGTAGTTTGCTAATGACACATAACAGCATAGACAGGAAATACGCACTTACTTTTTGTGTTATCTCATTTCAACATTATTCAAAGTAAAATTAAGAATAAAGTAAGTACATTAGAGGGCAAGTTCCTAGTAGTTTTCGCTTGTTTAGATAACTTCGGGCTTTTGCTTTTTTGGACAGTCTGGATAGATAAAAGATTAAAGAAACAATATAGGAATCAGAACATCATCACAGGCTCCCTCCACTATTTTTTCCCCTCCATCTTGAACCATATTAGAGTATACTTTGAAAGTACTTCACTTTTCCTAAACATGCTTCATAACCATTGCCTTTTCTTGTGGACAGAACATTGTGATTCAACCTTCTGGAAGTGTGTTTGTGAATATGATCTACACGCAACTGCCATTCTCAGCAGGTAAGTTCCTTTGGAAGACTTCCGTAATATTTCCCTTTCTTTTTCTTTTACTTTAAAATGTTATCACATGAATTAATATAAAGCCAAATTCTACCTTTGATTACACTTCAGCAAACCCAAAGTACTGCAGTAGAGCATAGTCTCCCACTTCTAATGTAATAGGGTTTGCTTATTCAACACTTAAAATTTTAGCAAAATTAGGCTCTAAATATCTAATGAAATAGAGATTCAGTTCAAGGAAACAGTATCATTACACACTTCCATACCCAAACATTGACATAAGAGAGGAAAGAAAAAAAAATCTGACATGTAACAGGACTCCAGTATCTCAAGTCATTTAGTTCCCTGTGTTTCCTCTGGAGCACATTGATCTCTGGAGTTTCTCTCATGACAGTTCTTCTTGGATACTACTGCACCTGAACACAAAGCAAACCATGAAAAGACTGAATAGAACCAGGCTGGAGTCTTCTATTAAATAGTGCTATATCATTTTCACCAAGGAAAGGCAATCTTTTAAATAGCAACAAATGTGTGTGTTTTTCCCCTTATTTTAAAACACCTGACAAAAAGTGCAGGGTTTGTATACATTAGCCTGTTTAGGTGTTGGATTTGAAATCCTATATGGATCATTTCCCTCCCAGTTCTTCAGAAATTAGGATCATATCAAACACAGCTGTAGAATTCCTCTGTTTAATGAACAATTATTTCAAATGCTCATCTCATATGAAATTATAACTCCTTTGTTCTTATATCCCTAGCAAATGTCACCATCTTCAGACCTTCATCTTTCTTCATCATTCTGCAAACAACCTTTGGTCTTCAGCTACAGGTTCAACTTGTGCCTTTCATGCAACTTTTTATAGACTTAGACCCATCACATAAAGGGCAGACCTGTGGTAAGTGACCTTATAACAAGTGCCTTCACCAGTATGTGTTATTCTGTAGGGCACTTTCACAGAACATCTGCTTCCTCTTAGGTCTCTGTGGAAACTTCAATGACATGCAGACAGATGATTTCAAAACCACCAGTGGTGTAATAGAGGGTACTTCAGCTGCCTTTGGCAATACTTGGAAAACACGGGCTGATTGTCCTGATGCCAAAAATACCTTTGAGAACCCTTGTACTGTCAGCATACAAAACGGTAAGCTCAGCATATTGTAACTTCTATTCTCTTTTTGTTGCAGGAACATGATGGATATGAGCAATTTTGTATTGCGTTCTGTAGTTTTATAAACTCTGTTTTAATATAGCTT
>JAWMRA010000161.1:16616903-16811085 GCA_035584735.1 Pseudotriccus pelzelni | reverse complement strand
AAGAAAGAGAGCGAGAGCTTCCTCTCCCTTCTTATTTATACACTTGCTTACGTAAAAATCATATGGAATACTGGGAGCATGGCCTTGGTTCCTCGGTTACAACCTGGTTACCAAGGAAGGCCTAAACTCAAAACCAATATAACCCTAAACAAAAAAATAAATTAAAACCACAGGTGAATTCTGTTTCTGTGTAAACATCTTTATTTCTCTGCTAATCAGTGTAATGTTGGCTACCAAAGTAAGGAGAGATGAAAGCTTAGATCTGCAATGTTATATGGCGGTGATAGGCATAAAATAGGAATGATTTCGGGAAAACATTATCTAAATAATAAAGGGGATGGGTGAATAAGGCTGAACAGATGTAGGAATTTTCCTGTTTTCTTCCTGCAGGCTCTGTAAAAGGATACCTGGATCCAAAGTGGGATTCTGGCCTAATCTGTGCAATATGACAAATTGGGTGCTACAGTCTAATCCATGATCTCTGTGTTTCTGAGTATTTTACTGGCATCAGTGGTGCAAGGAGTAAGAGTTTACCATTGTAAGTGATTGGTGAATTAAGATCAAGGCCTAAGCACAGCTGAGTCTCTCTCAGGCAGTTTCACCACCTAACTTCCTAACCTGAAGTGCACCCTGCCAACTATGATTCAGGTCCAAAACCAGCCACATATGTGAGGTCAACAGCTTCATTTAAAATCTCTTCTAGTAACAAAAACTGTGATTTTCATGGCAAGAGCATTTTCTTCATTTAGTAATAGCAGCAATCAATTTATATCTAAAAGGGTACTTGTGTTTCTCGCTCTATTTGTGTTTTTGTTTCCTTTTTTTCTTTCTCACATGAATATCCTTTACCACCTATCTGAAAGTAAACAGCCCACACAGTATTTCCATACCTTAAATACTTGATCCCTAAACACCTGAAATTCTCTCAGGAGATGGTGAAGACAGAGCTGGTATGCCAGGTTTTCCAGCAACTTTTCTGTCCTGTTCAGACAGATGGCAAAGTAGCTCTTTTTTTTCTTTTATGCCATTGAAAGTCCCACACTAACTGAGAAGCTGATTTTCTGCCTTTTCAGTAGATTCAGATCTTGATATTAAAAGGTTTGTTTGTCAAAAATTACTACAATCTCATAAATGTATGAATAATTCTGTGCTGTTTTCATCAAAAGCATGCTGACCCAAACTATACATTTGTCAGCAATTTTTCTCTTTTGCGCATGATAAAACTTGAAATGGAATGTGAAGCAGTTGCTAAATAGTTTACCTGGAGGAGAACGGGGAAGCTGATGGTGTTTGGGATGTGGAGTCTGGGTGTTTCAGAACAGCTTGCTGCTGAGATCTGGGGAACTGGGAACCAGGGAAACAACAGCATGATTACAGACCAACTTCAGTCAAGTGATGTTTCCATTTCACTGCTGTTGTTTTGTTCAAGTATATCGAAACACTGAGCAAATTTACATCCAAAATTCAAAACATGAGATAAAGGTCAATCTAAACCCATATTTTATTTGTATGACTTGGGAGTTTACATAAGAGTAAACAGAAGATACAACAGTAAAACTACCAGGTTTCCAAGACAACAGGTAATGATTTTTTGGTTTTTAAACATCAAATCCAGCCATTAAGTCCCACTCAATATTACTGAAATGTACTGAAATTAAGCACAGCAAATGATGTGACTCTAAATATCTCAACTATGCGTATTGAGAAAGAATTAGCCTACAGTGGTGTTGATATACGCACACTTGCACTATATCTTTTTCTCATATCTCTCAAGCTGCTAGGTATTTGGTGGGGTAGCCTGGATTCCCTAGTTGTATGAAATACGCATCATGATACTTTTGTCAGTGTTATACTCTTCAGAATGTCTTTCCCTCTATTTCACAGTCAATGTGCAGAACAAAGCAAGCAGTTGTTCAGAGGGCATTATGGACATTCCAGTTGTTTCCCTGGCTTAAGGGTTTGTTTTGTATTTAAATTATCTCTGTAGTTCTTGGTTATTAGGTCCTGCTCAATAACTCAAAAGCAATTTTTAGGTCACATCACATATTCCCAAAAATTCTATTGCTTGAGCGTGATAGTGCAATGTCACAGTTTGTCTGAAGGTGAAATAGATGTATTTTGTGTTACTAACCAATTGAAGGGAAGAGAAAGACTAAGAATATGACCAAGGTTGTAGATGATTTAAAGTTTCACTTTACTAACCTTTGGCCAGAAATCTGATGGGATCCTTGGCAAAAGATCCATGTTGTTGCAATTGCACATAAGCATAGATAAAATAACATTCTTTGTATATGACTGTGCAAAAAATTTCATAGTTCATGAAGTAGGGCTTGTGTTCCAAAAATAAGAAGTGATTCTTCCATCAAAGCCTCTGTTAACTTGTTTTCTTACATTATGTCCCTGTCAGAAATTATTTCAAGAAGAGATAGGTTTAAATGGCTCAGCATAAGCCTTTCATAATTCTCAGGTACTCCTTTTTGCTCAAAAATGAGAGGAAAGAGGAAACTAGGAACTGAGGCTGAAAGGTCTGTTACATGGAGATGCAGTATGATCGTATTCCGAAAACTTTTAAAAGAAATTTTTGACTAGCAGCTATGACATAAATTCTCAAGGTAGTGAGCTAGATAACTCCTAATTTACTCTTGTCCCTAGGCACTGATTTTGATCACTGAGTGCTGCTTTGATAGAAAAAGAATGATATAAGATTTTATTTTGAATATGATCTTCTCAATTTCAAATGCGAAATGAAAATCCACTTTCTGTATATGAATAGATAAAGTTCTTCATATGTTAATGACACTCTCTGCAAAAAGTTAGCAATTAAATACTGGAAGCAACCAATTCTAAAGCTCTGACAGTGTTTTCATACGTCACGCTGAATGGTGGATTTGTTCTCAGAGAGAATTCTTTAGATAGGCACATGTCTGTCTGCATAGACCTATTACACACTCTGTGGGGTAGATATTCCTCTCCTAACATGCATATGTCATAAACTAGAACATCACCTTTCAACTCCATTTGGGCCTATCAATAGAACATTAGCTTTCAATGGAACATCACCCTTCAACTCCATTTTGGCCTGTAAATTTTGTGCTAATGTAGTTCAAAACTAACTTTTTTTTTTGCCATGTGTCTCAAGACCTCCTTAAGTTAAAATTTCTTTATGTGGTGGGTATAATGTGGGATGTGTGTCACATTTTTCTGGACTTTGCAGGAGAAATGAAAAAATTGTATCGTTCTTTCATTTCAGCTATTTGAATTAAGACCAAGATGTTTTGTCTCTATCTTTTACTTATTTCTGTACAAGCTGCAGAGCTTTGATCAGAGGTGCTTGGAAACAAAGAGGTTTTGTGCTACTAAAATGAAGGTTCTGCTCATTTCCTTAGGCAGAGTTTTGAACATTAAAGATGAGTTTGTGTTTTGACTCCATTCTCTATTTGCATGAATATCTGTAGGCATAAAAAAATTGTCTTAATTCAGTTCTTTGTGCATACTGAAAGCTTATCCAAATACTTGTTTAGAAATGTCAGTGGAAATGGAGTAAGATAAGGCATTGTCCAGAAGTTTAAAATTCTGCTTTGTCTCACTTTCAAATCATTGTGTGAACAACAGAGAGATTTGGGCACTTCTGTTTTGAAGCTGTAATGTTCTAAACCTATGGAGGCAAATCTGCACAGTGAAAGCTGATGCGATCCAGCTGTTTGGCACTTTGTGACCTTTAGATACCAGTAAGCTTTATAGTTACACAAAAACTTAATATTTCATAGGTCCATATATCTGATAGACTGTGGCAGTCATATCTGTCCTTTGCCAAAGCTTCTCTTAATGCAGATTGAGAGAAATGCTCAAAATTCACTTGAATTTCAGTGGTATTTCCACAGGAATAGGGAGATATGGAGTACATGCCCACTGGGGCAATATGCTTTAGATACCTTCCTTTGTCACGACTGGCATGAAAGTGGGCAGCTTAAATTTGTCACCACTACCATTCAGAGAATTCACAGTAAAATCTCTTCACTGTAGGGCAAGCAAGGAATTCTGTGGGAGTGCTGTATTTTAGCCTCTAAGTGAGGTAGACTGGCAGAGCAGGAATAGGTTTATTGCAACACCTGGAAAGGCACAGAGGTGCCAGCTCTTGATCAGGTGCAGCAAATATCGTCCAGAAATTACTTTCCTGGAAGTAAATTGGCCAACAGAAAGACCAGAGTCAAAGGCATGAGGCAAACAAAACTGCAAAGTGGGCTGGGCAAGTGTGCTCAGGCAGCACCTGCCAGGAAAGGAGAGGCAGCATCCATATGCTCCAAAACAGGATGATATCCAATTGGCACAATCTTTTTTGGTTGTTTTCTAAGAAATCTGCATCCCTATGTAACCCCTGAGACTTACTACACTATATTATCTGTATGATATTCTCAGGAGTAGCCTTGATCCAGACACAGCTTAGGTATTTCAGAGCTGTTTGGGACATAGTTCTATGGCTGTTCTGGCTTCTTGATAATTTTACTTCCTTCTTATAGCAGCCAGTCTAACAGCATCACAGACATCAAACATCATCCACTGTCCCAAGGCTTTTGTCATTGTGTATTGTTCATTGTGTAAGTAAAATTCATCCTGCACCCCAGAAATCTACAATTTATGTCAGTGAATATATATTGCCCCTTAAATATAATGCTATTTGCAGTGTAAACGTTACTTCTTATGTCCTGCCATTCGTGGTTTATGATTCATCATATTCCACCTTCGTCAGGCTGGATTGGTTTTTTGCTTGTCTAAACTCTGTATGCATTATGTAGGACCTGAAGTACAGTCCTCATTTGGATTAAACGGTCCTCTGCCTTTACTGCCTCCTTCCTTCCTAGCTTGGGTAAGTACCTAAAATACAGATCCTGCAGTTAGCATCCCTAGAAGGGGTTAAAGTTGATTTGCTTTTGTTTTGTTGTGTGTTCTGTCAAGATAGCACATATAAGGATATTTTCTCCCTCCTGACTCGGTGGTCCTGGTCTAACCAGTGCCTATTTGTTAGTCCAGATTTGTGCTACACAAGGGGTCTTGAGAAAGGAGTAAGATAGCAGGAAAAATCTGAGTAATTCTCTGGAAGTGACAGTCTTTCTTTACTGACTATAGGGGGAGCCGAGTCTCTAATTTAGGTGTTTAAGTGCCATTATTACGTGGGAAGGATTCAGTGCTGGAATGCACCGGAACAAAAATGTTTGTATGTATGTGACCACAAGGGAAGTAAAGCAGTAGACTGTATACGTGTTTGCTTGTATGCCAGGTGTGATCTGACATTCCATAAATTTCACATGGCCTTAGGAGAAAAAAATGGGGGAAATTGCTGAAGTTACACACTAAGGAAACATCTCTTATTGTGTCATTTTGCAGCCTATCCGTCCGTTTTTGAATCTGCAGCATCCACAAATCTTGCAGGCTTTAAGCTCCTCAGTGTAACAGAAGTGAGGAAAAAGTTCCTTTCCATTATCAAAATGTATATGTAACAGGAGATTTATGAAAACAAACAATAAAAAGGAAACAAAATCATAGAAACTATCAATTCATCACTCAAATAATGAGCTAGAGCAAAATGACTTTTACCACCACCATAAATGAGTATTCTTCCAATTGGAGATTTAAGTAAAAAGTAAATTTATGGCAGAGTGAAAGTAGGTAAAGGTAGCTGAAATCTCTCATTCGTACTTACACAACATTTACAGCTGCTGTTAAAATAAGATTTTTACTGTGCAAAGGAGAGTCTTTCAGCAAAGCCAAAATTCGTTTTGTGTATGACCTTTAAAAGTCATCAGTTTCAGATGACCTCCTCACACATACAATGTAGTAGCCCTTTTCAGGTAGTAATGAACTGTCTGCTCTAATACTTTGAGGTAAAGCGGCAGTTAAAGTCATAAATATGGAGAAAATAAGCTCCCAGGCTTATCTCATTGGCTTCACCTTTTAAACACCATCAGACCTGCACAACAAACTAATACAGCCACTGACTGAAGTTATCAAGGTACCAGAAGCAGAATGCCTTTCATTTTTCATTTAAGTAAAATATGTGGCAAAACCTAACTTGTAAATATGTCAAAGAATGATAAATTCTTTTTATACTTGGCACTGACTAGAGAATAGGTTTTAAATTTTTAAAGGGCTATACTACTGCTGGTTACTTTCTGTCAATATTAATATTAGAGAACAGTAAACTAACCCAGTATTTACATGATGGGGGAGGCACACTTGGTACAAAATAGTGTGGCATCATTTCAATTAAGGCAGACATCAGTTTTTAAACTCCTTTTGAAAACGTTGAAGAAGGTATTTTGATATGTATCACTTTGAAGAAAATGTTGCTAATAGTCTATGATTTGCTTTCAAGATAAAATCTGTTCACTAGTGTGGAGAAACCATTTTTGCAAATGCAGAATATTAAAATGAAAAGAGTCAGTCAATGAAAGTACTGTGAGGGGGAAAACTCATTTTTTAAAAATAAGGGGGTTGGGATCAGGGGCTTAGGTTATTTACTGTGTTCCAGAGAGTTTAAAAAGATATAGGTCTACATTTTTCCAGGCTGTATGTATTTCAGGATAAACTGAAGTTGAATTGTTTCCGTTCATTATAATTGTTCTGGGGAGCGCTGAGAACAGTCTATAGAATAGCACACAAAATTACAAAAAAAAATGTTATAAACTGCAGTTAATCTAATTCCTGTAAAAATAAAAAAAATGTCTAGGCAGCTCTGGTTAAAGTTTTATTAAAAAGAGTTTTTTTAAAACCTTAATACAGCACTTCTACAATGAATAATTTTTTTCACTTCAAAGATATTAATTTTTATCTCATATGTTTTGTTGTCTAAAGAAGCAATTTAAAATATTACTTGCACATTAAACTGATAATGTGGTTAACTTTGTACATTAACATTTTCTGTTCAGTTAATTTGGGATTTCTCATATCTGTAAAACCAGAGTGATAAATCAGTTGATGAAACTTTAGAATCTGTGTGTCATCCAATTTTTACCCTTCAAGTCTTAAAGAGTTTTGCTAATTGTTTCACAAAGAACAGTGAAGAAACTTGGCAAAAGTGGAAGTTTTGATAAGAAATCAACTGTTCATATTAAATAATTGAAGAGGAAAAATGGATAGGTGATGGCTGATAATTGTTTAATAAATCAAATATGCTTGTCCTTGGCAACTCACTGATATTTGATGTTTGCAGTTTCCAGTGTCTATGTTTAATAAAATTGGGGTGCCAAGAGGAGCTGCTTCATTTCCTGTATAATCAGAATTCCTTAAATGATCAATGGTTAGGCTGTACCTGATGTGGGAGCATCAGTACTGAAAGTACTGAAAAGTTGATTTGGAGAGTTATTCTTAACTATCATATTTCCTGAATATTTGTCTTTCCAACAGGAAGAATACTATCTCATTGTTTTGTTTTGGTCTGTTTTTTTTTTTTCTTTTCCTCTCACTTTCCCAAAATTTGATATCATAAGATTTTTTAAAAAGCAAAAGAAGTGTGGGTAAAAAATGTTGGAGGTTGGAAGGAACCTCAGGATGTCATCTGGTCCAATTCCCCTGCTTAAGCAGGGTCACCCAGGCCTGGCTGTGCAGGACTGTGTCTAGACAGCTTTTGAATGTCTTCAGTGAATGACTTACCAAAATATCGAGGCAACGTGTGCTAGTTCTCAGACATCTGCTCAGTAGTAAAGTGTTGCACTCTGATGTTGCACCACCTGTTTTTCAGTTTGTGTCCTTTGCCTCTTGAACCACTCATGGCATCTTATTTCATTGTTCCTATAATTTTATCCACTCAATGAAACTCACCAAAGCACCCTTGAAACCCCTAAAAAATGTTTACAAAAGAGGCCCAAATATCAATTGGTAGATCCTGGATAGAAGGTGGTGGTGTACAAGGCTACTTTGTGCCTCGTTAGACAAGGCTCTCTGTACAGCTTGCTTGTAAACTCCATGTGCAGCCTCTTGATTCCTCCACTCCTGAAACAGGGAATATATTGTTTGATATATTTTAGAGTAAAATGGCCAAGTCTACATCTGAGGACAAGCTTTATGTGAATTCACCTGTTACAGTTCAGTGAAAAAAGTGTGGCCTTATAATTTCTTCTCACTAAATTCAGTGAGTTTTCACTGGCACTGTGTGGATGATAGCTAAAAGACACCTTAATTTATCTCCTGCTCAGAGATTGAGTCCTGTGCAATGGTTTCCTATAGAATTGGGCAGCTGTGTGGACTTTAGAAATCAATAGGTGTAACTAGAAAGTTTTGAGATTTTAGGAGTTCTGTAAGAAGTTTTACTGTAAAAGGTATTTCTGTTACTACAGAATTAGACTCTGGTTGTGTTTCAAGCTTCTACTGAAGTCTCATGCCATTATTAGAACTCCTGAAAATCCATCATGGAAAAAAAGAAACCCTTCAGGGATGACAGTAGCCCATATTCTCTTCTAAAGATAGTGTTAAAACTTTTTTTTCCCCTTGTATAAAAAAGCAAATGGATAATGTAAAAAACAACAACTTGAAGAACTATTTTGATTTAAAGCAATCGGAAGCAGAATTGTATTTATAATTGTGCTTATAGATAACATATGTGCATAAAGAATATTAAAAATAATACAGTACAGCCACAGTATATAGTTCTGCTTGAAGAGATTGCCACGTCAGTGTTTGCAGAAAACACAGCCAGCAGAAAGCTTCTAGATTGTAAGTCCAGTCCCTTGCTATTACAGTTAGAAACTGCAGATTTTAATCCTTTTCATAAATGTCACCTTTTTGAGTCTGAAGTTTATTTGTACTCAGACTTGGCTGTCTTGTCTTTTCTTGTTCTATCTCCCTCCTACAATGCTGTTTAAGCTTTTCTCTTATTTCCATCCTAAAATTATACACTGTTAGTTCATACCTGTATATTCTGGAGCCTTGTTCTTTATTTTAAATATCTGTTCTCCATTCCTGATATATGTTCCTGGATGTATTTATAGAGAGCAATCAGGTCTTCCGGAATGAGTACTTTTAAAATAGGTATCCCACTAATTACCTACTTAATTCATGCAAATCTTACAGGCTGGAAGCCCCTCTCTAGTCTGGACTACTAAGTGAGATTTTCTAACTTTGTCTGCAGGGTGCTCTTTGTTTTCCTGATTCTATACCCTGTAGGAGCAGATGCTCAAGGGGTTATAGGTAAAGAAGATGAAGCTAGGAATACTCTGAGCTTCCCTGCTGGCAAGGTGTGATGGGTTGACCCTGACTGGCTGCCGGCTGCCAACCAAGCTGCTCTAATGCTCCTCTTCCCAGCCAGAGGCAGGGCAGAGGGAATAAAATGGAAGATGGCTCTTAGGTCGAAATAAGGCAGTTTACTGAAGTGGAAGTTTGCACACACACAAGCAAAGATGAAAATAACAAGGTTTATTCTCTACTTCCCGTTAACAAATCATGTTACCTCCTGGGAAGCAGGGCTTTCAGCATGCATAGTGGTCGCTTCAGAAGCCAAACACTGTAAATAACGAATGTCCTCCCCTTCCTCCTCCTTTCCTCAGCTTTTTTATCTGAGCTGAAATCATATGGTATGGAATATTCCTTTGGTTAGTTTGGGTCAACTGGCCTGACTGTGTCCTCTCCCAGAATCTTGCCCTCAATAGAGTGGAATGGTAATGTAGGGAGACCGTGCTGATGCTGTGCCAGCGCTGCTCAGGGTTAGCCAAAACACTGGTGTGTTATCAACACCTTCCTAGCTACCTATGCCAAGCACAGCACTATGAAGGCTGCTGTGGGGAAATGAACTCCATCTCAGCCAGACTCCATACACAAGGGTTATGCAGTTACCTACCTATGACACTTCTAATCCTATGGTTTTATGCTGAAAACCTTCAGGGAAATGCATGCTTTCCTTTGCCTTTATTTTTCATTGGCATTTGAAGGAATACTTTGTGTATGCAAGTGTTGAGCTAATCTCACTCTCAACATCTGCATTAAAATGGATTCATTTCATAAAAGTAAGCAAGAATATCATCTTTGTTTCCTACAATTATCTTCCAAAAGACATTAGAATGCAAAATGGGACAAACATCAGACTGAATTCGTAGCTACTTATTAGAATTCCAATGATAATTAAATTTCATTTACTTATAAACCACCCTTTTTTAGCTCTTCTCAAAGGCCACGATATACTTTTTCCTGCTCCAAAAAAGGAAAGGGCAGTATTAGCAGGTGTAAGTATTAGATATTCCCACAGTTGATACCTTGACACCAGAGCTATGAATAGATAATTACAATCCAGGGACAAACTCTTTTGCTAGCAAAGAGCAGAACTACATGTCAGACTTACAAGGAGCAGAAGAGCAGAACAAGCTTTCAGCCAGACTGCCTCTACCACCATGCTAACCGTTTAACAAATGTGATTAAAGGTCCCTCATTGTATCTGAGAAGATTTTAGCAGGGAATGTCCCCTATTCCCTATGTCTTCCCTGTGCAGCAAATAGGTCATAAGCGTAATTGCATTCTGTTGTCTGGATTTCTTACTTGACAGTCCTCTGTCATAATTTGTGAATGAAATTCAAAATAGTTTGAGGGCAGCTGAAAAGCAGGAAGTGTTGGAAATCACTTTCTCCTGGAGCTCGTTTATTCTCCTAGCTCACCAGGAGGAGGTGCAAATAAACTCAGCTCTCAACAAGGAAATAAACCACAGAAACACTTACTTGCAAAGGTCACAGAAATGTTTGCAAAAGTCCTTGCCCAACAGCATATAGGAGCTTACATAATGATGCCTGATATCAAAAGAAAGGAGCTTAAATTAACAAGACTGCTCTGACTGGTACACAGAATTATACTACATCAAATAATTGTAACTGAATTGGGCACAGTTATTTCTTCTTTTGGGAAAGCACTGTTGCCTGCATCTGAGAGGATTTGTGTCCATATGCTTTTCAAATCTCTGTTTATGGTCTCTTTTTATGTGTTTCTCCTAAACCAGAAGTCAGTTGGGCATCTTCATTTTAATGTTTCAAAGGATCAGAAGTTAATGTTTCAAAAGATCATGAAGAAAACTGAACTATTTAGAGACATGGGTCATGGGTCTACGATACTTCAACAAAGTGAGTAAAGACTATGAAAGTAAACAGCCTGTATTAATGCTTAGCATTACCAACTTCCTGACTCCTGGGCACCAAAGAATTAATCAGCTTTTATTCTCAGAAAAGAAACGTCAATTAAGGTTTGAGTTTGGATTATTTTTTTTTCCCATAAGAGGCATTTTTGGTTTACTGACAACACTGGCAAAACTGCACAAACAGACAAATTGCACTGGGATAGTATCTGTAGTCTGTGAGGGGAGAGGCTGCTTGCAACATACATTTTTATAACACGCTTTAAAATAGATATGATTTGCACTTGCTGACACTGAATTCCTTTATCACAGCCAACCAGGTATTGCAAAGCAAGTCATAGAGTGTGCTTTTGTGTGTTATACAGAATTTATATATACTTTCTCAGGTTTTATCTCATCTGGGAGTTTAAATTGATAGAATGTGTGACTAGAACCACCCATACACTCAGATTGCAAACATCTTGGGCTTTCTTTTCATCTTTCTTTCTAGTCTCATCCGTTCATTAGATGTATTTCTACCTGAGATTTAGAAATGCTGGCTTTTGCAAAAAATGTGGTAGTAGATACTGTTGTCACAATTTTTCTCTTCCAGCTATATTTGGGGTTTTCAGTGAAAAAGCTGTCAGCAAAGGAGCAATAGTATGAAAGCAGTCTTCTTCTAAATTGTATGCATTTTATCGTGTTTTTCTGTTTACATCCTGCACTGGTTCTGTAATGGAGATTGTTAGATGTAACATTTATTTTATGCTTCTCTTTGCAGCCCCTTAAAAAACCTAACCACAAGTCTTGATTTATAGTGTTGTCTTGATGTAATTCAGGAAGGAATAGCTGATCTAAAGAGTTTAAGGTGGTTGATTTACTGTGGACAGTCATATTCAAAATGTTTCTCTTTGTGATAATTTGAATAGCCATGTAAGTTTTACAAGTTATGGCCTGTGATTTCAATCACGTAGACTGGTTAAAAAATACAGTATTGAGTATTTAGATTTCCTATGAGGTGTCTCTGTTCTACCACTGTAATTAACATAATTTCTAACTTAATAATGGCATTTTCTGTTGCTTAGCAGTCATTATTATACTTTCTGCTAATGCTAATGGATTTTTTTAATGGATATGGAAGTATGCATTATTTTATAGGTTGGGTCAAACCAACAAAGGTATAAGAGTCCCTACATGAAATGCTCAGATATGTTTGCCTCCCTAGAAATCACCTATCTGTGAAAATAATTTAGTCAGTTCAAGATTTTTTTATTATTAAAAAACCCACCTACTAATGTGGGTGAGGAACACACACATTCATCTGATACTGAATACAGAGGCTAGGCTTATGACTGCTGGGCCAGAAAAGTATGGCATGAGAGGTTTCAAGAAAGGTCAATTCAAGGCCTATACAAAGAAAGAAGAAGGAAGGGGAAACATACTTTTAATTTTTTTTTAAGTAATCACTATTTCATGGAAGCAACCTAAAGAGAATTAAATTTGTTTGCTTTTTGTTAATTTCTTCTGGTTGAGGTCTTAATTCCCATGGACTCTTTGAGTAGTTTAAGCTTTCTAGTAGCTCATTGCTCCATAGTAATAAATTAAAACCTTTTGCTGTCCAAAGTAAGATGGAGTTGTCCATGAGTCTTATGATTTTGTGCTTTCTGTTTCCTGGTATACTCCATGTGATAACAGCCTCCATAGCTGAGCACTTCTTTTGACCATATTCCCATTTCTAGTTAGAGTAGGGGATCTTCTGTCTGTTCCTGAAATGGTAGCAGTCTTACTCAGTGAAGGTGTTTCTGTTCCGTGCTCCAGTTCTTCTGTTTAATACCTCGTTCTTTCAGCATATCAAAGTAACTTCTGAGAGACCTTTTTCTCATTAATGGACTGAACTGAGAGACACCTGAGGCTGTATGGTCATTAGTGTCTGTTATTCAGCTTTCCTAATGTTGGTCATCTTCTTTCTAGGGTCTGACAGATACTACCTATGAAACGCAACCAGAGAGGGATGAGAGCTGACAAAGAATGAAATGCATTAAAAACTGTGCATTAGCTGGTCAAAATCTTGGGGATGGAGAGTGGTGACTGCTATAAACAGGGAAATTCAAAGACACATGAACCCTTGTTTCATTTAATGTGGTTTCAGGACTTTAGGACGGAAATACTTAGATTAACAGGTAGGAGAGAGAGAGCTGCCTGGTTGCACTAGAGAGCATGTAGGCTAAAGACCTCAAAAGGGAATTGGTTTGGTGTTGCCAGGGAACCAGATTGCAAGGCTGGCTGTTGATGTGAACTCTTCTGTGCTGGAACTTATGATGTCCTGTCATTTAGGGAGATCTCTAATAAACCAGTTATATGTTGTATGCAAAGGAATATAAAGCTGAGAGTGCCCTGCCTGGCAGCTGACTATCCTTGGTCAACATTAATGCTGATGCAGGCTTCTGGAGAGGTTTGAAAGAGAAGAAAAAAGCCTGAGGGTAGGCACAACTGTTCTCTTGAGGAAATTCTGTCACTTTATTATGCTGTGATTAAGCTCCTCCATTTGAGAGAGATTTTAATTCTACAGGAAATAGATAGTGAAAAGGACAGAGTTACTTACCAGAAAGAATGATGCACTGTCCTACTATGTTCACTAGTTCTCTAAAGAACTTTTTATTTTAAACTGTAATTTTGCCCTTCAGCTAATAGCACCAGGCATGTTTTACCTGGTTCACATGATTTATTTGGCTCTGTACAAGACAGTCAATTTCCACTCAAGCATGCATTGCTCTAGTACAGTCACAATGGTAGTCCCTTGCATGTAAAGTGCAGAGAACTTTATTATTATTATTATTATTATTAGGACTCTAACAAGCTTTTTGGAAGTGTCAAGCACTATTAATAAATAGCGACTAGTAAACGGTGTTTGAGGAGGAACAAAAACTCAAGTCACAAGACAAGCTAAGTGTCTTCTAGTCTGGAATCAAAGGAAAAATGTAGAGAATGTGTACTTCTCATAGCTCATTTCTTTCAGCAATATACCAAGGTCATCCTCTATGTCAAAGAGTAGTAAAATAAAACAATTTCAAGAGCTAAGATGGGGGCATAGGTTGAATATCCCAGCCAATTTGCTGTGTGAGGGCTTTGAAGTTCATGATTTGCATTAGCTAGTGTCTGATCTTTCAAGGATGGGGAGTAGTCTTGAACCAGACAATGACTTGAATTTACTGTGATTACTGATTTGTAACATTGATGTGGAGAGAGGTGTCACAACTGCATGGAGATATAGCTGGGTAACACCAGTTAAGTGTTGTTTGGATCAAAGTTCTGGGACGGAAACGGTAGGGGTACGGGAGAACATGTCTGTTCTGCAAGGTCTGCACCTGGAAAGATAAAAAGAGAGAGGAGAAATGGATTTAACAGATTTGGTCATGAAAGACATGAGACCACATTTCTAGTTATTTACAGTGTCAGCTTAGATGTCCATGATGCATGGTTTGAGTTTTTAATCACACTTCAGGAATGATTCACTAACCCCATTTGGGGCTATGAGTCTGGATTAGTTTACTATCTCATTAGTGTCTTAGTCCTATGTTAAAATTTTCATTGAAATCCATAAGACAACTTTTGTAAGACCAGACTTGATTTCCACAGACTAATCTGGACGTGTATTTCCATGTTCAAACTCCAGTAAAATTCTTGGGCTATCATTGTAAGGACCTTTTTGTTCCTTTCTTAAAAAAACACAAGCATTTCAACATAGAGTAATCCATCAAACCCTTGATTTAATGTCATTTTTGGTATTTTTATATTTTTTAATTTGCCCTTTTAACATAGTGCTATCAAAATTGTTGATTATTTGCTGGCCATATGTATGGAGACCAAGGTAATTTTAACAATAAGTTCAGTGGGCCAGAGTCAACTGTTTAGTGAATAAATAATTTTATTTTCAAACAAAGTCTTTCAACACTGAAAATATTCTAACGTCAAAGACTTGTATTTCTCCCTTCCATTAATATTCATTAAGAACTGAAAGAAACACGTATTATGTTCCACTGGGATATGGCTTTACTTTTTTTTTCCTACTGAAGTTTCTTTTAATATATTCTGAAAAGCCTTTGGTAACCTTTATGCCCTTTAGTTGTGTGCAGGCTTTCATATTTCTTCCTCTACAGAAATCACTGTCTAGTTCTGAATTTATTTCTCTTATTTTCTGCCATATTGCAGACCTCCTTTGTAGCTTGCTGAGACTGAGTGAATCTTCTGCTCATCTTGCCTGAAACCTGGTACAGAAAAGTGGACACATTCACCAAGGTAATTGCATTTATTTGCAGTTCAACTTCCAGTGGTTTTATTGCAGTGAAAGAATTGAGATGTGGTGACACTGTTGGGCTTTTTGACACAAAGATGGCTAAGACTCAAGTATGATGCATTCAATTAATTTCTCATTCTATGGCAAAGAGGAGACCTTCAGTAAAGATATTTATTTTCCCAGTGACTATCACCTAGACTCACTGTCTTTCAGTTCCATCGTCTGTATTAAAATTTTGCCTGCGATTACGATGTACTTATATTTGCTTTGAGTAGTGGTAAATTGTTCTCCTGTGTTGGAATACTGTGATATGCTAAGAACTATATTGAAATGTCATCTTCACAGCTATCAAAAATACACTTGGTAAATGTGCTTCTCAAGATAATTGATAGAATGTGAATTGTTTTAATTAGAGGGTAATACCTAGATTACTTAGGTAATTACTGGGTAATTACAGGGTAAATTTCTGATTTTCTAGTATTATTCTTATTTAATTGATCTTCAAAAATATTAGTTCCAATGTCATTTGACTGCTCTTAATTCCTCAAATGATTCTATGACAAACAAATGAATGCATAAATCATGAAGAAACTCCATTTTCATACGCTATAGTGATAGAGTGCAAAAAGAGACACTACCATAATTCTGTGAAGATTTAAAGAAAAAAGGTATTCATGGTATAGATTTACACCATCAGAAATAGGTATGCTTTTCAAGTTACTCTGATAGTGGCAAATCATGTTTTGTAGGTGGAAAATTATTTGTTGAAAAACTTAAATCTTCAAATATCGTGAAATCTTAAGTAAAGATCACATTTTTTTCAGCAATATCTGTTGAAGTCAATGACAGGTTGCATGAGTTTTCAAGCAGATGGATAGCCTGAAATTTCATGAGCAAATAAAAATGTATCATTTTTGACATAGAGCTCCAGCCCAGGTTTTGACTGATATCTTTTAAATGATTGCTTTGAGAAGTCATATGAAGAACTTAATGAAGTTCTCAGTAGCAGTGGTACTCTAAAATTCTAAAACATCAGAAGAAGAAAAATACCTACCCACTCACAGCAAGGTATTTCTTGTGGCAATTGAGGTATTTACATTAAACAGTTTGAAAGTCAATCAAGATATTGATATTAATACGGTATAGCCTTTTCAGTATTGATTAAAGAAATGTTCAGTGACAAATGGCTCTTTAATCCACAAGCTGTTCAGAACTAGCAATAACAACATAAAAAGCAATTGCGAGCCCTCACTACAAAACCTCAGTCTTAGTCTCCTTCTGGCACTATCAGTCTTGCACTGTGTGCTATGTGATGACACAAATTTGCCAGGGGATAATGAGACCTCTCAGCTTGTTGACTGCAGCACTTTTGCAGTAGATGAGAGATGTGGTCTTATTTTTCCTCAAGCTTCAGGGAAGTCTCCTCTGTGTTTTAAAAGTAAAAGCATGAAACAACTGTATTACACAAGACAGATCCAAAGGCATCCAAGTGCAGGAACAGATCCAGGCTGTGAATCCCTAACACAGAAAATAAGACCAGTCTCAGGGAAAGGGGGATTTCAGACATGCCTCTGTCTTTGTAATGTCTAGGTATTAGGAGGATTGCTGAGACTTGCCTGACTTTTTTTGCTGAATAAAGAGGCAAAATGACTAAGTATGGGGTTTAAGGTTTTAATTCCCAGTCAGATGTTTAAAAATAAGGTATGACAGCCCAGAAATTCCTTGAGAATTGAGCCCTGAGACTTTTCTCACATAGTTCACAAAATCCCTAAGAACTGTTTGTTCTTATATGTTTCTGCGAAAAATGAGAATACTCAGTGAATGCTCAATTTGTGACTTAAGAATATTGATTGTTGCAGGAGAAAATACATATCTGAAATATATATGTTTATATATATATATTTATAAATTTTACATCCTAAAATACTTTATCCATCTGGAATAATTCTGTAAAATGCTTTGACATTAAGTTGTTGATGAAAAAAACACCATTCAGAACATGGAACATGTTGCAGGAACATGATGGATATGAGCAATTTTTGTATTGCGTTCTGTAGTTTTATAAACTCTGTTTTAATATAGCTTTATACACACTGTAAACTGTAATTGTTAAGATGCCTGCGAACCTCTTAGCTAGAACAAAGGGAACATAGTGCCAAGAAGAAGGCAGGGTTTGATGAGGTAAATAATTATCTCATTCTGACCACATACCTTTTATACACCAATTAAAAGTGTATTTGTAATGTATGTTTACATCTGGACAGAAACCTGTAACCAGTTGTATGCATCTTGTCATGGGACACTGTGTGAAGACACTATAAAAAGGCACAATTCTTTTAATAAAGCGGACATTTTGCAGATCTTATAGATCATGTGCATTTGTACCCAAAGCCTCTCCGCCTACATCTTTTAAGATGCAAAGACAGAATGAGTTGATCAATCACCAAGCATTTAGACAAAGTAACTGAACTGTTTGGACACATGCTATTTTCCTCAGCTGACACAACAAGTCTTCAATTAATAAACAATAGTCTGGAAAATATTTTTGATCTTTAAAAATATACCTTTGGATCAAGACAGCAACTGGTTTTTTGCCAGCTTACTTAAGAGAAAGTGAAACTACACAGCATATTAAGGATCCGTTCCTGGAAAGGGCTAATTGTCATATAGGAAAAAAACTGTGCATGTTGGACTCAGTGTGGTCCTTCCAGTGTTAAACTGAGAACCAGACATAAAATTCAGAATTCCAAAGTTTTCAAGCTCCCTTTCGGCCAGTAAAATACATAATTTTGAGTAAAAAAAAAAGCTTACTCTTGTTTTCTCAGACGAACTAACATATTTTTAATTTACAATGCAAACCTTCCTTTTCAAAATTCAGTTATGGATGTCTTAGTTTATTACATGACAATTACCACAAATTAGAGCATTCAGTTTATGAAGAGTTCATATTTCTCTTTACAGGAAGCAAAAGACTGTTTCAGCAAATGTGGGGCTAAATTACATTTTAAAGTTAAGCTTCTGCAATTTCACTGCAGGAAGTATAGTAAAACTGAGACAAGAGTTTTGAAAATGAAGTGCAGTAGAAACTCTTACCATGTTTTCAATTCACAGACCAGTATGCTCAGCACTGGTGTGGACTGCTCTCTGATCCTATGGGACCTTTTGCTGAATGTCACTCAACAGTGAATCCAGAAGTTTACCAGAAGGTATTTGGCTCTTAAATTTATCCCTTTAAGAGAAAAAGGCTCAGATTTCTGATACTAACACCTGTGAGAGTAACTTGCCAGTTGAGAGGAGATCCATTCATGATAGTCCTTTTCAGGCCAAGGGTTCATTCTCATCTACACAACATAAAATTTGCTCCCTTGTAAAGGTATCTTTCCATTCCCAGGAGGATAAATTTACACGTGTATTCCTCCTGCATTTTTAGGTGTGAACTTAAATACTAAGCTAGGACCTTGGACTCCCTGACTCCTTATGAGGTCAAGGGACAAAACCTGTCCCTTCTGAGGTAGAAGGAAAGCTTTAGTCAGAATCTTAACTGGCACTTCAGTTTCTCTGAACTGCTCTCAGGCGGCTTTTGCATATATGTAAAGGACAAGGCAAGCAATGTGTGTAAGAAGCAGCAAAGAGATTTAGATAATATGTGAACAAAAGCATTCCAGGAATTTAAGGTGATGAAGCTCTGTAACAGAGTCCCTGGGTACTTTACAAAAGCTCCCTGTTATTGCAAATTTATAAGATTATGTTCAGCAAACGTCTTCTGGAATTACAATATTATAGTATCCCTGCCTTGCATAGAAACACATTAAATAACTTGTTTTCTTTGTTCCTCTTGTGCAGAGAGCCCAGGCTCTTAAGCCTAAGCTCCAAAAGCTGGGTGGCATCAAATACCCTCTATTCTTAATATACATGGCACAATGGGGGAAAAACTGGAATGTAGCTGGAACACCTACCAACACCTGAAATATAAAAATAAATTTTTTTAAAAAGTTCAAAATTGTGGACCTCTAATTACTATTTCTTCATGCAAAGAATCTTTTTTGAAAGTGCTCAATGAAGAACAGGCATATGTTTACTTACACTTGTGGATTAAACTCACTTTAACCTCTAACGAACACAGCGCTCTAAAAAGTATAAAGCACCATGGCTTTGACATAACAATCTGGTGATCATATGTCATCCCCTGCTCCTAGAACTGCATGTTTGACACGTGTAACTGTGAGAAGAGTGAGGACTGCATGTGTGCTGCCCTTTCCAGCTATGTCAGAGCCTGTGCTGCTAAAGGAGTTCTCCTCCCTGGATGGAGAAGCAAAGCCTGCAGTAAGTTTTACATTCCTTTGCCTTTGGAAAATGATCATCCAGAAGCCCCCATAGAGCAGGTCTCAGGGATTCCCACAATAAATTGTTCTAAATTGGGTTTTAAATGTAGCACTGACTTTCAAGAAGTTGAGAAGGAATGGAATACCATAAAAGACAAGCAATAAAGTCAGAAATAGAAAAAAGAGGTTTTGTTATATTACTTGTTCAGAACCAGCAGAATTTTCTCAGTTTACTTTCACAAAAAAAAAAAAAGGCAATGAGGAAGAAACATACTATACATTAATATAGTTAAACATTTTTAATTTGGACAAAACATTTGTATTTGTGACATATTTATAGAGGGAAATTCTGATCTAGCAGTTAAAAAAACCCTATTTACACTACTGAGGATATCAGTAAAGCATTTGTATGGACATTGCCATGTTTATCATATATATTTTACCTCAAATACTTAATTTGTAACTACCTTGATTCTTAAATGAACTACAAATGTAACTCACCTTTTTTTACTTTCAAGCAAAATACACCACCTTGTGTCCGAAATCTTTGAAGTACACTTACAATGTCGATACCTGCCAACCCACCTGCCGGTCTCTGAGTGAGCCTGATGTCACGTGCAGCATCAAATTTGTCCCAGTGGACGGCTGCACCTGCCTAAATGGAACATACATGGATGAAACTGGCAAATGTGTGCCTGCCTCTAGCTGTCCTTGTTACTACAAAGGAATGCCTCTGTCTTCTGGAGAAGTTATTCATGATAATGGTGTTGTCTGGTAAGAGATTTGTAAACAAAAGAGATTGCTTATATCTAATCATGAAACCATATATACATTATGAAATCAAATCAAATGCATTTCTTTCCCTAAGAATTTCAGTTGAAAAAATCGCATTCTTAAAAATTGTCAGGGCTACCTGTGTTTGCACGATTGTACAGGAACTGAACAAAACATACTGGGGTAGGTTAGCCTTTGCTAACAGCCAAACTCCTACCAGTCCCTCTCTCCCTCCCTTCCTGTCCTGTTCCCCTCAACACATACTTTTCTTATCTATGACTGTAAAAGGCTTGTTCTGTGGTGAAAGATAATAATGTTACAGATTATTCCTATTATGAATGGAATCTGAATTATTCTGAACAGTTTTAAACCAGGCAAATAGACAGAGTAAACACTTCTTCATATAGAATATACTTGTATTTTGTTCTGCTCTAATACAAAATATTCTTGAACAGAAAAAAATACTTTGGTAAATGTCATGTATTATTTGTTTTATCACACAGTAAATTTTCATTATTTCAAATTCACTAGGAAACAGGCTGAAAATTAACCAAAAGAAAGTTAAAACACATCCATTACTTTTTTTTTTCTTTTTTAAATAGCACTTGCACCTATGGAAAGCTGAGCTGCATTGGAGAGAAACCTGAACCAGGTAACATATCACTTTATCCCTTAAGATTTTCTGTAATTCTCCCTTTCCATCTTTATCCTTTTCAGTTCTCTCTTTTGTCATAATGATGCAAATAGTAAAAGTAGGAAATAATCAAGAAAATTAACTGAGAACTTCTGTAACATAGAGGATATTCCCAAAATACAAAGAACTACTGTCTTACCTTTCAGATGGCTGAAATAATTTATAAACCCCGAGTTATCCAGTAGAAAAGAGTACAAGGTCACCTCACTGAACGGGAGGGGAAAACCATCCAAATTTTAATTGCAAGTAGTAAAAGCCAAAAATAAAACACAAAGTAACCCAGGATCTTTGTTTTCTTGGTTTGTTTTTCTGAAAGATGTTTCATGAAGCTAACTGAACATTAATTTCATGGAGTATTCCAAGCATAAGCACAAAAACCAGATAAATATTATTTCAAAACAATCAGTTTCTCTTTCTGGTATCATTTTAAGGTACACATGTCACAGAGGAGTTTTCCCATTTTTCTTCAGTCTGTATGAAGGAAACACAAAGATACAAATGCATGGTCGTTGTCATATTTCTCATGGCTTTTCTCTCTTTCAGTCTGTGCACCTCCCATGGTTTATATTGACTGTGGTAATGCCACTGCAGATGTGGTAGGAGCAGGATGCCAGAAGAGCTGTCAGACTCTAGATATGGAATGTGTAAGTATAGAGTCTTCATAACTAGTTGAAAGTATATTAAACTAGATCTCTTTTACAATAACCAGCTGCCACTGCACTCTTCCAGGAGGGAAATGTTTCAAGATATGTTTTCTCTGTGGTCCTTACAGTACAAAACTCACTGTGTCTCTGGCTGTGTATGTCCTCATGATCAAGTGTTAGATGGCAAAGGAGGCTGTATAGCTCCAGAAGACTGTCCATGTGTTCACAATGGGAATTTCTACAGTCCAGGAGAATCAATCAGAGTTGGCTGTAACAACTGGTAAGAGCGTATTGAAAAACAACATTTCCTTCAAGCTCTAGGGAAATAAGATATGAATGAATAGCATTTCACTCTAACAGCATCAAGATTTATAAAAAGGAATCCTACATAAAATGATCCACTTAGTACCTAAAAAGCAAGCTCTGTTTGCTTTTCTTGATGGTATAAAGCCTAGAAATTGCAAGTGGTCAGAAGAACACTATGGTTTAGAGGCTGTCATACTCATTCAAGTCAAGAAATCTTTTTCCTTCCCAGGAAATCTTTACATTTCAATACATCCAGGAAATCTAGAAATGTGAATCAATGTTTTCTAGTCCAAATTATTTACTACATTATTAAGTAACAGTCTTTGGCTAAATCCCAAAAGTTCTTGAGCTGTGCTGCATTTCTGAGAATAAGCAAACTTCATTTTTTTTCATTAGAGTTTTAACATGTCATAAAATGCAGGAATGTACCTATATTGGGTGTATGTATAGCTTTTACATTTGGAGTTCTTTCTGTCTTATGTAGCACATGTAGAAACAGAAAATGGCATTGCTCCGAGGAACCCTGCCTGGAAACGTGTTCTGTTTACGGAGATGGGCATTATACCACCTTTGATGGCAAACGCTTTGATTTTGAAGGAGACTGTGAATATGTCCTGGTCCAGGTAACAGAGTCCTTCCCAGATTTTTGCACTAAGTACCTTGCATTTTACTTCTGATCATGTAGCATGGTTAACACTGAACACCATTCCCCTGTTTCAGAACTATTGTGGTCAACAAGCTATGAATCAGGGAACCTTCAGAGTCATCACTGAGAACATTCCATGTGGCACTACAGGAACCACCTGCTCTAAGTCTATTAAAGTTTTCCTGGGGGTGAGTATTTTCTTTAAGTTGCACCAGAAGGCTGGAACAAGCTGTCCCACATAAACTGCATTGCAGAAGTGTCCTCCAAGATTGTGAAAATGTTACTAGACTTTTTTGTACACTGCTAATGATTCTGCTCTCTGCTAAAGAAACCAAAGGAGGGAACTCTAAAATTTCTTAACATGATGCTGTTGAATAGAATCCTTTTGATGATAATAGTTATTATTTTACTAAGTTATTGGCAACAGATAAACCTGTACCAAAACAGATTACTTTTTTAGTTGGCCTCTAACTTTTTCTTTTCTTGTCTTAGAACTATGAGCTGGTACTCAGTGATGGACACTCTGATGTCATCCAGCGGACACCTGGAGGAAAAATGCCATTCCAAATCCGTTCCATGGGTATCTACCTGGTAGTTGACACTACTGCTGGTTTGATACTCATGTGGGACAAGAAGACCAGTATATTCATCAAACTTAGTCCCAGCTTTCAGGTACACTTTAAAATCAAAAACCTGAATAAAATTAATTCTGAAACATATCCATATTATCTCAAAGAAAAAGTGTGCAAATTTAGGCTGTACACGAAAGACTGCAAGAGCAGAAATTACGTATTATTATAATTGCTGTGTTGACTCAGATTGTGTACTATGCACTTTCCTTAAATTACATTATTCAGCAATGGCATAACAGCAATTATATCAGTAGCTTTCCTCATGAGAAGACCTCACGGAAGAGATGTTCAGGATCAGCTAAAACTAAATAGCTCAGTACTTCAGAACAAAACCCTTGAGTCTATTCTTCTTCCTATCTTTGTTTATCTTTCTTAACAACAAGTTTAGAGGTCTTTTTATGAGAGACAACTTATGAAAATGTCCAACACTGTTACTTAAGAGGCACAGATACTGAGAAACTGTACTTTATTATTTTTGTGTATTTATCCTGATGCAGGGACGTGTTTGTGGACTTTGTGGAAACTATGATGGCAATGGAAATAATGACTTCACTACTCGCAGTCAATCTGTGGTAGGAAATGTACTGGAGTTTGCCAATAGCTGGAAAGTGTCTTCTAGTTGCCCAGATGCCAATCGTACCAAGGATCCATGCACTGCAAACCCATATAGGAAAGCCTGGGCACAGAAGCAATGCAGCATCATTACCAGTGAAGTGTTTGCAAAGTGTCACTCCCAGGTATGACAAACTTTAGTCTTAAATTCTTGAGAGAATTTAATAATTCTCTTTGTCGTGCTTTACAAAGTCAACTCAGACCAAGTTCTGTGGAGACTGAATGGAAAGTATTTTCACTTTCATTTTCTCAGCTTTAGCCTTGAACAAGTACACTAAAGAAATGGATAATTGGATTGGTTGGTTTTGTTTGTTTTGCTTTTAATAGAAGGAAAAATCATAGATAAATGTCAGGATATGCTTATTTTCTAATGGCATAATTTTCTACTAATATAAATATCAGCAACCTGGTATGTATAACTGTGCTAGCTCATAGTAACTAACAATGTAGTGCAGTTGTATCTACAACCTCAAGCAGTTCTTAGTATTACAGCTTACTACCAATAGCTTTAATCTACATTTTTCCTCCTGATTTCATTCTCATGGTTTCTTCCTTTCTTAGCTTTCTCACATACAAAGCTGTCAGTTTCAGATATTTTATTCAGCTGTTTTAGGACAGTGGAAAGAGGACAAGGGAATGAAAATTTTAATGTTTCCTCCATTAGGTTGAACCAAATGAATACTATCAAGCATGTGTGGATGATGCTTGTGCCTGTGACACTGGAGGAGACTGTGAATGTTTCTGTACAGCAGTAGCTGCCTATGCTCAAGCATGCAATGAACTGGACATCTGCATTTCATGGAGAACCCCATCCATATGTCGTAAGTTTCAACCTACTACCTTTGGGAGGGGTCCAAAGGGAAAGAAAACAGAAGGAAAAAAAAAGGAAAAAAGTAGGGGGGGAAAAAAAAAGGATAAAATTGTACTTGTAAGAGGCACTGTTGTATTCTTTAAAAACAACCAACCCAAACAAACCCAACAAGGAAATTTGGGTAAATCACTGGAAGACAATCTATCTTATTAAAATGAAACCATGGATAATAACTTTACAAGTGGTGTGATTAATGTCTGATTAACTTGTCAATCATGATACACAACTAGTGAACTACAGTACTATATTACACTCCCATCTGTCTATGGCAGCCTCCATGTAAATAAACACTAGTGCATACTAGCTAAAATCAGTGATTCAATCAACTGATTTTTCATGTTCAATGTGTAATTCTGTCCTATGCTTTATAAACTTGTTAATTTCAAAAGGTGGTAGAAATGTAACAATTTTATTAAACTAGCAATAAGACAGTATACTGTTCACCACCTATGTGATTATGCTGATCCCATGGGATTTTTACCCAGCAAAACTGAGAGACTAGAGAGCTGAAAGATCAAAGGTATTTTGCTAACAATTCCCCTTCTTCTAGCTCTGTTCTGTGATTACTACAATCCACAAGGGGAATGTGAGTGGCACTACAAACCATGTGGAGCCCCTTGTATGAAGACGTGCAATAACCCGAGTGGGAACTGCCTTCATGAGATGAGAGGTTTGGAAGGTAAACATAATAATGCATATCTCATTCTACTTATAAAAGGTTAAAATGCAGTATGATTAACAAAATTTAGATTGCTCAGTGTATGGCATGCTTGTAGCAGAAATTATAAGAAGAGACTTTCTAATTTAGTATCTTACTACCTAGTGGATCATGTACTTGTTTGGAGTGAAGATGAGAACAAAATGCTCCAAATATGCAATCAAAATAGCAGTAAGAGGATCTGAAATTCCACTTAGCACATGGGACAATTTGGGGAAAGCAGATATGAGTGTAGAGTTACTTCTACTTGTGAAACGCCTAGTTTCAACTTGACTCTTTTTATCGCAGGCTGCTATCCACAATGTCCAAAAAATAAGCCTTATTTTGATGAAGAAACCATGACCTGTGTTTCTAATTGTGGTTGTTATGAAAATGGGAAAAATTACAAACCAGGAATGGAGATGCCTCCAAAGCAGAATTGTGAATCATGGTAAGATTAGTAAAGATTTTTTTAAAATTGAGTTGAAAGTTGTGGAACATAATTCATCATACATGAAATTTGTTGTTTACCAACAGGAAGCAGCCTAGTCAGAGGCTGATGAGTAATGTCTAATTTTCTTCCCCTCCCAGGAACTTAAATGATAACATAGCGAAACATTTTACCACTGAGAGATTAATTTACTACTTACTCTGTATATTTACTAGAGTGCTTTTAAATTATTATGAACATTATTAAATCAAATAAAAAAAATAACAACAGTTAGGGAATAGTCCTAGAATTTGTATTAAGATACCCCTAAACTCATCATATGAAATTCTTTAGGAGTTAGCAGCGAACTCATCTACATGGTTTTGAGCTTGTTTCTGCTATTTCACTGGTACTTTCATAGTTGCAACTGTCAGCAAGTATTCCCACACATTACTGATGACAAGTTGGGACAAATGCTGCTAAGCCTTCTATAAAATAGTATAAAGTTAACAGAACCAGTTGTTAACCAGTTAATAACTGTCTTAAGACACCTTCAAAGTAGGTATGCTTGAATATGGTAAATAGTGCAATGCAAATGGCAAAAAAATCTTAAACACAAAGCCCATTTGAGCTAACCCAACTTCCTTGGCATGTTTTGCAGTTCATAGACAGCTTTGTCTACATCATCTAGGCCATTAACAGCCCTAAACCTAAAGCAATAAGTACATATTTATATTTATTTAAGTTTATTCAGTGTATGGATGCTCTTAGTCACTGTAAATAAGTACATCAAGATTCAGTTCTTAAAAAAGAATAGATAAATTCCATTTAAAACCAAAATGCATTCTTGCATATTTTGGAAATCTGATGGAAATTTGCTGTGTACATTACTTCAACACCCACAATACAGTGATCTTTTGCATATATTCTTATGAATGTAAATGATACATTTACTGCACTTTCCCTTCCAGAAAAAAAGTAGACCTATCAGGGTGATGAGAACACCTCAGACGACCCTTGTTCACACCTTTGCCCAGTTCCCAAAAGCACTGATAAGGTTGCTGCATGTTTCATAGGCTAGCACAGAAGAGTTATCTTTCTTGCCAGAGAACTGTGTGAACTTGTACAGCAGAACTGAATAACTCAGCGAAGATAGGGGCATTCTACATTTAAACAGACAAAGAATAGATTGATTAAAAAAAAAGGTGAAACAAAAAAATGATGTCATGAACTTAGACATTCACATTCATAATCTCATTTTTTCTCTTTTCCAGTGAATGCACAATTCATGGCAAAGAATGCAGATATGACGAACACGGTATGTTGACAAAGTTGTTTTTATATGATTAGGATGCACTTAAGGTATTCTGCTCTGTGTTTCAGATAGGATGTTATTCCTTGCTATCTTGATTTACAGAATGTGTCTGCATCTACGAGGGACAGAAGTATAACTACAAAGATGTGGTCTACAACACAACAGATGGAACAGGAGGATGTATTGTTGCAACCTGTGGATCCAATGGAACACTTGAAAGGATTATCTATGATTGTCATATCTCAACATCACCCACAACAGCAACAACATTTCATTTCAGCACTACACCACCTGCCAGTACTTCCACAGGTAAATCCTTCATAGCCCATAAGAGTGTATTCTGTTTATTAAAGAGTAAAATTTAGCTACAAAACCAAGTCCCCATTGACAGCATGAATGAATTAATACAACCTCACAATAAATGAGAGCAGTAACAAGGAAATAAACATAGGAAACAAATCCGCTTCTGAAACACCATATTAAATTACATCCTATTAAATTAAAATTAATCACATTAAATTAAAAGTACACTCAACCCTACAGGATGACAATGCAAGAAAAATGACAGTAGGAAAATTGTCCGCTCATTCAAAAAAACCAAAAAAAATCACGTCTACAGGAATTTATTCTAAATTTCATGGTCTCTTCCTTTTCTCCTTTGCAGTGTCACCAACTACATCAGTATGTGTTCATGAGGTCTGTGAGTGGTCAGAATGGTATGATGGCAGTCTGCAAACCCCTGGCTATGATGGTGGAGATTTTGAAACCTTCAGTGATTTAAGAGCTAAAGGTTATGAAGTCTGTAAAGCTCCACGGGATGTTCAATGCAGAGCAGAAAAATTCCCTGATATACCATTGAAAGACCTTGGCCAAAAAGTAGAATGCAGTACAACAGCTGGGCTTATATGTTACAACAAAGACCAAATTTCAACAATGTGCAACAATTATGAGATCAGAGTCCTATGCTGTGTTTTTGTACCATGCTCTACTTCAACATATCCAGTTTCTACAACTTCTGAAATTACAACATCAATTCATTCAACATCTGAAGAAATGACGACAACAACCATAATGACACCACCTGCCACCACCTTTCCTTCAACACCTCCTCTTTGTTTCAAAGAAGAGTGTTACTGGTCCAGATGGTATGATGTCAGTTATCCAGGGTCTGGTTATGATGATGGAGATTTTGACACCATTCAGAACATTAAAAAAAAGGGATACAAAGTCTGTGCTAACAGAAGGGAAGTGGAATGCAGAGCAGTGAGGTTCCCTAACACACCATATCCTCTCCTGGAGCAAAACATCTTGTGCAACACAGAAGAAGGTTTAAAATGTTACAATAAAGACCAATTGCCACCCATTTGCTATAATTATGAACTAAGATTTAAATGCTGTGTAAATATAACAGTACCGTGCACAACAAGCACCGAAGGCATTACTACTACAAAAACAACAGAAGCAACTACAATTTCTACAACACGATTCAGTACAACATCCACAGAGATATCAACGCCACACTTAATAACAAAACACAAGACTACAACGCAAGAGACACCAAAACCACAAACAGATTATATTCATACTAGAATTACAACAAAACCAACGACACAAACGCAAAAATCAACTACTACGAGTCCCATAACAACCCACACGATGACAACTACAACAACTACTACACCTATGAGCTCAACAACCACCCCCTGTGAACCCGAAGTGTGCACCTGGAGCGAATGGTTCGACGTCGACTTCCCCTCCGCGGGGCCCAACCAGGGAGACTTTGAAACCTACCAGCACATCCAGGCCGCCGGGAAGCGCATCTGCCGGCGTCCAAAGGAGATCGAGTGCCGGGCGGAGGACTACCCCGACGTTGCCATCCAACAGGTCGGGCAGGTCGTGCAGTGCGACGTCCACTTTGGACTGGTGTGCAAGAACGAGGACCAGACTGGAAAATTCAAGATGTGCCTCAACTACAGGATACGCGTCCTCTGCTGCACCCCCAACTACAACTGCGTAAGCCCTACTACCAGACCTACCACCACTCTTACCAGAGGTCACCCTTTGTCGACTAGCTCTCCATCTCCAATTTTAACAACCCCATGTTTCTGCAAGATTGGCGATGCTATTTTTTCACCCGGTTAGTTTTCCATTTTTTTGAGGAATATATTTTGTTATCTGTTCTTTGCTTTTATTTTGTATCCCTTTAATATTTTTTTTATTAATTTTTTTCCTTTTTTTTTTTGCCTTGTTACTTTCATGTTTTTCCTATTTTTTGGTTTTTACTTTTTTTTGGTTTTTACAGGTGATTTGATTTACGACAGAATGGATAGTGATGGATGTAGATTTTATGCCATTTGTAGCCCAATATGTAGTATTGAACGACACGCTGTTCCTTGTCCTGTCACTACTCCTTTATCCACTACTTCCTCTGAGTGGTCTACCACAACATCAGTTCCTCTGCCGACCACTACAAAAAGTCCCCATTTTCCCGGCTGTGTTTCTACTACATACCCTCCCCTAAAGGTATGTAACTTCTGACTTATTTTATGATTTTTGGTATAATGTAACTTTTCAGGTCACAACAGTTAACAGCTTGTAGTCCATAAAACTTATATGTAGAAGTTGTTGTAATTATTTTAGTAATGATTGGCAAAATATGACTTTAAATTTGAATTATTGGGGTTTTTTTTAATTTCAGGGTTTTATACTGATAAAGCATGTTTGTTACATTATTCTTTTCTCATTACTTTAGTGCTAGTAAAACAGTGAGGCATTGCATCAATAATAAAACCTCTCTGCCATAATAGAATGAGTTTCTTGTGGATCTTCTTGTTTCACTAAACAGAAATATTTAAGCTACTCTGAAGGCTTGTGTCTGCTTCTCTTCTCCTGTCCTCTTACTTTTACTTCTATACACCTTTTTTCCTTTCGTAGTGGTCTGTGGTGAGAGTGAAGTGCACTACACATAGTATAAAGGACATCAGTTCCTTTAGCCTAAGACTTATCTCCCTAAACTCCAGAAGAGCTCCTCATGCAGAACAACCAGCTCTCATTAAGGCTCCCAACTTCTTTTAGCATTATAGAAATTTATCCTGTAGAATATTGGCAATCTTTTACTATCAGTGGAGATTTTCATTTAGTCTTTGCTTCAGATTTAGTAAAGATTATACCTATTTGCTATCTTCTGTGACAAGAATTTTTTTTCCTTTTGCAGCCTGGAGAAAGTTTCAAATTATCCAACTGTACAGAAGTCATCTGTAAAGGAGACAATGTTATAGACGTAGTACCAACATATTGCCCACCTGTAAAGGAAATAACCTGTGCAAACAAATATCCTGCAGTCCTAGTACCTGATGAAAATGGCTGCTGTTACCGATATGAGTGTCAATGTAAGCACCAGTAGGTTAAGGAAGAAGTTTTTTTTAAAAAAAGTAAAGGTTTGCAAGGACTACATGGGCATTTTCTTTTCTTAGGGTTGCTCTTTAAATTGCAGTATACTCACTTGAGTTTCTCTATCTTTCTTCTTTGTTAATTCTCATCTTAATCTTCCAAATATTTCCTCCATTCCAGGTGTGTGTAGTGGATGGGGTGATCCTCATTACATCACATTTGATGGAATCTACTATACTTTCCTTGAAAATTGCACTTATGTCCTGGTGAAACAGATTGTCCCTAAATATGACAACTTCCGTGTTTACATCGACAATTATTACTGTGATGCAAAAGATGGACTCTCCTGCCCTAAATCCATTATTATTTTCTACAAATCTGCAGAAGTGGTGTTGACTCGGAAACTCATGAACGGTGTGATGACCAATGTGGTAAAATACTTTTTTTTCCTCTATTTTTACAAAATACAAATAAGGTCCATAAGCCTTACTGATGCTCATTTGAGATACAATCTATGAGAATATCACGTCGTGGAGGTGACAAGGGCAGAGGGTATTGTTATGGGGGTAAAACATAAGAGTGCACTGATTTCTAAGGTCATAAACAGATTAGCATCTAAATAACACTAGGAAAGAGACTAATAGAGCTGATAGAGAAGTCTCTACTGGTGCTCACACTGGTGCTTGATTCATATTTCATGAAAATTGGTACATTGTGCAATTCACTTATGTAAACAGATAATGAACAATCACAAATGCAAGTCACAAATGTGATTTTTCTCTTAGAGTGAATATGGGTATGTATCACTTGTCAGCTGGATGACTAGCAGCTGCTTTCTCTGCATAGGAAACTTCAGGTGCCAAACAGAGCCCTGACATGACTCCCCCTCCAATTTCCTACTGGGAAGAGAGGTATAGCTGAAGAAAAGGGGTGACTTGGACTGTCACCTTCGCGATCCTGAACTGGCAAGCCAGTGAAAATGAAGAGTCAATCCCACTCCTACACTGAGGAATTTATTAGTTAATTAGAGAATGCAAAGACAAGGAGGAAAACTCTCCCCTTACAAAGCCATGCCAAATTTTCAGTCAGAAAGGCATGCTGGTTCTAGTGATTCCCTGTGCAAGAAAAACGTAACTGACAGTTTTAACTCTAACTTTATTCCAGTTTACTGAGGAGAGAGTTGCAGAACAACTTCTGAAAAAAAGCGATTAGGCAAATATGTTCACCTTCATTAGCTCTTCATTAGGCTGCAAACTAAAAAACTTAGGCTAAAAAAGAAAAAGATCACTACATAAAACTGGCACTAGGGACATCTGACTTCATTTTGAATTCAGATAACTCCCCCAATGCCAATTAATGTGTTGTATAGGGACAGTGTGATTATCCAGCAAAATTATTACATAATGGCAGAAATATTTCTGTAGCTAAAGGAAACTACAACTCACTTTCACAGGAAAAATATTTGCAATACACAAAATTAGGAGAGATACAAAGAAAATACTTGGATATAAAATACTGGGCATTAGCACACAATCTGTACAAACACAGTACATAAAGGCCACTTAGTTCATTATCACATTTTACCAATATAGTAGTTCAAGCTGAGATATCAATGCAAATATATGCTACTACTGAGATGCCAGTGAGTATTGGATGTGATGCAAAACTATATGGAGTTATGCAATAATTACGAAGATTGGAAAATTTAAACATTATTTAAAACAATCAGGCAGATGCAGTGCTTATTCTGAAGTTGTGTTTTGTTGTTTGTTTTTTTTTAACCCTGCATTCAGATGTACTTCAACAAAAAGATTGTCAAACCAGGCTTCGAAAAAGATGGCATTTCTTTCTCCACTCTTGGCATCAATATGATTGTTGAAATAAAAGAGATTGGTGCAACTATCACCTTTAGTGGTCTAATCTTCTCTGTGAAACTCCCATACAGCAAATTTGGCAACAACACCGAAGGACAGTGTGGTAAGATGGATGCACTCATTGGAGGTGGTGCTCTTTCCTCACCCTACCGTGGTAGTTCTCACCCACTCTGGCTACGCAGTCTCATGACTGACAGAAATTTTTTAAAGAGCAGTAAAATGGAAATGCAAACAGTTCCGCTCTTCAACTTCTGTAGGATATCAAAAGCTCAATATTTCAGCAATCACTTTATTTTTTGGCGGGGGCAGGGGTTTTAGACTTGTTTGTTTTTCTGTAACTTAAATTAAAGTTCATATAACTGTAAAGAAATCACTACCCATGAAGCAAGGCACCATATGCATTTCATGAGCACATCTAGACATATCGGCACAGAAACGTATTGTGCATTTCTGACATGATTTATGAGACTTACTCAGCTTGTCTCTTCCAGGAACATGCACAAATGACAAAGCAGATGAATGCCGCTTACCAAGTGGTAAGATCATTTCTTCCTGTCCCCAAATGGCTCATCACTGGCTTGTTGACGACGACAAGACATGTCATGGAGTACCAATACCACCAGTTATAACCACACCTTCACCAAAGCCTCAGTGTGAAACACCTCCTCTCTGCAAGCTTATCCTGAGCGAGTAAGGAAAAAACCTGAACAAACTGTTTCTTTCTAGACAAAACTTCCAGTATCTTAGAAGAAGAATAAAAACTATAGCCCTAGCATGTGATAATAGCTGAAAATGTTTGCCTAATGACAAAATATATACATATATGTATGTAGATATAGTAAAAAGCCTTTGGAAAAGAAACACCTCTGCCTAAATGACTGAGCAAGGAGAGGTGAAGTCAGAATATAAGGGATGCAGCAAGCACTAACATCCAAATTCCCTGGTTGCAATACAACCAGGGGATGCTTAATAACTCTTAGTTACAGTATCAAGCAAAGGCTTAACTCTACATTTGAAGTGGGTCCTCAGTACAAATCATAAAGAACCTGTTTATCAAACAGGTTAAGAAAACAAACACAAACAGCCAAGAAGTGTCCTTCATTCTTTGTACATTTTATGTAAAACATGGAGCTCCAAAAGCACAAATGCTTGTTTCCCAAAGTATGTGCTATTTTTGTATAGGCTGAAAACAGCTTTTTTTTTTTTTCAGCTGGGTCATTTATAAAGGTCCTCTTACATGTTCTTTCTGTAGTCTTACAAATTCTGAGCTATTTTATGTGCAATTTTTCTATCTCAAGACTACCTTTGTCATCCCTTTTTTCTCAACCTGGTACAGTTGCCTTTTACACTAAATTTATGGTCTCAGACTGATGAAAAGTTGAAACTATCTTCCAGCTTATTGACAATTCCTAGGGTTTGTTTCTTCACACCTTCCTTGTTGAAGCAGAAAGTCACGCGCTATTAACTGGAAAGTGTTGTCTGACAGCAGCAGACTTTATATAATGGCTCACTAACACAGAAGGGGTTTTCTTTACTGTCTGCAGGATTTTTGCAGAATGTCACACTGTGATACCACCAGAACCATTTTTCAAAGGCTGTGTTTTTGATGGATGTCGCATAGATGATGAATCCATGCAGTGTTCCAGTTTGGAGATATATGCTACAGAGTGTGCGTCTAGAGGTGTGTGCATTGACTGGAGAGGAAAGACCAATAATACGTGTGGTAAGTATTGCAGAATTCAAAATGGGTGTGGTAAATGGTAGAAGCTAGTTTTTTATTCAGTAAGCATGTCTTCTATCTAACACTTGGCTACTGTTGACAAAAATACAGTGGCGTCCTTTCTCTCAGAAGCTGCAGATGAAGGCAAAGCTGTGGTAATTTCTGTGGCAAAAATATATCTGTCAAATTTTAATTTTTTTTCTTTTTCCATACAGCATTCAGCTGTCCAGCAAGCTTGGTATACAAGCCATGTGGGCCCATTAATCCTGATACCTGTGATCAAAGGTATGGAAAGACAAAAAAACCCTCACCCTGAAACAACTGCTTATATTTTTCTCTTTTTTTCTATTAATACCTACCTACTTTCCTTAGAAATTTGAGTTATTTCATAACAGAATGTGTTGCAAATTTGGACAATTTATTCAAGATTTATAAATATCAATCAGCTCTATCAGTATGTGCTTCTTGTTCCACCTCAAAGTCTAAATTTTTTGTCTCTCTTGTATCTGACATGACAACCTTCTGTACATGCTGTTCTGTCTCCTGCTTCACCGCAAAAATGTTGTATTCAAATACATATATTCTTCTTGTTCTAGCTCTGTTGAGCATCCTGGCTATGGAATAACTGAAGGCTGTTTCTGTCCTGAAGGAATGACACTCCTGAGTACAGAGAGCAACATCTGTGTCCCTGAATGTTGTAAGTAATCTGTAGATAGTTTGGGGAATAAATAGAGATGAGGTTTGTTAGTCAGGAGGCCTGAGTGTTACTGCTGTCTTCTTCATGGTCAGATCATCAGCAAATCAGCCTCTTTAAGCTCCTTTAGTCCCCCTATCTAAAAACTGAATAATATTATCTTTTTCTGATCATCCTTCATTATGTGAGATCTACCAAGATAGTAGAACTATACACTTCAGAAGAACTAGTTTGCATATTCATTTTCTTGTTAGCTTTATCTTCACAGTATTTTTATTTGCAACTGCATATATGTACTCCTTTATGTCGATTTTCAGTGGCGTGAATCTCAATTCATTTCGTTATCCGGATTTTCCTCTTTTTCTTTCCAGCTTGCAGGGAACCAAATGGAGTACCCAGATGGGTGAGTATCACAATCAATGTGGCTTAAAGTGCACAGACAAGTGAAACAAGATGATATTTAGCATTCACTAAAACAAAAGTTTGCTTAGCTTGGCAAAGACTTTGTCTTTTCAAATGCTTGTTCCCTTTCTGTCTTAAAAATAATGAGTGCTAGAGCAGCCCTCAGAAATGTAACAGTAAGTGATGAAATATTCTTTCAATAACCTCACATACAGTTTCTTTTATTTACAGACGTTTGTCTTGCTAAAGTTACTATAAATGAAGGGAGAGATGGATAACAAATTTTACCTGTTGTTGATAATGTTCACACTCTGCATTCTTAGTTCCTCAGCTGCATACAAATCTGCAACCTAATGTGCAAATGAGTTTTTGTCATATGATCATTTCGTATTCAAAAATGCATGTGAAGCTCAATCACTTCTCCTTTAGGAATCCTGTATCACTCATGCTGATACCACTAACAAATAGAAAGTCATAGCTTTGCAAACACACTCAGAACCTTCAGTGGCCTCCAGTATCTTCCCCTAAGAAGCTTCCATTTGAGGGTCTTTTATAAAATCTAAAAATATGTAAAGGCTGATGTAATCAGGTATCACTGTATCCATGAAGACATCAATTAGAAGCAAATAGAATTGTTTTGATTTGAATTTACTTTTTTTTTCTTCTTTTTGTGTGTATTTTTCTTTTTTATATAGCCAGGAGAAAAATGGACAAAAGATTGCCAGGAATGTGTCTGTGACAAAAATACTCTTAAGGTGCACTGTACAAAACACAAATGTTCTCTGACACAGCAAGTATTTTGTGATGAGCCAGGTTACATGCCTGTTCAGATACAGATACCAGAAGATCCATGCTGTAGTAGGACTGAGTGCTGTAAGTCGTCTTAATTCTTTATCATGGGGAATACACTATATTCATTTTGGGAAACCACAGCAACCATTTCTCACTTTTTTTAATACTTTGCATGGATGTAATAATGCTGTTCTCCCTTATCCCTTCTTGCAGAGGGCCTTCTTGCAGAGCATATACTAAATGTCTGAAGATACCAAATTTAAAGATTAAAATATAGTTAGACATAGAAGTAACAGAAAGTCTTCTATAATTTAACATTCAAAAACTTTAATGCTGCCACCATCTGAAACAATATTCAAAAACTATTCAAAGTTTTTTCTCTTTCAAAGACCAGTATTAGAAAGTTATCTTAACTTTAAAAAAATGTAGTCTTGAACATTTAAAAATTGCTCAAGAAAGTTCCTGAACCACTGACAGTAATCAGATTTCCCAACTGGTACAAATTTCTCTTTGGAATTATCTCTTTCCAGCAATATATTGTTCTCAGACAATGTTGTGTTTTACAAGTGTTATGGAAAAGCCCACTGACTCTGAAAACACCTAGGCATGTAGATTGAAATAGTCATTAAACTGTCTTATACAAACAACATCATATTTGGAAAACTTCTGAAGTTCATGTCAAACAAAACTGCTTTCACTTAAAAATTCTGAGTTCATTATTTTCTATATTCTCTTCCATGAAACAGACTGCAACACCAGCCTCTGCCCTGAGGTCACACCTCAGTGCTTAGACGGACAAGAAATAATCACAATAACGCAGCCTGGAAAATGCTGTCCTACCTTTGAATGCAGTAAGTACTATGTACCTTCTTCTTGTGTTATTTAATGTTATATCTTTCTAAGTTTGTGAATACAAAAACCTTATTATCTGCGTTAGCATGTTGGGCCTTGTTGTGAATGAGTGTTTTAAGGTTGCCACCACAGGCCTACAAAGCAGGAGTCTTTTCACACACTTCTCCTAAAACTTACACCTCTAAGACACCATCTTTCTTCCTTCTTTACAGGACTTGGCTGTGTAGTCAATGAAACTTACTATGCGGTAAGTACACAGAGTAAATCACTATAAAAATACACCTTCACATAGCTCACAATGCAATGGTTTTGAAACTCCTATCATGGTCCATATTTTGCAGAAAGGCCTGAGATATAATTATATAATACTATTAATTATTTAATCAAGGTTAGCATATCAACACCCTCCGTAAAAGCAAAAGCATTTTCTGCTCTCCTTTCTGCATAAGCAGAACTTAATTAAAAAATTGTTAGTACCAAACCAGAAACTCTTCTTAAATAAAACAACCAAAATTGTATTTATGGATAACTTAGTCTATACATCTTTGTATTGTCTGTGACTTACATACACAGAGCAGCTTGCATTTACTGACTAATAAGGACTTCTTTTTTTCCTGACTCCCCCTAGCCTGGAGCTGTCATTCCATCAGGCCCCTGCGAAGAATGCACCTGCTCTGAATCCTCTTACTTAAAGCCTCACCGTGCTACCATCAAGTGTGAGCCTGTTATCTGTGACACATACTGCCCACTGGTGAGTACTATTTTGCTGTCAGAAATTCCTTCCCCACTCACCTCTTATAACCACTAGTTAAGGTCAGTGATCTGACTCAAAGTAATTCCTTTCTATTTCTTTCAAAACAGGGTTATAAGTATACAGAGGAACCGGGACAGTGCTGCGGCACGTGCAAGGCAGAGGCTTGTGTGGTGACTGTGGGAGACAACATTACACACGTGGTCTATGTAATTATCACTGGTTTAATTCACTTTTGGGAAACTCTGCTAGTCTTTTCATTCTTTCCACTCCTTGTATTTGTCACACTTATTTCATGCATCTTTTCTCATGTTAGACACATGCTTATTCAGGAAGGGAGTGAACTCCCTCCACACAGTTTAAACAGTACCTTATGTCATGAAACTCCAGTTCCAAGACTTCTGGAAGCAACTTTGATACTGAACAACGGTTTTCAGAAATCAACATAGAAAAATACACAGGTGAAAGCAATGGGCCTTTATGTGCCTTCAGCTCTGAAAATGTAGCGCCCATTTTGCTCAAAGGACAATTTTATCTGTGGAGGCGATTTTCAGCTCCAAACAGCCTATCTTAAATTAGCTGAGAGCTTTATGACGGGATGAGTCAGGGAAGCCATCAGAAATTCTTCCATGTATCTGAATGGACATACCCATAAAATCTGATGATAAACCCTGTGACACACAGATTATTCCTTCCCAATGAGTCCACATCTTACCCTATTCATGCAAAAAGTTCATCTATATCCAGATAAAAACAGAACTTCTTCACTAGGTTAATGAAAAATGCTTGTGGCAGTATGATAATATGGCAAATAAGTATCAGCTGAAATTCAAGGAAATTGTTTAGAATAATCAAACTGCTGTACCCAGCAATAAGACACTGGGGTTTGGGTGGTTTTTTTCATCTTTATTTAAGATTTTTATTCACTTTAATTTTGACTCCTTTCAGGAAGGAGAATACTGGAACCCACCTGGTGATAACTGCACAGTTTACACATGTGAAAAACATGCTGACCAGTTCATTCAAGTCGTCAGACAAACAAGCTGTCCTGCCTTTAACCCTGATGAGTGTGATCCAGTAAGTACTGTTCTACCAGTTCTCATATTTGAAAAAACTGCAGTGGCTAATGCCAGTGATAAAAGGATCATGGTGTCCAAGGAAAATAGCTAGCAGACGCATCATACAGGAAGTAGCTCTCTTTTTGTCCTCTCTGAATCTGGACCCCATGAAATTTTATTTCAGGAAACCAACTCAAAATTAAAATGGGTGATACATCAATCCTCATTTTGGATTGGGCAGCAGCAAAAAGGGTACAGCATAAGTTTTGGATTCCTAAAAGTGTCAGGTGACACAGATGCAAAAATCATATTGATTTTTTTAAAAAATACTTGAGGGTTTATTCCTAAATTATTTAACACTATAATTTTTTTTTTTTTTTTTTTTTTTTTAGAATTCACTAATTGAAAGGAAAGGTGAAGGAAAAATAAGCTAGTTCATTCAAATTAATACTCAGGGTAGACCAGAACTAGCCCCACACCTCTGGCAAGTCAGTTATTTCATTCATTGTGTTACCTGGTCTGACACAATCCTTTACCTGTACAGGCTTGGTCACTCAATATTTTGACCTACATTTGCTATAAGCATTATATCTGAAATTTTACTACTGAACTTGGATGACGACAAAGCAGTTCTGGTCCTTCTCCATTTCAGCTTTCAAAGAACTCTTAATAATGTTTCAGTAGTAATGTGCCCTTAATATTCAGCCTTGCTTGAAATTAGGTTCCATGTCAATACAAAAAACCTCCCTCTGGTGCCAGAGAAACTTAGGAAGCTGGGAAAGTCTGCTTCAGTATACAGATATGAAACCTGATTTATCTTTATATGTTTTCCCACTAAAGAATGACATCAAGTTATCTGACGATGGTTGCTGTATAGAGTGCCGAAGAACACCGAAGCGTAAGTAATGATAATTTTGTTAAGAGTAAGGAATGATAATATGTGCCTTATTGGATTTATTAGCCCATCTTGTATAGACCAAGTCTGGGATCACTGCTTCTTACTGGGGTGAGAAAGGAAACAGGTGGAAAAAGAAAGGAACATCTCCAGCATGCATTTTAGGGCCTTGGGAAACAAAGATGTGGTGAACATTCCCATCCCGTACTGTTAAATGTTAGGGTTTTTTGTGAGAGGGTGAGGACTATGAATACTCTCCCATTTCCATAGATACATCCTCTTCAAGGAAGAAAGGGAAGCCAGTCTTGGGAGGTGGGTGTGAATTGAGCAGTTGCCACTGTACTGCTCTTTATTTCTGCATTCTGCACCGAAGTTGCATAAGAAAGGGAAAAATTCATCCATCTGATAACACAAACAGCAAGAGTCTTCATTTGGCCTTCAGCAATTATTTAAAAAGTGTACTGTGACTTAATTTCCCATTTCAGCTCCATCCATCTTAGTTTTTGATTACCAACTGTCTATCATACACAGCTATCAACCTATATGCACATATATCTTAACCTATTTTCTTTCGGTTTGTGATGACTTCAGTCTGTATGAAGCACAATACTACGGCTGTCATCAAGTATAACGGATGTGCATCTCCTGCACCTGTTGAGATGACATACTGTGAAGGCAGCTGTGATGCTTACTCACGGTGAGTGGTATTAAAGACTATTGTGGTCTCTTCTCTTCTACTCTTTACATCGGTTATGTAAAGTGAATTGCAAATGATTTTCTGATGTGTCCAACATCCATCCAGTCATCAACTGTTTGCATTGTGGTAATTAACCAGAATTTTTAATAGACATGGTATTGTATTAAATTACCTCAAGATCCCCAATGTTTATCAGCCTGTTCAGTGTCAGTTTAGATTTTGCCCATGTAAAAGCGAGGTTATTTGTTTCTTGCTTTCATCTCACTGAACTGGCTCACTGTGACCTGGATTAACATCTTTATTTTTTTCCCTGCCTTATTGAAGAGTTAGATCCATCAATTTTTACAATTAGGAACAACTTACCTATATTTCACTACAATACTGTAAGAATGGTAATATTGAGCAATAGTCCCACGTGCAAGTAAAAAACTTTTGGTTATGTTTTCTAATGGGTGGGAGGGGCAGTGGTACTTCTCACATAAATTCTGAATCTCTCTCTTTTGATTGTTTTTTTTAATCAGATATTCTCAAAAGACAAACACAATGGAGCACAAATGCTCGTGTTGTCAGGAAATCAAGACCAGCCAAAGAAAGGTGACTCTGACATGCAGTGACGGAACCTACCTTGATCACTCATACACCTATGTGGAGAAATGCAGCTGTGTGACTGCTCAGTGCCTTCCCCAAGACAGCACCCAACAGCAGACAGACCAGATAAAGACCTCTCAGGAACAGGCAAATGTCAAAAATTAGAACTGGAGAGAAGTCGCCAAACAAGGGCTGGACAAAAGACTAAAATAAAAAAACTTTGAAAAAATATGAAAGTGTCAAGAGCAGCTAAAATTTTGGATGAACAGATGATATTTTCTGCATAAAACCCCAATATGTCTTGTCTACATAATTTCGCTTTTCAGTATCAATACATCTCCCATTTTTGCTTTGCCTTTTACCTCCTTGAGAAGTACAGCATAAGGTCATCTTATCGTTTTCTGTTCATTTGTCTTCTGAGAAGTGCTGTAACATGAGATTGAGAGATGGATTTTTAATAACATTTTCATTCCAGTTCATTGAGACAAATCAAAAGATAAATCCAGAAAACAAACAAAAACCAAGGAAAACTGTAACTCTCTACTTCTATGTTTCTTTTTGCGTTGAGGAAAACTTAGACTGCAGAAAGCCATACTTTTTTCAAAACTGTAAACTTCAATATTTTGGACAATTTATGATGGACATATTTCCCTATAAATTTTTTGTGAGAAAAAGGAAAAAATCCTATCATGAGAAGCTGCTGCATACTACGTTTTGTTTACATAACACCATCAGCATAGTAACTGTATGAAAATATGGATTTTTTTGTTTTGTTTGTGGTTAACTGTTTACAGAAGAAGTCTATATATATATATATATTTGCCAACAGGGGCATATGAAGGATTTTTTTTAAAACAAAAGTTTAATAATAATAATAATATTAATTGTAAATTTTTTCTTAGGAAGCTTGTAAAAGTTGAACTATTGCTATTTATTATTTTTTTTGAAAATTGATTTATTGGGTCATTTCTTTCAGAATTAATGTTATCCCATTTCTTAGTCTCAGTCACGTTGTCTGGGTATGGTATATTTTCTTTTGTTTTTGAATGTTGTTTTATTTTTGTTCCTTGGGGGGGCAGTAATGATTATTAATAAATTTTGAGCATTTTACAGCACATCTGCTTTGACTCTTCACTGAATCCCTCACGTGAGAGCTGCTGGCCCCATAAAGCATAGCTCCAGGTCAAAAGTCAGTCTAGGCTGTGGGGCAAATACTTTGTGTTCTAAGCACATCGCTTCAGATGCTATGAATTAGTGAACTTTCAGTAAGCAAGCACATCCGAGTCTGTAATATTTTGTGGCTCCAAATGTTCTTTACCTGACTGACAGAAACTATCCAAAGTATTTCAAACCAGTTGGCCTCATATTTTAGAGCCCACTGCAAAATATGTAAATCTCAAACCTGAAATTGTGCTGTTGTAAAATCTACAGGTTTGCAGCTTTATTTACAGTCCACTTTGAACCAGCCACCCCAGATCTGACTGCAGATTGCATGCTACCATGCAACATCTTTTACACAACTTATTAATAAGTGTTCTAGGATTGCTAAGGGGAACAGTAAAAACCTAAAGGTGATAACCTTTCTCCTACCTTACAACTGGGACAGCTCAGTAGAGGGAGTAGGAGGGTAACAAGCCATAGGCTTTCTGCTCGTGCCCTGCAGCAGCTTAGGCTGCGTTCACACCTGTTTTTCTTTCACAGAACAACCACCACCCCTATATTTCCCCACTCAGACGTGAGCACTGAGTTTTCCGTGAGAATTACTAGTAACATCCTACTTCCTGCTGGCAAAAATCCCTACCTCCCTCCCCGCTTCCTCTTGGCAAACTGTTACTTCGATGTCTGTTTTTTCCAGCCCTTAGGCTTTTTTGCTTCCGAGTGAGGCTCCAGGTGGCGCCCTACTCTGTTCCCTCCCTTCCAAGTAACCCACTAGACATCCCAACGCAGCAGAACTACTGAATTTGTGGCCAGTTCAAAACGTTCTCTGACCTTACCAGGCAAGCTAGGAAATTATTATTCTACTACTCCTTGTACAGAAGGGAAAAGAGATTGCCTATAATATAAAATCGATTATTATGCACTTTGTTAGTCCACAACAGCTCCTTGTCCACAGTTAACCTACTGAAATAACAGATTTCCTGCATATTGCTTCAAGATCATTAGTTGTTTTTCCATGCAAAGCCTGTATCTCAGCATCCCAGAAGCTATCTTCTTCCCTGGAAATGTCTGTGTGTAGTAAGTCTGTGCCAGCAGACACTTCATACAAGTCACTGAAAGAGCAAAAACCAATACAGTGAGAAGGAAGAGAATGGGAGACACGTGGCACATGGGAAGACTGAGAGGTGATAATGACAGGGACAGCAGAGGCCAAAACCAGCCTAGAGTTTGGTGGCATGAGTTAAAAAAACAAACAAACAAACAAACAAAAAACAAAAAACAAAACAAAAAACAGAAAAAGAAGCAAAAGAACAGATAGGTTTTGGTCTTGGCATGGAGAGACAGGAAGCAAGGGACACATAAGCAAAGGCAAATTGTGGAGGCATGCAGAACCTGTACTGAGGAAGTACTGGAATACTGAGGAAGTACTCCTGCCTTGGAGAAGGAAGGATGTCTGCCACAGATGCAGTCCCACTGCTAGGAAAGAGCAAACGGGAACCATCAATTCAAGGGAAGGACAGGGGACAACATTCTTTGGGCATGAAAGACTAGATGAAAGATCTTGCAGGGACTCCTTGAAACAAAACATGGGCTAAATGAAAAACAGTGTGCTGCAATGAATGTAGTAGAACAGCCTTACAGGCTTCCTAAATTTTCCTTTATACAGGACCTATCTTTGCTCTGAGCTGTTTCTGACACAGACTGAGTAATAGCTCCACAGTAAACCTTTCTAAAAACTGGATGAGATCAGTTATCTTTCTCAAAACTAAATTACTGGGTTTTTTTTAAACTATAGATAAATAATAGAGTCAATAAATGATTAGGTGGAAGAAAGTGATTGGCTTGGTAGCTCTTTACTGACACAGGTCCCCCTGAACTGTGCTGGTGTAGATGGTTAATGTATGTTACATGAACAGTAACACAAGAGGGCTCCAGGCTCACAGTTTACAGGCCTGGAAGAACAGATTTGCTGTCAAAAGGGTTTCTTTCAAGGCACTTTGAAGTGAGCAAAATAACTCCTCCTTACTTTCAGGTCAAGAAGATAAGCCATGCCCTTAACTGAGTCGTGAGTCTACAAGCATCCGTTCCACATTACAAGACTTGTTTATACATCACATAATTTTTTATCTTTTCTTATCTGATCATCTTTGAAACACAAATAAGTTGCAACACAGGAATCATTCACCTAAGAAAGAAGTTATATCAGCTGAAGAAAACACCAATATCCAAAGGTTTGGGGTCTAATTTCAGTACTGGCAGTCAGTAACTCTTCCTTGGGCATTCATATATTTGCTCCTCCTTCAGGACTCTTGTTATATAGTCCAACTATTGCATGACCAGCTTATTTTTCCCCGTTTTTCAAACAACATATTAAAACTCTGCAGTGTAAATAACAAATTACTAATAATCACTTTCCAATTATGCTTTGTAATTACGGGACTTTAAATTATATGTCTATTCAGATTTGGGTTAGCAATCCACTTCAAGTCATTCATTTGCCTCTAAAAGCAGGACAAAGAGTGCTTAAACCACATCATGTTCTGAAAACAGCTATGGAAGGACTTAGGATTGTTTGTGGCACAACTCAGGAGCTGGGCTGATAAAAGACAACTCACAAATTTTATAATAGTAAATTTTATAATAGTAAAACCCAACTTAAGGAAGCTTTTTTCCTCTTCAGTAGGTTTTATTCTAGTATTGCAAAAATGAGCAGCTCTATTGCAACCAGGCAGATTAAGATAGAGTTTTAGAATAGAAAAGGCTAGTTCTATTCAAACATTATCAATGTAATAATAAACCAAAAATAAATGCACAGAAAGTACATTTTTGCAAATGATCCAGTGATTGTGAGTATCAATTTTTCCTTACTGTGTTACTATTTCAAAAATTACCTTCCTTTTTGAGTTTTAGATTTCTTTTGGCATTCATAATAACTCTCATTTATAACTACAGTTTGGTTATGAGTAACCAACATATGTTTGCATTATTAAAATAATTGTGTTTACTAACAATTATTCACATAGGGGTTTTTTGCTTTTTAAAATAGGCAGAAACTTATCCTGTCTATCCCTAACTTCTGCGATTACAGTCATATATGCAAATAAAATCCCACTTCTGCCTCCTTCCATTTTAAGAAAGCAAAAGCTGTCCAGGCAGTCAAAAATGGAGCCATTAAAGAGGAACAATTATGAATATCTCATGCACTAAGTCTCACAAAATGCTGTAGACAATTGCATGAGTCTAGTGGCCAATCCTGAAACTAAATCGTTGTATTTGTACTTGCACTACTCGGCCTACAAGGATATGCCCGTGGCTGTTACTGGGATTCACTGACATTAAAACAACCAAACCAGAAATATTTGAAAGGAGTGCGATTCCAAGGCAAATTTGGAACTGACCTGAGTTGTGGAGACTACCAGATGTGATACATCTCTGAATAGCTCTGCATCTGTTCTCTCACTCAGCAAGGAGTCACTCAAAAACTCTGCTCGCAATTTAGCTGATCTCCAGAGAGGTTCGGGGCCAAAACTGGGCTGTATCCCGATATTCAATGTGACACCTACTGAGCACGTCTGCCAGCTGCAACACAGGCACAATATAAGAATCTGCAGAAAAGGCATAATAAACATCATCAGAGAACAAGCTCCTGCCACAACAGAACTAAATTTCTTATTCATATTAGTTGGTGGTTGCTCTATATTCCAGAGAATGAGATTATTCTACCTGATGTAGTTTTATTATTTGTTCTAATATGAATGCTTTTGTGCTTTATGACTTTATCCTAATGGGAATTCAGGCCCATTATTCAGATATCTGCTATTTTACAGAAAATTATCATTGTAACTGCACCAAATTTGGTCAAGTGAAGATAATACAAAAAATACTGAATCACATACCTCATGAAAAGGAGTTGTTTTACAACATTCATAAAAATAGTCATGGTGCACTTGATCTATCCTTTACACTTTGCAAGAAGACTATGGGATCAATATTATCCATCCCTCAGTAATACGATACTGGATTTTACTGACCAGTGTTTCAATAAACAGTATTTCAATCCCAGCTGAGATGTCAACATAAGTAAATTTTTGAACCTAAACAATTTTAAGATTTCCAGTATTATCTGGGCTTTTGGAAAAGGGAAAAAAAAAAAAACACACCAAAAAAAAAGAAAAAGAAAAAAACTTGTTTCTGTGTGCTGGTTTTGGCTGGGAGAGAATCGATTTTTCTCAGAAATGCCAGAATGGGCTGTATTGTCCTGTAACACAACTGCACTATAAAATACATTTAAATCATTGGTCACTTATTTGGTACAAGGAAGACTAATTAAAAGACTATGTAATCTACTCCACTCTGCCCCTTCTGAGCTCTCCAGGCTCAGAGTACACCACAGAGACAGGGCAAAGAATAGTTCAGGTCCGCTCAACTCCCACAAACCTCACAAAACTCATGAGCTCTTCTGTCTGAGTACTAAAGAAGATATCTTTGCACTTCTGAAGCAGAATTTCACACAAAACAGTGATACTAAGCCACAAGGCCATCAAAGCAAGCCTGCACTCCAAGACACACAGAAAAATTTATCAGCATTACACTGATGTAACTACACTGGACATGATACTAGCAGGATCTCAATTTGCCTCAGAGGAAAATACAAATATGCACTGTGACTAATCTCTGAGACATTGAGGAATGGCTTAGAGACTCTTTTTTACAGTTCATCTACCCAAGTGAGCAAAATCACTAAAATTCAAAATGCCTCAGTAAGCACACCTCACTCTCCCAGTTGAGGAAGCACATTTGAGGAACATACAAGGGTTAGAAATAAACAAATAGGCAGAAGTTACCAGAGAGACAGAGACTTTATCCTGCCTTGTTTCACTCATTCTGGTATGGCCACACTGGTGCTATTGCATGATTTTTCGAGCACATATCACAGAATCGTCAGGCCTTCATATGCTGGAAATAAAACACAAAGCAGACCATAAGGATCACAATCTTTCTTGTGTTTGTGATAGTGAAGATAAAGAGGGGAGCATTTTTCTGAAGTCAGGTTTATTTTTTCAATTGTCAATTCACTTTAAGCTAATTAAGATTAGTCTAATCTGGTGATGTGGCCAAGCTAAGCATTCAGAAACATGCCCATATAAAATTGCCCAGTAGCAAATTGTTTCAGTTTTGGCACCTGTGTTTTTTAAAAGCTTATATCAAAGATATAATAAATGTAATACATTTCAAATAATTTCTCATGTACAATTCAGTTCACAAGTGCCATTAAATAACAAAGAATTTAATCACATTCTGCCCCACATGATTCTTTGAAAACTCCTTTTACAAGGGCTCAGAGTAAACTGCATGAGGTGAAACAAATTTATCTGAATGTACCACATCCATGTTGTAAGAGCGTTTTGGGAGGCAGGAAAAAGAACAACAACCCTTCCAAGAGCTTATTCCATATCCCAGGTTTCCACCCCAAAACAACTTAGTGGAGCACACGTTAATCCATCTCAGCAAACTAACATATTAACTTGTGCCCACGATTACGTGTAAAGGGTTGAAAAGTGCTGCTGGGAAACTGCTTCCCAACACCCCTCAATCCCTTTAGGGGTGCCCAGGCCCTGCTGCAGCCCTGGGTCAGCCCCTCTCAGTCCCTGCAGACAGCACAGCAGTGGTTTTCCATCCTGTATCATCTGTGTCAAAGCACACACCGTGCAGTATTTATACAGGTGGTATATACGTAGTATTTATGCACAGGTGAACAAAGCATGCTAGTCCATTCTCCATAAAGTCCAGTTTCTAATGGTACTGGGATTTGGTACAGTTTTATCTTCTTAAGAGGTTAAAAAAGAAGAAAGACAAAAATGTTTTTTGAAAGTATATCCTTTTTCCAACCTCTTTGTTTATATCAGCAAGTTTTTTCTGGATGACCCTGGTTGGCTGGTTGCATTTTACAGCCACCTGTGCCTTAGCAGATGCTCCTCTGGTCTCTGCTGGGAGCATGTCTCTGCTCTGTTCTGAGGATCTTCAGATAAACCTGAGGGTTCTGTTAGTTTGGACACTGGGCTGAATCAGGACAATATGGAAAAGGCTCAAAGCTGTGCATAATCCTCTCCATAAAGTGTGCCATACGTGTGTTCTGGTACTGCTGAGAACCTGATGTGTCATACCAATGAACTTAGGTATCCTCACTGCCAAGATCAAATATGTTGCTTACAAGGAAACAACAGAATGTTGTGCAAGGACAGCCTGTTTTCCACCTTACTGAAAGAGCAATTCTATCCCAGGTTATATTTCTTGAGGCTATGTCTGTCTTGTTATTTATTCTTTGTTTCGTAGTCTTGTTTCATTCTTAATATCCATTGTATCATGTATCTTAATGTGTATTTGCACTTATGATTATATTGCCTTTCCTCTGTTACATGATATAGCCTTCTGATTTTCATTCTGACTACCAACATACAAAGTTTAGAAATACCTATTTTAAACATATTACTTTTCGAAATTACAGTGTGTGTTTATATTTTAAGTTAAATTCAAAAGCTTTTACTTTTCTGAAGAAACTTTGTTATTAGTCTCCAGGAAATACTGGGAGCTGCTTTCAGAATCACATAGGAAGTTTCACAGCTGTGCAGTTGATTTATTCCCCTATCAGCAGTTGCATAGAAGATCAATGGTCTATCTTGTTAACCTTAAACTTCTATACAATACAATAGCAAACAGAGTGTTTTGCTTGAGGCAACAGGTTATTTTGTACTTTTTGTTTTCACAAAAGGCTGTGTGTCATCTAGGATGTGACTCAGATACTTCAGCTTTGTTAGGCAATCTGCATTGATATGTATATGAACTCTTACGTTAAGAGTACTTTCTGCAGTTCATGCCCAAGGATCCAAAAAGGGAACTGATCTACAGGGAAAGTGCAGATTTTTTTTTGTCTATTGTTTTTCGCTGTTTCAAACAACTTTTTTTCTCTTATTATCAGTAATCAAACTGGAGATACTGGTACTACTTCTTCTCTGAAGTCTATCCAGCCTTCTCTCTCTCAAATGAATGTCAGAGATAATATGATGTTTGCAGGCAGAGATGATGTTTTATTGGCTCTGCTGGCACAGTTCGAAAAATTAAGTGAGCTTTTTAGCACAACAGCCCTCCAGTGAGCTTCAAAAAAAAGGTGACTAAATATTTTGTAACCAGAGTTATTTCTTAGGTAGTCTGCCTAAGAAAGTGGTGAAATCCAGCCAAATTCTACTCTTCTAGTGCATTCACCTGAAGCCAGGAGACTGGATTTGCTCAGTCAGGGCAAAATTTGGCCCACAGTCAGCTTCAGGAAAACATTAGCATCATCAACACTTGAAGAAAAATCCTGAGATATTTTAGAGTTATGTCCAAAATCTTGCTTTCTCTATGGATTTCTGTTCGACTATGAACACTCTGAACACTTAGTAGTGCTACTCGGAATTATATATATAGTTATATGTAAAAGGGACTCATTGTACTGATGCAACAGTGTTTCTTTACTTGCTGGAGTGTTACATTCACATTTCACTACACTGCATATAAGACACATACACATGCAACAACCATGTAAAATTCTAAACAAGCAGTGGGTATTTTACCTGTAAACAACAGGGGTCTTGCGTCTCGAGGGTTCATTCCCAGCAGAAAAGATTGGTCCCTCTGGAATTAACATTGGTGTGTTCGGGGCTGTGATGGTTGTTTGTTTTACTGAATCAGTTTTCACGGCAGGATTTTTCAGGGTCCTCCACTTCTATCCATGCGTGTGACGCCATTAGTTGCTGGTAGCGGACAAAGTCCTCCTTCTAACTGGAAAAACTGCTTCGCCCTTGACATCTGCAAAGGTTGAGGGTAGTTGCCATGTTATCTCTGATAATAAATCTCCTATTCATTTTGACAAAGGCTTAGATATTTAACAGCGTCACACAAATTGAATCTATACAGAGCAAACAGTCAGAGACTGCCATTGTGGATGAGTTGTATTACCTACAGCCTGGTGCCTAAAAATGTCCTTAAGGCATGGTCTTGGCTCTACTCCAACACAACGCACATGCTGACAAATCAGAGCCTTGTAAAATAATTACTGATAGATAAAATAAGAGCTCATCAAAAATGTACTCGTTGATGAAAAGATCAATTTAAGTAATCAAGACAGTCTGTTTGTAAGCCATGTGAAGGCTACAGAAACACAGAATGAGGATTGGGATTTTAGTTGAAGTATTTCTGCAAAAATCATGCAGCAACATAGGTAACATTCCTTTAGAGGAAGGAATAAGTAACAAGGAAAGTACTCTGGCTACTCTCTCTCCCTCTTTTTTTTCTTCTCCATTTTCTTTTTTTTTTTTTTTTTTTTATAGTTTTCTGATTGCATTTCATTAAGAACATTTCCATTTCAGGGCTGTGGAGTACTGCTTAACTGTCAACTCAGCAACATTCTTAAGAATTTATGAAATTCTAAGCTGATGAATAGCTGCGCTGGAACAACTGGGATTACTGATGCCTGTAAAGTCAGATTCCACTTAGTACCCAATTCCATTCCACATGCTTATTCAGAAATGTAGTTTAATAGCATAGGCATTTCAGAACAAACTAAGTGCAAGCAATGGCATTAGTTTTACCCTAACAGCCAAGAACTCCACTCACATGAACCAGGATTTTCCTGTGCTAAGCACCATAATATCCTATGGTCTGAATCAATTCTTTGAAATACGCTCATACATGCTTTGCCAAACTAGATTAGACTTTAATTATGTTTACGTCTCTCTGAATTTTCCTGTTATTATTTATCCAGATTTTTATTAAGCCATGGTGATGCTTGTAGTAGAAGAGCGTAGAATTAATCTCCACTTTGCAGTACAAAGGTGAAACGTGAGAATTCTTAAAGATAAAACATAACAAAAAGACACGGAAGAAAGGGGAGAGAGAGAACAGTAATAAGCATCTAAGGTTACTTATGCTGTTTACGAAGCTTAAATGAAACAGACAACTGCTTGAAACCAGGATTTTGCCGGTTATTTCTGTAGTGTGCCCCCTTCTCTGCTGGTTTTCAGACAGTAGTCACTGTGTTCATGAAGTGAACAGTAGTCATCAAACAGAGGGAGGGATCAAAGCTAACTAGTGACAGAAGCTTTTATTAAACTCCAATAAGCAATGTCACTTAAAGGAGACTGAGATACAAGGATGTCCGTGCACCACCTCCAAGACAAATAAAATTCAGAAGCATGACGCCCTTTGCATGGCTTGCCCAGAACAGCACAGAAAGGAATTCTTTACACCAAGTTGTTTAACTCTTTCAGTCACAAAGGCCAGCCAGTATCTTTAGTTGTGTTTGGTTTAGTTTGGCTCCAGGATCTTGAGGTAGAAATAGTTACATATCTCATTCACTTTTTCACTTGCTACCTCACACACAATCTCAGCTTCCTTACTCATCCATATGTACCCACTTCCTCTGACACATTTCTTCATTTTGTCTCCTCACTCATTCTTTCTAGGTATTCTCCCTGTATGATCTCCAAGTCCCATTTTCTTTCTCTTCCCTCTCTTCCAGTCTGTGCTCCATTTTCCATCTCCCTTTGGCTTCTGTAAGAGGTCACTGTCACTGTCATAGTCCAGTAGCAGCAACTGCAAAGGCCAAAACAAAAAGGGGCAGTGAAGAGAAAACTCATGTGCTGGTAACAGTTGAGCTGCAACAGAAAGTCATGAAGTTTGTGAAGCAGGTTAGCCCTAAAGAATGTTTAAAGAAAGTTAAAGGTCTTTTAGCTTCCATTTTGTTTGATTCTTCTTCAAGCATAACCCATATGCCTTTTAACTTAATAGCAACAACAAAACCAATGACAAAGCCATAGAGGTAGTGAACCCAAAGGAATCACAAGATCCCCTGAGCCATGTGTTTGTGGAGCATTCAAGGGTATTTGTCAAAATTATCACTTTGTGATTGCTCAGCTCTTTCCAATGCTGCTGCCACAGGTAGGGTATTGAGTTGGGTGGATATTTTCTCTCATCTACTTGTGTTCGTTTTTATGCTCAATGCACAGAGTAGAAGCAGTTCTCATCTGGGTAAAACCAACACCAGCTCGGTGTTCTTGTGTTACATTAGTGTTGGGGAAGGGGGGAAAGCCTCAAACTTACTAGCAAAGCAAACATGTTTATCAAAAAGGTTTGATTCTGTTTCCCAGTATCTAGTTTACTTTTCTGCTGTATTACAGAAAGGTTAAGAGTTTGATTTGGCATCCATTAAATGCTTTACCATACAATAGAAATACCAGGATCTGTCTGAGCTAAACATAACCCCCTGGGATGGCATCAGCACTCATATGAGTTCTGGTAAATTCTAATGAACAGTGCTTTGGTTTTCAACTGTAGTTGACAAGGCATGATTTTCAAACAGAAGCAAGATCCCACCAAATTCCATCATGCTGCAATATGTTGATTTGTTAAAAGATATATCAAACAATTCATACTCTTGCCACATTCTGGACAGCTGGATCATTCCGACTGAAGTATTTCTGCCTCCTCTTTCCAAAAATACTGGCACAAGTAGATCGAAAGTCTCTACTTAAGACATTAGAAGGCATTAAAATCTTGACAAAATCATAGCAATTGAAAAGAAGGTCTTTGCATGGAAAATGTCGTATAATCACATCTGGCAGTGCTATGAAGTAAAAATATTACAAAGATTCAGGAGCAAATCAAAACTGGAGTCAGTTATGTTCAAGCTAATGTATAACGGATGGTTCAGGATAATAATTCATATCAGTAGATATGCTGTCATTCAGCTTCTGTGATTCTGCATTATACATTGCCTTGCAATAGGAAGCACTTTGCTCACTTAGTAAGCCCACATGGGAAAGGATACAATTATTATCAAAGTATACATTATTAAAGGATTAATAACATTTATATGAGCTTCTGTAGAAGTCTTGTCATTGATTTCAGTGGGAGGTGAATAATGTTCTACATATATTAAATTCTTACCCAGCTGTGAAGAACAGAGGCTAGAAGGCTAATCACTAAAATAGAAGTGCAAATTCTTCTGTTTTAGCAAATTAGCATAATTCAAGAAAAATATGAATGTGCATAGAAATCTGTCATGACTTTCACTGGCTGGATTTCTGGACCACAGAAAAAATTATCCAAAGACAGTTCTTTTCCCAAGGTGTTCTTCAATAAAACAATTCAGATAATCTTCCTACCTGTAAGCACACAGGAACAACTTTCCCACATTTAAATTCAAGGGCCATTGAATAAAAAACGGTCTGAGGAAAATTATTTTTAAAGTAAGTTTTGGTGTAGAGCTGACTAAATCACATGCATGAATATACTTACATTACTTTCAGTTTATGAGCAAATATTAGCTATAATAGTGACTAATTAGCAGTTACACCCAAAAGAACAACCATGTGAGTTTCCTGACGTTCTCTTCTGTTCTCCTTGGTTTCAAAATATAACATGCCAAAGGTTTTGCTCCATTCAGAACTTTTAAATGCTTTTGATCCACAAATATCCTAGTAAATAATTCTAGAGCCAGATGTCTTTTTGGGTACAGCTAATGTCTCTTATGTACAAAGTGAGCTCATTCAGTTCTTTCATGACTGATCAAACTGGAAGTTCTTTCCCAAAGTCTCGCTTGTCATCGATCTTGATATACGTAGGATTTTGCTTCTGTTAGGAAATAAGTAGCACTAAATGGAAAAACCCACTGGATTGTCCAGGTGTATATACATAATGGTCTGTGGTTGAGACTCCCTTACCCTTCACAATTAAGGTGTGCATATGTTAATCCAAAAACATGTGTTATTACATACAAGAGTCCCAAAAGGTTCCCTCACAGTTGACATGATCATGTTCAAACTGAAGACAGTGGAAAAACTCCTTATCAACTTGAAAGGGAGCAGAAAAGAAGTCAATTTATCTCTCAAATATATATAAAATGTGCCTGGAAAGTCCTTGAGTTGACCAAGTTTGTGTCTTGAAACTTTAAACATTACTGTGAAATTGTAGTTTGAAATGTCACAGAACTGCTGTGCCAAACTCGGGGCTGCTGTGCTACTGACCTGTGAGCCACAAAGGACAGGCGTAAGGCAGTGCCTGTGCCCCCCTGTATGGAAGGGCACAGCGGAGCAGACCTTTGGCTTCCTCTGAGCATTACTGAGGGAGGTGAAACACTTCTTCCATGAGTGAAACAAGAGAGGACTAGTTCCTTTGCTCACATTAGGACAACCTGAAAGGTACTTTAATTTGCTCCTGGTGGCAAGGTACAACAAAGGCCTTGCAGGCAGAGGAGCCCATTCCTACCCTCAGCACAGGAAAATATGGGGAGAAGGGTTTGCATTTAAAATTAGAAACTTTCAAGAATTAGGGTTATTTACTCTAGAAGCAATCAGTATTGATTTCCTGTAAATGTAGAATTTGTTTGTTCTTTCCTGAAATATTTATTAAAAATTATGTAGCCAGGAATTATTTAGCCAAGGATAGATAGAGGACTCAGACACACAAAGAAATTTTGTGCAATGACATTCTGCAAGGACATCCTATGGCTGATAAATTCAATGACTCCTGACTCTAAGCACACTGCCATAACCACTTCTGTAAGAGATGATAACCCTACCATGTTCTTGTTAACTACTTTGATTCTTAAGTAGAGAAAATTTATTTTGATACTTTTTCTATGAATATTTCTTGCATTATACATCAAGATTCTTACTGTAAATTGTGTCCTGCCCATGTCCATACTTAGACATAAATAGAAATGCCTAGTTTTTGTTTCCCAAGTAGTTCCATTCCTTGATGTACCCCATTAACAGATGGGTTTGGAGAGCTTAACAAGTTGCTTAAAACAATTCATCTTAGTTCTAAGCACTGGGTATATGAATTTAAATATTATGCTCTACATGGACAATGACTTACACTATCTTATTTTAGCTATGGACTGTATGTAATATGAATATGGAATACCCTAAGAAAAATGTAATTAACATCTTTTTATCTTCCTTTTTTCACTGAGATGGGAAATTTCAAGCACTTCTGTATGCAATGTTATTTAATAAGCTACTTTGATATTTACTCATGATTCAGATGCTAACAGAAGAATAGAGTTAACAGGTTTGAGTAGCTACTTGAGCTACAATAAACTGTAACTGGGAATTGTTGTTATCAGGGCTGGGAGACATGTCTTTATGGAACACAATTGCACTTCTGCTTCTCCAATTCCTGTCTTGATATTTCCTAATATTTACTTTTTTTATACTCATATTATACCCCTCTTTATTCCCTCTTTTCAGAAGAGCAAAACATGCTCCTGCACTCAGAAACAATAATTGAGAAGAGAGGCTGCTTCAGGAGTACACTGAAAGCATCTGTCCAAGGATCTGACTTCCATGAGGGATCAGGAAGCAGGAAATGCTGGTGTGTGGTGGGGTTTACAAAGCAATAGGGAGGGTGGATACAGGAGTACAAGCAGTGGTGTTGCAGGCAGCTCAGGTTGGATTTAAAAACAAGTTGGAAGGCCGTTTAGTAGGACGTTTAGGTAAATAAAAACAGCTTGGAGTTGCAGAGAAGGCTGCTGTCTGCGGATGGCTGAGTTTGAAGTTTTAGGCACAGGAGTGAGGGCTGCTGTAGAGTATGATGCATGTAAATGGATCCGTGAAGAAAAAGTAGAGCAGCTGGAGAAAATTCACAGCAGTAGACCTTCACAGCCTTGTCTGCTATTTCCTGTCAGAGAACCAACAAGCTCAGCAATGATATGGCAGCAAGATTTTTATTCCCAGGGACTGGGTTTCATAATAAAGTCTACTCTATCCTGCATAGGATCCAAAGAGTTTATACATTAATCAAAAAATGTGAGGAGATTCTGTGTACATTGACATGAATTTCATGAAGAACCTATGAGAGGCAGGTATTTGGGTGGTGACCTTCAGGATCTCAGGCCACCTCTTCAGCATTGTATAACTTCCTGTTTTCACTGAGTCAGTTTAATACCATACTATCTGCATTTAATCTGATTTTCAAGCTTCTTATTGGTAAGCAGAATACCTCAGTACTTTTGGCTATGACATGCAAGAATCTAAACGAGATCAGAATCTCGCTCATTATGTTCAGAAAGCTGTAAAAATAGGTTTTACTGTTCTTTGTAAATGTTCTACAAATTCAATAATTTCATCCATTATTGAATGTGATCCTGAAGTACAGTTGAATTTGGGTGAAATAAAATTGTTAAACTCCCTTCATTGCAGATGTATGTCACAAAAAATGAGAAGAAAAAAAGCCTGGTTCATTTCAAATTCTCTTTGGAATTTGAAATTAGAAGTGAAGAAACTAACCCCCCTACAGCTATCAGGATCATCTCCTTTGACAGTTCCAATATATTTATTATGGTAAACTAGCAGAGCAGCATGCATATGTCTGCATACACCAAAGGTAATGATCAGCAAATAATAAACAAAATGGGTGACTTGTAGCCTCTCCCAGAGTAAAGCCTGATTCCCTGAGATCCATCAAACTTCTGCTTTGACTGGCCCTTAAATACCATATGCAAAATGACAATTAATTTAAACCAAGTGAGAGTTGTTTTGCTTCTTCTTTCTGTTTGTAAAGAACAGTACTTAAAACTCACCTCAGCAGTAAAATAACAGCAATCAATACAGATCTATTACTCTGAAACCTTTTGCTGCAACTAGAATTAGTCCAGCAGTGCAGTCAAAGAAACACGAACATTCTTACTGTGCTTTGTATCCTATCCATATTTATACTCAAGCATAGTCAGAAACAACCAGCTTTTGTTTCCTAAGTACTTTAAGTGAGTTGCAAGTGGTCTGGAACTCAGTTTGACTGCTTTATCTGCCCCAGCAGTGGCAGACAGCACTTTGCTGAATAGTAATTCTTGCTTGGTCTGAAAATAAAGGATGATGCTGTGATCTGTGGGAAGCAGAAGCTTGATTACCCCTATTCCTGCCTAGCTTCTATGTCTCCTTAGACTGGGACAAGAGAAATAGTACCAAATTCATATCCATTCATTGCCTCTCTTATTCTGTTTGCTGGCTAAAGAACAGCAAAAGCTTGCATTGATCTGAGGAACAAGAAGACAACGAGCTACGGAATGATAAGCTTGACTCCTTAGGCAGAAGTTTAGCTGAGCCTCTTAACTCAGTCAGCACTGCAGACAGGAATTAAACATAGAGCCCGGATCCCTCATACAGTATTCAGACTGAACTAAAAGTCACCTGCTAATATGGACATAAACTCAGTGTGTCCAGTTTTGAGGACTTATGCAGCACTAACAAGCATACTCAAATCTGCACAATTTTTCAAGGAACATAGGCAGAAATTCAAGTATCATTGAGAAAGCCTCACAAGGAAAAATACACCAAAATCTGTTCAACAGCAGATTCTGAAGTAGGCAAAGAATGCAAATAAAACTCAAGAGTGATTTGGGAAAAAAAAATTAAAAAGAGGGGCTACATACAATTATTTGGACAGAAGAAATAGTTATGCCAAGCTTGTGGAGCAGAAAAACAGAAGAAAAAAAATAGCTATATCTAAGTCTCCCATCAAGGATTCAAAAGGTCAGATTTGGCTGATGTATGTTATTAGTATCCCACAGAATAAGCAATTTATGAAATAAAGAAAAGATACACTGACAAGGGAAATGCACAATAGTGTCAAACACATAACAAAGTGCCAAACAGGTAACAAAGCATCAGTCCTGGTATTAGTCCAGAAGGGTAAACTCAGCACTATGCAGTAGAAGAAAACAAAACTAAAACCCAGCCAGACAAAATAAATGAGAGCTATAAACATCATCCTAACACTGTGAGAACCAAGCAAGTGCTGCAGGTGAAAAATCTAGCAGCTGAGTTATCAGACAGCATATACAATGGAAAAGTTACGCTTTCAGCTGAATTAAGTGCACGATTGTGCTGGATTGATCGTGGCTGAATGCCAGGTCCCCATTTCTCCCCTAGCACGGGCTCCTCTCTACATGGTTCCACAGTTCCTGCCAGGAGCCTGCTCCACCACAGGCTTCCCATGGGGTCACAACCTCTTTCAGGCACCGACCTGCTCTGTCATGGGGCCCTCTGTGGGGTGCATGGATCTCTGTTCCACATAGACCTCGATGGGCTGCAGGGGAACAGCTGCCTCACCATTGTCTGCATCACAGGCTGCAGGGGGAACCTCAGCTCTGGCACCCGGAGCACTTGTACCCCTACTTCTTCTCTAACCTTGGTGCCTTCAGAGTTGTTTCACGTATTCTCGCTCCTCTGGCTGCAATTGCTTCTGTGCAGTAACCTCTTTCTCTGTCTTGAGTATGTTATCCCAGAAGCGCTACCACCATCACTGATGGGCTTAGCCTTGGCCAGTGGTGGGTCTGTCTTGGAGCCAGCTTGGCTCTGCCTCTGGCTCTGGATCTATCAGACATGGGGAAAACTTCTGTCAGCTTCTCGCAGAAGTAACCCCTGTAGTCTCCCTGCTATGAAAACCTTGAGACACAAAACCAATACAACAATGAACCTAAGTACATTAAACAAGGTAAAAATGATTCAGTGCATACATATATGGATTTCCCAACTTAAAAAATGGCACCCAAACATACTGACAGAAGATGAGACATGGCAGCTTTTCTAGGAGCCTGCTACAGTGACCATGAAATGGTGGAGCTCGAGATCCTTAGGGCAGTGAGGAGGGTGCACAGCAAGCTTGGACTCCAAGAGATCAGATTTTGTCTGATTCAGGAACCTGATTGGTAGAGCACCAGGGAATAAAGCCCCAGAGGGCCCAAGAAAGCTGGTTGATATTCAAGGATTATCATCCAAGCTCAGGGACAATGTATCCCAACAAAGAGGAAGTCAGGCAAAAGCACTCGGAGGTCTGCATAGATGAACAAGGAACTCCTGGGCAAACTCAAACACAAAAAGGAAGTCTACAGAGGGTTGAAGCAAGGACAGGTAGCCTGGGAAGAATACAGAGAGATTGTCAGAGCAATCAGGTATCAGATTAGGAAAGCTGACAGAATTAAACCGGGCCAGGGATTTCAACAGCAACATGAAAACTTTCTAAAGGTATGTGGGTGATACAAGGAAGACTAGTGAAATTGTGGGCCCTCTCTGGAAGAAAAGAGAAGACCTGGTTACCTGGGATATGAAGAAGGCTGAGGTATTCAATTACTTTCTTGCATCAGTCACCTGTAGACTGATGAAAGGAAAGAATGATTGAGGCTATCAGAGAAAGGTGAGAAGAACTTGAGCAGGACAAGCCAAGGACAGCAACTAAACCTCTGCAGAGCTAGGTGGAGAGGGTGTGCCGGATGCCCTGCTTAAGTTAATACCAACTTAGTTTACGTTAACTATACGCTGTCATTACTTTACGTTACTTTCCACATGACAACAGTCTCTTCTCTGACCAACCCAACTATTTCATTTTGCCAGTTGACATGGTAAGCAAGGACTTCGCAGATCTGAGGCACAATACACAGGCACAAACCCAACCTGGGAGCAAAACCCAGGTCCCAGCTACCTCTGGTTTTTCACGCTTGTGAGGAGGTAGAAGTTCTTAACACTAGTGGAGTTGTAGTTTGAACACAGAAAGCCAATGAATTTGGCTTTCACTAAGAGCCTTAATACTACCACTACCTAAATTCTGAATGCTTACCTTTGCCACCCTCATATTATATGATCTGCTTTCAGGTTGTAATTACAGCATTCATGTACAGTGTATATGATATTCACATTTTATCTGGCATTTGAAATTTTACATTAAACTAATATAATCAATGTCTCAAGTTTTGTCCCTACTTCTGTGCAAGAAACCAGGAGGAAAAGGTAAAATTGGAGATATTATATTATATCCATACTCAGAATTATTTAATTTACTGTTACAAGAGGTATTTTTAGTGATCAATCCATTAGTATGTATTTTTGATACAAGGTCAAAATAAGAGTAGAATATTTGTCAGCCACATTCTTGGCTTTTGCAATTTACTTCTGATAACTTCCAATAACTTTCCAGTAATTTGTGTCTGTCAACTCTACAGATCTATCTGGAATTAATTTCCATGTCAGTTGGTGCTGAGATGTCAAGATAAGCTTCTGGGTTTCACACATATTAAAACTGAGAAAGCCAGCAAAAAATGCAGAAAAGAAACAATAATTCTTTCAACATCTCCCTGAACCTTCCCTCTTGGAACAAAAGTCCTTTGTGTTAGTGCTAGATAATACAAAAACAGTGGTCTCTTAGTGTATTCCTGGTGTACATTAACAATAAAAACAGGCACTTAAGTTTCCGTTTTTAATCAAAACTTGCTTATGGGATTTCTTTCCCCTCATACAACTGAAGAAGAGAGCTTTATCCTTCCTACCTATTTAGTAGGTAAGGAGGATAACTCTCTGGGAAACACAAAAGTACTTGAATTACTTTCTTTTAATCTGCAATAACCACTTGGAGCGACCATCCATGTGACCAATTAAGATGTTCATTTAAACTTTTCTGGGTTTTGTGATACTTTTATCTACAGATGTGATTCCCCCAGCAATCAGTAAAATGTCGTAACCTGGTAGTTTTCAAAATTTCATTAGCCAACTAACTTTAGTGACTTGAATTTCTTCTGTACCTGTTATTAACAATTTCACCCTCTCCTTGTGGTGGGGAGGGAAGAAGAGAGAGAGAGGCTGTATGGTTGGATAAGCTGAATATTAGAGCATCATTTGACTGTCACTATTCCCTGGAGATCAAAAATTTCAGTCTAAGCAGCAGCAAACATAACAACTCCAGAACACATAACAATTTGAGAGAGCTATCTGGACAACATCTTTTGGAAAACACCTTTGAATACAACTGGGACAGCCTTCACAACAACCTCTGTGCACTGATAAATGTTTAGTGAAATAGCATATTCAAGTCTGACATGCATTGCTTTAGTCACAAAGAGTTATAATGAGTGAAAACAAAAAACTGTCTTAGAAGAAAAAGCAAGTGTTTGATATTAACACTCTGCTTAGCAACAACTCCAGTAGAAGAAACAGAACAAAGGAAAAAGCAGCCTTGACCCCAGGGACACACTAGTCATCCTAGGTATAGATACCTTCCTCACCTTTACCAGATGAGTAGAAAAAGCACTGATTGCCCCCTCAGAAAGCTCCTCACTTTATCAGGATTGCCTTGCCCTCATACACCCAATGGAAAATAAGAAACTCTCTCTGTCCCAAAGTAACACAAGAAGATCCTGACTCTCTGTTATGTCTTTCATGCAGAAGTGGGTGTACCTGAGATGGGAAGCAAGTTCTGCTACTTCTAGCCATCACCAGTAGCCTATTGCTAAATGTATATGCACATTAGTTGCTCAAAGGCTAGTTTGTTGGGTGGCTTATTTAATTGTTTAAGTGAGACTAGAGTATATTTATTTAATACTGATAACTGGTAACGTAAACAAGAAATCATTTGCCTTCTCTATGTACAGATGAATTTATATTCATTAGGAGTACTGGCACAGAATAAAACAATGTTCTATGGGCAGGAAATGCAGTATTTTCTTTTCTCCTCGTTTGTTGAAGCATAAAGATACAGGTCTAGGGTGTGTAAACAGCTTACTACTGATTATGAAGATGTAACTTCATTAAACATCCTGGACATTTTGACAGAGAAAATGTTTCATGCTGTAGAACACCAAAATGTTGACTTAAGTACCTCAACATTGCCATAGCAAGCTACCACTTATTTCAGTCCAGAAATCAAATCCAATGAAACTTCATAAAGAAAATATTTTTTTATTTTATAATACAGCAAGGATCTGATATATTTAGAGCTAAACAAAAGTGGAGATAGGGGCTGAACTGAAATAAATTGGAAGAAAATTACACCATTCAGTTCACTAACACCTGAAACCAATATTGTATTATACCCTCCTATCCTTTTACGGAAATACTTTAAAATGTATAATTGCGGGAGAGGATTTTGATAAGAAGCCAAGGGAGTTAGGCATTTGGCTGGGATCACATTTTGCAATTAGAACACCTTCCAGACTTAGCCTCCTTCCCCTGCAGAAACAATAAACATCAGCAGAGACTGCTGAACTGAGTCTTACAGACATGTAGAAGGTAAAATTGTCCTATTTTACCCAAAGAAAGTCCTTTCTACACATCCTCTCTGCACATCCCAGTATATTTTTTTTTGGCTCTTTACTCATGTGGATCCCTCATCCCAGTTATATCTCCCAGGTCCCTCTTCCTAAATCTCCCACTGAGCAGCAGCCTTTCTTCCATTTCTTATGATGAAGGTCTTTTAATCCATTAGCGACCTTCATTCCTGTAAACTGGCAGGAGGCTTAAGCTGAAGATGAATTGAGGGAAAATGTTATGTGTATATCAAGTGCTGGACAGTGCCTTGTTTTTGCCAAACCTAGCAGTTCTAAAAGAATTGTTTCATTAACTTTGAATACTTTTGTCCATCTTTTACTATGTTAAAGCAAGGTCTATTGACCTTGGAAAGAGATAGAAATCTGCCCAGAGCAAGTCATCCTACCTATCTCCAATGCCAAGCTAAAAAGCATGAAGTGACGTGAAGTAGCAATACTGTCCATGTTTATCGTAGTATGCATTCATTCCTGTCTTTGAAATGATAATCCAGTCAAGCTGTAAAAAGCCAATGTTCAGCAAAAAAAGTCTTTTAAACCTTCACTGGCAAGGCTTATAGGCTTGATTCATTGCCTGTTTCTCCAATTTGTAGTTCTCATAACTCTGTGGATGTGAAGGAAATTAAACAGGAATGATACAGAAACAATGCGATAATAATCACAGGCCATAACCAATCATTTTAGACCTATGAAGCTGGTATAAGGCTGCCTGTCCGTCTGAAATTACTTCTAATATTTTCTACGAGAAGGCAAAATCATATTACACAGAGAATTGAGAAGTAGATTCCAAGGTTAAGCCCACCTCTAGCAAATGTAGGTTACAGCACAGGTGAAGCTGGCTTGGTCTTACTCGGATGGATGTCCCATGCCTGTCAGTGCCACTCAAAGGGGTTTCATAGCATACACTCTGAGTGACCATGTGAGAGTGCAGGACCTTTCAAGGTTATTATTCTGCTCTTTTTACAAGATTAGCTGCCCCAATAAGCACAGAGTGACTTTTTAATGCTGGGTCCCCACATATGAAATACTCCACACCTTCTCAGACTTCAGAAATCAAGTGGGTTTTTTTGCCAATGATCCCTGGCATCAGTTATAGCGCTGAAAAACTTAGAACAGTTACTTGCATGCCATCTGCGTAACTGTAAAGCAACACCAAATTAAATTTGTTCCAGGACCTGCTATGTGTGGAGGAGGAGTTGTGTTTTATTTGCAATCATGTTATGTTTCTTTATTAGAATGAACCTTAACAAAGTATATGTACGTAAATGTATTTAATCCTCCCAAAATGCAAATACCATTGGCCAGTTTCTGAGGAAGGAAGAGCATCCTCTGTTTACCTGTTCATTTGCTAAAATCCCCCAAACCCCACCTTTCTACACTCTCTGAATGAATCTGGGACTGAAGCCAAAGTCACCTAGTATATAAGAGTGACAAAGCACAGGTGAACTACTGGTCCTGATCAACTTTAGACCCAACATCCTTGTGCCAAACTCCACTCAAGATGGGGTTTGGCAGGGGGATACGGCTACCAGAATGGGCTTTCCTATTAACAATGTGCTTTTTCCATCAGATAGGTAAGAAGTTGTCTTTTTTACTGGGAAAAGAAAAAATACTCTGTTTAGATCTAGTAATATATTTTAAACAACTATACACTTTGATTCATTTAACAGATGATGGCATTTAAACAAGATTTCTTTATATATTTTCACTGAACATTTAATGCCTGTCTATTAACTGGACAGAGTAAATTTAATATTGCCTCAAACTTCTGTATATAACTACATTTGGAAAGTAGCCTTGAAGGTCAAATCCAAAAGAATCATTATGCATGCCTTAAAATGTCAGCTTTTCAGTATCGCTTATGCCTTACAAAAGCATTTTATTCCTGTTGCATTTTGTATTAGGATTCATTATTAATGTTACGGGGTTTTTTAAAATCTAAAACACTGCATTTTCCAGTTGCTAGATCAGACCACTGGTCAAGCTTTTCCAGTATTTTATCACCTACCAGGGGCTAATACCAGATTCCTCAAGGTTTCTTGCAACTTCTTTTGCAAAAGAGACTAGGAATAAATATTCATATGGTAAGGATTGCTAGTAACTAATTGTGCCTTTATATTTATATAAAAATTACAGATATTGAGTATGAGCAGGACAGGGAGATTTATCTGACACATACAATCCATCATTTCATATGGTTTTTTTTTCTTCTGTTAATGTTATATCCATCAGGGCTGATTTTGGCAGTTTTTACTAGCATGAGTAATCCTGTTAAGTCAATGGAATCACTCAAATTGAAACTACTTGCATGAGTACAAGCTTGATAAGTCAGTCCCATTCATGTAATTTCTGCCATCAGCTAACATTTTTAAATCTGCAGAGTGCCTATGTAAATTTATCTTGCATATAATTTTCAAAACATTGAGAAGTGCAAGTATAATTTTAGGCTGCTTTGTAGTTTGTGCAATAAATGCTAAAATACTGGCAAGTTGATTTGTATTATACTTGAAAATACAACAGTCACGTAGAGTATAAACTTATGTTTAGAGTTATGCAATGTCAGCCAAAAGCATCTTCAGCCATTCATTGAACAGAAATTTATTTCTCCTGTGCAGTGCTAATCTGCTGAACTGCTTTGAAAAATGGGTGATGGTTAGACAGTGTTCAACAAACACCTCTTTGTTTGAATCACAACAGTTGAAAATATTGTCCAATGTCCTGACTAAAGAATACTGCTCCTATCCCATGCCATCTCCTCAAATATTTTGTGCCTGCATTTATATTAGCTTTTATAAATTGATCAAAAAATAATTGCATATGTGGATTGGCAGCTGAATATAGGCTTAGCAAGATGCATCCAAATATTCTTAATAATTACCTTAGTTTCCAAATTATAAAATAGTAAATTATCTTCACTAGTCTTGCTATTGAGAGACAGTTATTTTTATAATAGTCAACAACGTGGCGTTGTGTAATTACTGAATAAACCAATGCAGCTAGAATTTCCTTGGGAATTATGTATTTGCTAAGTAAACAAAAGCCTTTCCTTGAGAAAAATTAACAGACCAAAATACATGTATATACTGTTTTGTTCTGTTACAAAGGTTCCCACGCTAGAATAAACAAACCTTCTAAGATTCTATGCCTGCTGAGATTCCTACAGATGTGTTGTGTGAGGGCAAACTTTGTCCTATTATTGAGACTTAAAGAGGTATTTCTCTCACCCAATGAGTATCAATTATAATGTGATGAATGCATTTACTTACTGTTATTATCTATGATACACAAAAATGAGCAAGAAATGGAAAAAGGTTAAGCTCTGTCCTGTGTTACTTCTCTGTACATCACTAGGGTCACACATAAAGTTAAAGAGAAACAAATTAAAAGCCTAGAGCTGAAAGAAACTGCAGACACCACAGCAGCTTCAGGCTATGGTGGGGCTGCCCAGAGCACTCTCTTCCAAAGCCAGAAGTCTCTTGGAGTCCTTTTTTGGAATGGGGCCTTGAATTCCTTCAAGCAGGCATTCTTCTTCAGCTCTGGGATCAAACACTAAATCTGCTTACATTGTTGACTAAGTTATATTAGAAAAATAATTTTTTTAAAAAAAAGTTGCTCCTGATCCAGTTATTTTAAGGGCAAAGATAGTTGTTCAGCTGTCATGGAGGTGGGCTGAGGCTCTCCAGGGGAGAAAATGCTAAGCAAGGAACATAAGCACCAAAGGGAACTGGGGCTTATGGCACTTCCCCCTCTTCCACCAATTTGTCTTCCAGTTCAGTGACATGGTTCTTATGAATCCAGTTCCGAGTCAGGCAACTCTTCTCACCCATTGTGTAAGGAGAAAAGAGGCTTAATTTAGGGCTAAATTACACAGGCAGTTCTGCTTTGACTGAGAAATTTTCTAGAAGCCTACAGTGCTCAGTCACATAATCCAGATAAGGATTCAGATATCAGTCATTTCATCACTTAAATCCTGTGAGGATTTAGACTTGGCAGGTTGTAGGTACATGTTAGCCAATACGTTCCAAGCACAGTTATTGCATGCTGACTGTATTCAGTCCTTCACAAAATAAAGTTGTAGCCCTTCAACTTTTACGGGAAATGCCTGCCATATTTACTCATAAAATACAAGAGCTTAGAGCACCAACCTAGGAGGTCAGAGTCAGTCTTTTTCTAGACTTCAAAGCATTCAGGTCTGAGTTTGTCATCTCTCAAAAGTCTTTGCCTCAGGTGGGGTAGCAAGAACCCTTGGTCAAATAGACTTACAGCATGATGCTGTAAGGTTTTCTGCAGAGAACATGTGAGTTTGAATCATCTTTGAGCCTATTTCATTTTTTCTGATGTAATAATTACCTCTCCCCTTCATTTTACAGAGATGTATTTGAGGCCTTTGATACTATCTAAATGCTTTGCTTTAGAAGTTCAGATACAGAACATTACTCTTAAGATGCTTTTTACAATTTTTTCACAGGAGGTCAAATTGGAATCCAAATAGGAAGCAAATTCTCTGGGGGTCTTCTACGAAAACAAAATGGTACGTTTATTTATACTGCACATTTGTAATTATTTACTACATCTATACTAAATACTAAAAATGCCTTAATAAACCTTCTTAGCATATCGCCAGTAGTGCCAAATAAAGAGAAATGTGTATTAACAAGCCTCTCTCTCTCTAAGAATAGTAATAGATTTATTGGACAGAAACTACTACACACACCCCGAGTATGGTTATATTTGTATAACCATAGTTAACTAAGAAAACAGATGTGTGTTTGGAGAGGCTGTATGCATATGTGCATGAACATGTATATATAAAAATCAAAGTGGAATATGTGTGCAGGATGTTTGGTTCCTTATAAGCAAGGAAATGAGACCACTTTAGTCTTCTGTAAAGCCAGTGGCTGATGTTGGGAAATCAAAATGTCAGTCTATCATCACTGATTTTCATCAGGTAATGACTTGTGACCATCCTGTACAGCCAATTTCTGGTCAATTCAAAGGAGTTTTGGCCCCCTAACAGAAAAATATAAAACAGAGAGAAAACTGTGATAATTAAGGTTTTTTATTCCCTCCTTAGAAAGAGAGGTGTAATAAGAAGGCAACTACACTTCTGCACCAGTAAGAGGCTGATTTTGTACAGCTTAGGCCTTTGTATGGTTTAGTGTGTCTGAAGCACTCCCATATACAGAGCTGTGAATTTCTGCCTTCCTAATGCAACACAGAGTTTCATAAAAGGGTCAAAATTAAAATGTAGAAAATGCAGATCATCACAGTTGAAAGCAACATCTTATGATTTAACTATTCTATCCTAGGTGCAAATTTTGGTATTGTTGCACTAGTTTTTGGTTTGTTTTTTTTTTTTTTTTCCCTAGCTTCTCTCACAGTTTCAGCAAAATTGAACATCATCCCATCAATGCTGACAAATCTCATAATAACACGTAAGTAAAGGAAATTATTCAGTAAGTATTCAGTTGTAGGGGATGTAGACAGGGGAATCTAATACAAAGGGGGAAATACATTGTTAAAGCAAGCCATCGATACTTAAGAAGAGAAACAGGGTGATTAAGAAACATAATACTAAACTGTTGTCTTCACTGAAATGCAGATAACTAATTAAGATCTAGCTGAACATGTCTATAACCACTTATGGGGTATATGAGTAACAGATATAAGTTGAGTGATGAAGGAATACAAAGTATTATAATGGATAGATAGAAAATAACAAATGGAGGTTGACAGGCGAAAACTGTTCGATATACAAATAAAGCCTTGGAGAAGTTGATTTTCACCATGCTAATGCTGGGGATTTTAAGTCATTCTTTAATGTCGAGTTTTAATTCACAGCCTCAAATCCTGCTCACAATGGCCGTGTGTGCAGCACCTGGGGCAACTTCCACTTCAAGACCTTTGATGGAGACATATTCTTCTTCCCTGGGCTCTGTAATTATGTTTTTGCCTCCCATTGCAACGCTCCCTATGAGGACTTCAATATCCAGATTAGGCGTGAAGTGGTGGCAAATGCTCCAACAATCAACCGTATCACCATGAAGCTTGAAGGTGTAGTTGCTGAACTAACAAAGGGTGCTGTCGTGATCAACAGCAATAGGTAAGTTTATTCATAACACTTGTTTGGTAACCACAGACTTTTTTTTTCAAACTTGCCAAGTACTTTGGTGTAACTGGGGAGAAACAATAAGTCTCAGAATTTTACCAACATAAATAATAAATAAAATGCTATTAATTCCTATCACAGAAAATCAATCTTTCCTTGAAATATTATCTGAAAAATAAAATTTGGATAAAAAGTCCTGAGAAGTTGGATCCAAATTTAGATCTATACTTGATAATGCTGGACCATCTTATTTTTTAATTGGTTTTCTTTCCAAAAAAACCCAAAAACAAAACAACAACAAAAAAGACATTATTTTAGAATCCCTACAGTTGCTTGATACCACAAGCTTATCAAACATCTGGATCAGATGTTAACTAGCATTTTTTCTGCCTTTTCCCAGAGTTCAACTGCCATATAGTCAATCTGGTATTACGATAGAGAAAAGCAGCATTTACGTGAAAGTTGCCAGCAAAATTGGTGTTGTGTTATTATGGAATGAAGATGACAGCATCCTGGTAAGAACTGTTCCTGGACCTCTCTACACCTTCTGAGAGTAGAACAAATCTTTGATTAGGCCAGTCCCTGTCTCTTTAGGGGGCTACTACTGCCTTCTTATCTCATACTGTTGAGCAATTCTTTCCTAGTAAAGATAGGCTTGCATCCAGGTAGTCCTAAAGAAAATTACATGGATTTATACCTAGTGGATAGCAGATGTCTGAGTAAAATAGGATGAAAAATCACTTTCATTATATAATTACCTAGTTGTATTATTATATGGCCTAATTTCCCCTTCGAATAAATATATTTCTCTCAGAATTTCACTTTCCTAGGGCTTCATTTTTGCTGTGGATTTGATTTTCTTCCTGACAAATTGATAGAAAGAAGTTGAGAACAGTATGGATATTACAGTGAAAACTTAAGTCTATGTCAATAGCATCAATAGCTTAGACTCCGCCTTGTAGTTCAAATCCAGGCCAGCTTTTTATTCTATCCTCCAGGTTTTAATTAAATTGCTAAATAAAATACCACAGATCCGACAAAAAATACTTAGAGGCAGCAGGTGCAAGTCTTTTCTGAAGTCTTTAATATATTTTAGAATGTTTATACTAACTTCTATCAACTTACTATCCGTCATTTTAGCTGGAACTGAATGAGAAATATGCCAATCAGACTTGTGGACTTTGTGGGGACTTCAATGGCTTTCCAATTTACAATGAATTCTTTTCAAACAGTAAGTGTTTTAAACAAAAAAAAATAGCTTGCAGGGTCTCCAACATCCTTTTTTTTGGTATTCTTTTATCTCTGTCATCACCAGCATTCCTCTTTCCTATCCTGTTAAATTGTTTACTCAGAACATATGATTTAATCTCTGTTTAAAAATATGTAGTACAGAGATCAGAGCATGCGATTTAATACTTTAGGTGTAAATATAGTGATGGTGCTAACAACTGGTTGCATATTTCTTGCATACCCTTGCTGTACACCATTTTGATATATGTAATTAGCTAACTCCATAAAAATGATCCAGATTTTCACTAATAAGATAAATAATATAGAAATACATTCAATGAAACAAAAGGCAATTTAATTTTGTAAACACTACATTTCTTGTTTCAGTTCTGTCTTAAAATTGGTATATCCACATTTCCCAGCTGAATAGCATAATCTTTTTAAGATCTTATCTTTATCTTTTTAAACAACCCCCAGTTTGAGCATTTTCCTAAACCTTGTCTTACAGCAGTCTCTGTTTTTCAAATCCCTATTTAGATTTTTTTCCTCTTCCCTACGTGGGCTCAGTATAATCTGGAAAGAGTTTACTTTTGTAGTAAAAATCCTGGTGTGCTCCTAGCCATAATAGGCTGAGAACTGTTTTCTAATGTTTACTTTTTCCAGGGTGCTGTGCCAGGTAAATTGAGTCAGTGCTTCCTTTGGAAGGGGTGATGATCACATTAAAAGACTTAAGGAACTAACTGCCTTGGTCAGTCTTGAGCCAAATCTTGAGAGAAGAAAAAAATAACAGGCAGATGCATTGGACAAAACCCCCCAACCTTCATTATATAACTTCTTTTCTACAGATATTAGGATGTCTGCCTTGCAATTTGGAAATATGCAAAAAATGGATGGGCCAACAGAACACTGTGAAGACCCCACTCCTACCCTGCCATATAATTGCCCTGAAAATCTTGTAAGGATCTTTTTACTATTCTTTTATTTTTCTTTCAAATTTATCTGTTCCCTTCTACAGCTTCAGACAGGTCAACAGGAAAAGCCCTCAGTGAAACTAACCTAAAGAGAGCTATAAAATTCTATTAAATAATAATTACACAAAGTAACAATACAAAAAAAAAAAAAAGAAAAAAAGAAAGAAAGCTTCTTTATATTTACTGCAAGTTCTTTACCTTTTTTTCTCCAAAGGATGACATATGCCAGAAAACACTGACCAGCTCTGCATTTGCAGAATGTAATGACCTTGTTGATGTTAGAGAGTACATTACAGCTTGCCAAGATGACTTGTGCCGCTCTGAAGAATCTGAGAACTCCTCCTGCATCTGTGACACCTTTGCTGAGTACTCCCGGCAGTGTGCTCATGCTGGTGGGCAACCCCTGAACTGGAGAACCTCAACTCTGTGCTGTAAGTATCTCTGGAGACCGCCTTACTTTATGCTCAGTAACTAACAAACAACAAGCTCTCAAATGATGCTGAGGATGCCTGAGAAGTTACAGGCCATTTAAGATTGTATTCTTCAGAGGATTCTGATGTACAAGTTCCAGTATGAAGACTTAAAAAAAGCTAAGGGCTTTAATGCACACTGGATTAAACACTACAAACACTGACATGGATACTAATGAGAGTCAAAGTGTAATTTAATTAAATGGGACAGTAAATGAAACAAATAAAGGAGAAACAAGAAGAAAAAATGAGGCAACCTTACTTGCTTGTTTGTATTCCTGTTTCTCTCCTTTTCTCATGGTGGCTACAGCAATACTTGTTCTCAATTATTAACTGATTGGATCTTCACAGGTGTTTGGCTGGTTAAGCACTTATTTATCTCCTCTTGCTCAGCAGCGAGGAGTTTGCACTGATTTAGACACATACTTGCTTATGGCAGGGTAGCTGTTGATACTGTCACCAGCATTTGCTCCAAAACAAAAGCCCATGAGGTACAGCTTGCTCTTCTGGTGGTATCAGAAAATGCAAATATGCTAAAGTTTTAGGAATTTAAGTCTTCCATTTTACTAGTAATACAGGTGTTCGTGGGAAGGGAGCCTTCAGCAGAAAGACAGACCTTGCTGAATTTCTGGGGCCATTACCTTGCTGTCCCTAGAAATCCAGTCACTGAACCAGTTCTACACTAGTCATGGAATGCACATCTCAACAGTAAAATATGGATGTAGGTGATTAAACTTGCAAATTTTGAGAGCTGGTAGTCAATCTGCAGTTTGGTGCGCTTTTTTACCTAGCTGGAAAACTTAAATGGATATATATATTTACATATATAGTGAACTAGAAATACTTTTGAATGAAAAAAAATCAATCTTTCTTCCTTTTAAATTTCAGCCAAGAAGTGTCCTTTCAACATGCAGTACGAGGAGTGCAGCTCCCCCTGTGCTGATACATGCACAAATCCTGAACGGTCTCAGTTTTGTGAAGAACACTGCGTTGATGGTTGTTTCTGCCCCCCAGGCAAGTTCTAAAGTAATCGCGTCTCTGATCTCAAAGAACAATAGCTTACCTGTAGGATTTGGGCAGGTTCCATGTGGGCTTTAAGTCTCATGTATTTGCATTTTTCACAGCTGCAAGTGAAAAGCATTTGTCATGTCTCAGCTGAGAAAAGATACCTGAATTAATTGCCAATACATGTACAATATTTAGAAAGCAGGAAAAAAGAACAGCAAACAGATCAAGACCAGTCTTTCAACCAGCCACCTGTGCTGCAATAAGTCCCTCTTTCAGAGCAGGTGAAATTTAAGAACACAAAGGTTGAATCCTTCACTGAGCAAACTGACAGAGTCATACTGCCCTCAGCACTGGTATGTCCATTCACAACAGCTGCAGATCTGCCTCTAAGGTGATATTTAGGATTTGTAAGAAACAAAAAGGTATGTAGGACACACCTCTTTAATTCATCAAGGTTTTGTCTTGTGTTTTTTTTTTTACTCCAGGGACTGTATTTGACGACATCAACAATTCTGGCTGCATTCCCCAGCAGCAGTGCTCCTGTGTTTACAATGGCAACACCTATGCTACAGGAACTTCTTTTTCAGAGCCGTGCCAGACCTGGTAACCTTTGTTGTTTTTCTAACTCACTGTTTCCTCTCATAAATTTAATGATTTTAATAGTTTATTATATGCCATTGCATCATTGGTAATTGACATGTGTATTTAACTGACCACTACAGTTCCAAAATACCCCTAAAGAATATTATTTGTTTTATTTAGCAACAGCCGTAACTTGCTTTGCGTTCTAACTCATGGTGATCAAAGCAAGGATTTACAATGTTTAGATTTCACATCAGTCAATTAAAATGCTTCCTCTTTGTTTATTTTGTTCAAACATTTGTATTTCTCTAGAAGGAATGAAGTTGCAGTCATTAATGTATTTGCAAATATTTATTTTCTCTGGAGAAAGCAAGAGATGACATAATATAACCTCCATTTCACAATTATTAATCCTGTACCTGTGCACTATCACATCATCTTAGAAGACAGACACAACCTGCATCAGGAGTAAATGTGAAAATTACATTTCCTTATTTATTAGTGTATGATACAATTATATTAAAAAAAAAAGAAAACAAAACCAGAAAACCCACAAAAGATATTTTGTCATTGTGCTTTATGCTAGCTGAAAAAACCCAAACTATTTTTTATCCAATACCTGTTTTGGAGAGTTCACCTGTCCAAAGATAGAGAACAATTAAATAAGCAAGGTGAATGGTTACCGGAGTCATTCTATCACAAGTTCACAATGTTTTGGAAAATCCCAAATCTAGATTCACTGTGTGTCAAACTACAGCCTGAAGGGGAAAGCAGTAACAAACCAGCTGAACCTAACATCACCGCTACTCTGCACCACTGTTACTGATTTCAGCTAACTTTATTCTTCCAGCACCTGCAATGGAGGCCAGTGGAGCTGTCAAGACATGTCATGCCCAGGAACCTGCTCAGTAGAGGGAGGTTCACACATTTCCACGTATGATAAAAAACGTTACGATCACCATGGAGACTGCACCTACGTCCTTTCTAAGGTGGGACTCAGACATTACTGGGTCAGAAAGCCTTATACTGTTATAGAAAGAAAACGTGATCTCAATCAACACTTCTGCAACTTAGCACTTTTGACATGCAGACATTAAATTACCTGCCACTTAGTCAGATGTTTACTATGCTGCCATTCAAATCACAATCATCATTTAACTAGTAGGATGTCATGCAACATTCTTCAGTATGATTAATCCAGCTTTCTTACTGAGTTGCATAATTTTGTCATGTTACCCATATGGTATTTTGCCAAATGGTACCAGTCTGAAAAATTACATTATTAAAACATTATTACATTATTAAAAAAAATAATTAAGATTTTAAACTGAAATTTGTTTCATTTCTGTGAAATTCAAATACAGAAAATTAGTTCAAGTTAGCTGATACATTTCTCTTTGGTTTTGAACATTTTTAAAGAAAATAGAAAAATTAGAAGTTAATGATAATTAAAATATTTAATTACAGACATGTAAGTGAAATATTTTGATCTTTCAGGGGCTTTTTCCATTTGTTTATTGATTTTCTTTTTCATCACCTGCACAATTCAATAAAATGAAATAAAAGGTTGGCTGTTACTGTTCACCTGAGGCATGTTTTATCTGAAATTTTTGTCTAGTATAGATAGTGGTACAGAAAGATGAGAGTTACAGTAGAATCAAACATTAGAAGTTGGGATGAATAAAATCACCAAATATTAATATGGATAACCATCTTGATATCCATATGGATATAATCAATAAAATACAGATTCTAGTTTTCTTGTTCCTAATCATTACAACAGGGCAAAATTGAATCTTCATCCAAAGAGGGTCAGGGGTTTGTGAGAATGTGTATCTTCTTCAGAAACAGAAATATCTTCTCAGAGTTGAGAGAAGGTTTTACAGGGAAAGCTTCTGGAATTAGACTTCCATGAAATAACTGCTGGCGCTTTTTTTTTTTTCAGGACTGTAAAGATGAAACATTCACCATCCTGGTAGACCTACGCAAATGTGGCCTAACAGACACTGAGACGTGCTTAAAGACAGTGACCCTCAACATGAATAACGGACAAACTGTAAGAATGTAAAATAAGCATATTAAAAATGTGGAGAGAAAAGTAAATCAGAGAAAAAAAATCAGTCTTCGTCAAATGCTCAGTGTATACAATGAGTATGTGTTAATTTTAATCAAGAGAAAAGAAACTGATTTTGTTATGAAAATCAGATCAACCATAAATTTGACTTTCTGGAATTTCATTAAACACATTGTACCCACAAAGCAAAAAAAAGCTATTTTGTCTCCTAATTAAATGAAAAAACCCCAAGAGTTTTAAGGTTAGTAACTACAATTAAAAAAGTAACGGATGTAATTCATCACTATGTGTTCAAAGAAAACAAGATGATGCAATCCCCTAAAAAACCGAGAAAGTAATTTTAAAAGTAATTCTTTCACAGCAGGGAAAATTAGTAAAGTGCACAAGGTAGAAATAGGGAGGAGGTGAAATCACCTTTTTATTGAGTATCTGTTTAATTATTATCACCATTATTACTCTTTGGATTACAGTTATTCTTCACACATGGTTAGCAGCCCAGAAAGCCAGCCTAGGCTGCATTAAAAGCAGTGTGGCCAGCAGGTTAAGGAAGGTGATCTGCCCCTTGACTCTACTAGGATGAGACCCCATCTGGGGTGGGAGTGGCTTCAAACTGAAAAAGGGCAGGTTTAGATTAGTAAGGAACAAATTCCTCACTGGGGTGGTGAAAAACCAGAACAGGTTTCCCAGAAAAGTTGTGGATGTCCCACCCCAGGCAGTATTCAAGACCAGGTTGGATGGGGCTTTGAGCAACCTGGTCTAATAGAAGGTGTCCCTGCCCATGGCAGAATTAGAAGACATTTAAAGTTCCTTCCTAACCCAGACCATTCTGCTTCACACAGTTGCCTTTTGTTCTTCTTCCTTACTAGGTCGTCGAGGTCAGGCCTGATGGTAGTGTGTTTGTGAACTCAATCTACACCCAGCTGCCCATGTCAGCAGGTATTTTTTTTTCTGTAACAGTTAATGATACAAGTGCTTTTGAAATAAAGTGAAATGTTTGGTGTCATAAAGAAATGAGAGACAGTACAAACATAGGCAAGAGTTCAAATAGTAGTAAACAGCATTTACAATCTCCTGATTTGCTCACTCTCAGGTTTACTTCTTTCTCACCACCCAAAATTCAATGCAGAAGACATCTGTTTACCTCTTTTACCTCTTTTTTTTAACTACTACCCCTGTGCTCACACTTGCTTAGAAAGAAATTTGAATTTTGCTCTGTTTCAGTAACTAATGATTTCATGCGATATCTCTGACCTCCAGATCTCCTTATTTTCCCCCTCCAGCAGAGTGAGGGCTCCAATGTATTCTGTACCAGCTCAGAAACAAAAATAGAAATATTTTTTTAACTCTTAGTGCCATATAGTTTTTCCTACTTATTCTCTTTGAAGTAGTAATTTCTGACTCCTTATTTTCTGTCAGCAAATGAAGTTAATAACTTGGTAGCTGCAAGCAGATTTTGAACCATAAATTTTGATTTATATTTCTGATTCCTTTTCATAAAGATTGGCTTTATTTCACCTCAGCATTTGCAACAATTGTGATAGAAATTCAAGAAGAACAGTATCATGTTTTCAGCATTTGACCTCATCCTGAGAGTGATCATTTTGTTTTTCACGTGTAGCTAATGTCACCATGTTCAGACCTTCATCATTCTTCATGATCATGCAGACAAACTTTGGGGTCCACCTTGAAATCCAGTTCATACCCATGATGCAAGTGTTTGTGCGACTGGATCCTATTTTCAAAGGACAGACTTGTGGTAAGTGAATGAAATATAAGAAAATCTTGATTAATGCCTTTTGTGTAGTGTGAGCAGTATAAACTTTTCACTGCTTTTCAACAGGTCTTTGTGGAAACTTCAATAATATCCAAACTGATGACTTCAAGGTCATAAGTGGAATAATTGAAGGAACAGCAACAGCATTTGCTAATACATGGAAAACTCAGGCTTCATGCCCTAATGTCCAGCAGAGTTTTGAGAACCCTTGTGCACTCAGCATTGATAATGGTGCGTGCTTCTTATAATTCTTTCTAGTTTGCTGTTTTTCTTCTTTTTGCTCATCCCTAAGGAAAACACATCTGTTGGAAAGCAAAGATAAAAAATAAAGATTTACATAGGTGGTAAAAGCATGCATCTGAAATCAGAAATAAATATTCAAAAATGAAAGCACCGAAGATAAGTAACAAAATAAAGAGTCATAGAAACGCAGCTGAAGGAAACTGAAAGGTCAAGCTGTTTATTCATCCCCTTCAGCAAGTCCTCTTCATTGGTTTTAGGAACCTTAGACCACAAGCTGAGTGGAAAGGGAAAAAAAAAAATAGGCAAAGAAGGAGAGATTTAACAAAGTGTCAGAACTCGCTTCATAGACCAGGGCACTGTGGTTTTGTGACTAATGAAATACAAGGAGTAATTTGTATTGTTTCTTCTTTTCACAGAAAAATACGCTCAGCACTGGTGTGGACTGCTAACTGACAGCAAAGGACCTTTTGCTGATTGCCACTATGCAGTGAATCCCGCTGTTTACCACACGGTACTTTGTTAGACTGTTTTTCCTTTTTGAAACAGTAGAAATGGAATCATTAAACTAGCTACCAGAGAAGGACTGTTCCAGACGTGTCTTATGCAATGCCAGTATCTTAATTTCTGTCCCGCGGCACTTCCTTCTTTCAACATGTTTCTGTTTGTGTTGTAACATTACCTTATTTCAATTGTCTGCCTTGGCTTCAAGATCCTGACTTGTTTGCAAATGAAAAGGCAGCTATTTACTCCTGGAAGGTTTTACACATATAGCAGAAAGCTATGTAAATGCATGTCAGAAGCTTGTTTGAGTATCAGTGAATTGTCATCTCGTCAGCCTGGTATCTCATTAATAGCCACTTGGCACAGAATGCCTATTACCTAATAATCATCATTCTGCTATCAATGTGTTGCAAACCTTTCTGCTCATTAGGAGTCATCCAGGTACAGACACCAGTGAAAGGATGTGTCTGAACTGCATGCTGTGAATAGAGCTTTGTATGCTATTGTGCAGCATATCCATTAATGTGTTTCAGAGGACTGTGAAGCTGTTAAATGTATAAAAGACTTGAAGATCACTATTTCCTAGTAATAACTGCAGACATCAAATGAACTTCCATTAACTGCATTCTCCCCTGCCAGGAAACTCAGATAAAGAGTAGACAGTGATAAACGCTATGTTACTGGGGTCTATGAGTAAGCATATCTGAAGAAGGATTAGGGAATAAGACCAGAAGAATAATGTTCATTGTTTTTTTAGACTGACCATATTACCAGTGCTGAGACTTCATTTTTCTTTCCATTCTTAGAACTGCATGTTTGACACATGTAACTGTGAAAATAGTGAGGACTGTCTGTGTGCAGCTTTGTCTTCCTATGTGAGAGCTTGTGCTGCAAAAGGAATCCAGCTGCAGGGATGGAGGACTGATGTCTGCAGTAAGTACTCTTATCTACCCCATTTCCTAAGAACACACATCAATAAAAACTGCTGATCAGAGATTATTTTCTACTAATTTCTAGACAAATTAGTAACTGTTGAGGAAGGAATTTTCTTAAGTGCACTCCTAGAAGTAGTTCTCCTCTGTCCCCTTAGAATCAATCCATTGCTAGCAAGAGAGAATATGAATAGATGGGAGACATAGCTTGATTGGGAAAGGGACTGCTGTTATGAAAGTGCCTCCATCTGTTTCTGAACTTTGAGTTTCACTACAGCTTTGTCAAAAGTTACTGTAGAGAAAATGTGACATATTAGAATAAGAGTACTAATAATACCACTTGCAAATGAGAGGTATTTGAAGCTGCATGCAGAGTTCTGCTCATACAGCATGTCTGTTTTCAGCACACCAGAAGACATTCAGGGAGATATCCTGTCTCATACTTCAAGGAGTTTAGGAGTCTCAGCAATGAATGGCAACAGCAAATGGAGGTTTCTGAGCTTTCATTTGAAAAATTATTTTCTTCATTGTAGGCATCACTTACTCCACATGTACAGTAGCTTTTCAGATCTCCTCTGGAGAGTATTCAGAAATACATTTACATGAAAGATGCAACATAAGCAGATGTGCACAGTATTGTTTACATTTTATTTCTACTGCCTATGTTGTTTTTCTTTTCCATGAGAATTTACCAGCCAGAATTAACAATCTATTTTATTTTCCTCTCTCAAGCAAAATACACCACCTCATGTCCCAAATCCCTAAGCTACAGCTATACCATCTCTTCCTGTCCACCCACTTGTCGGTCTCTGAGTGAGCCTGATGTCACATGCAACATTAAGTTTGTCCCAGTTGACGGTTGCACCTGCGTAAATGGAACCTACATGGATGAGAGTGGCAAATGTGTGCCTGCTAATGAATGCCCCTGCTACTACAGAGGATCTCCCATACCATTTGGAGAAGTTGTCCATGAAAATGGGCAAGTATGGTAAGTGAATATTATGAAAAACGTTCAAGCAATAGCATACTTAGTTTCTCATTAAAATCTGTTACATTTAAGATGGTTTCATCCTGTCTTCTGAAGTTCAATATGGTGCTCTTCTCTTGAACTTCTTCAGCTTTAAGTTCTTTCATTTTCAACTTTTACAAAAGGTACATATTCCCCTGAGCTGCAAGGTAGGGACAGAAGCAGAATGAAGCCACTACAATGAAAAGTGAAATCGTTAGTGACCTGTTACACCACTTAAAAACACACAAGCCTATGCTTGTGGGGTCCACCCAAGGGTACTGAGGGAGCTGATGGAAGTGCTCAGTGAGCCACTTGCAATCATTTGTCAGCAGTCTTGGCTAACCAGTGAGGTCCCAGTTCACTGGAGGTTGGCAAATGTGATGCCCACCTACAATAAAGGCAGATTGAGGATCTGGTGAACTACAGGCCTGTCAGCCTGACCTTGGTGCTAAGGAAGCTCATGGAACAGATCACCTTGAATGCCAACATGTGATACATATGGGACAACCTGGGGATCAGGCCCAGCCAGCATAGGTTTAGGGAAGGCATGTGCTGTTTGCCCAACCCAATCTCCCTCTATGACCAGGTGACCCGCTTAGTGGATGAGGGAAAGGCTGTGGATGTTGCCTACCTGTACTTTGACACTAGGGCAGTGATTGTCCATCTGTACTGGCCATTGGTGAGAGCGCATCAAAAATCCTGTTCAGTTTTGGACCCCTCACTGCAAGAAAGACATTGAGGTGCTGGAGTAAGTCCAGAGAGGGCAACAAACCTGGTGAAGAGTCTGGAGCACAAGTCTTACAAGGCACAGCTGAGGATGCTGGGAAGTTTAGCCTGGAGACAAGGAGACTTGGGGCACCTCATCACCCTGCACAACTGTCTGAAAGGAGGTTGTTAGCAAGGTGGGGGTCTGCCTCTTCTCTCAAGTAACAGGTGATAGGGGATGTGAGGAAATGGCCTCAAGTTACATGGGGGAAGCTTGAGATTGGATGTTAAAAATTTCTGCACTGAAAGAGTTGTAAAGCATTGGAACAGGCTGCCCAGGGAAGTGGTTGAGTCACCATCTCAGGAGCTATTTAAAAAACATGCAGATGTGGCACTTAGGGACATGCTTTAGTGGTGGACTTGGCAATGCTGGTTGGACTCAATGATCTTAAAGGTCTTTTCCAATCTATATGTTTGTATGATTCTATGATATTTCTAGACTGATAGAGCAATTATATTTATGGGCATTTCTTATTTAATTCCATAATTTTTCAAGTATAAATTTATGACAATACCAGCAAGGAGAGATCTTACAAGAATGTAAGTAACAAGCAGAGACGTATACTCATCACAACCTATGAATTTTCCTGTTAAGCAATAATGGATATCATATGAAAGCAGCACGTGTCATGTTATTGAGGGAATTTTTTTTCTGAGACTGCAAAACAGCATTTTGAAATACCTTTCAAAATTCTGACTTGTCAAGGGATAAGTAGCTCTCCATCTCAATATATGGTTTGAGGGGGAAAAAAAAATATTTTTCCCTCTCTCACAGCTCTTGTGTCCAGGGAAGACTGAACTGCATTGGAGCACCGAACCCAACTCCAGGTAAAAATAATCTTCCACTTATTTTTTTTTTCTTTGTCAGATTTTGAAGAGAATAGTTCATAGAATTGATTCTTCTAAATGGATTTTTAATAGAAGTATTTCTCATTTCGTTATAGTGCAACAGTTATCATAAAAGGCAGGAGTGCACCTACACTAATCATAAGACCTCTTTTTACATAAAGACTTTTTTTTTCTGAAATACTGTGAGGTTTTTTTTCCTGAGAATTCAGTGCTCTGAAATGTAAATCAACAGACTGAACAGGGACAACAATCTCTACTAACTCAAATAGGGAATTTCCAAAGAATTTCTAGATGGTTTTAATGGCTACAGGTGTGGAATAAATACTATGCCATTTCTGTACTACTCTCACTTCTCTCCTTCCTCTAGTCTGTGAATCTCCCATGGTCTACTTTGACTGTAGAAACAACACTGCAGGAAAAACTGGAGCAGAATGTCAAAAAAGTTGCCAGACTCTGGATATGCAGTGTGTAAGTATGTCATGGCTGAATGAAATGGTGCTTCCAGGTTTCGTCTGTGCTCCTACTGCTAAAGTATTTGATCCATTGGATCTACTCAACATCTACAACACAGACACTTTATTCTTATAGCAAAAGCCTAACACAATGTTTTGAGGCATCAGCAATGGGACCCTTAGATCAAAATATAATAAAGTAACATCCAAATTAAATCTTGAGATTAGTGTGTACCTTACTTCAGCTACTGCAGGTAACAAGAACTAGTAGTGAAAAATCTAGGACTCTATCACACACTTGACTTCTGTAGGAGAAAATTAGTGGCTAAAAACTGGCTAGGAGAAATGATTCTTTCTCATAACCTGCTGCATTTGTGAACTTCTTGCACAACTAATAATATTATTCCAGCTAGGTTTTCGTGGCCACATGCCATTTCATAAATAAGTATCTTATCAGATAAACAGATTTCAATGTAACTCAACCAAACCAGAAAGAGATTTTTACTTATTTTTCTTTTAAAAAGTCCATTCAACCACAAATCACCCACTACAAAGTGCAAGATCCAATAAATTTTAAATTTCACAGATTCCACCAGAACAATCAGGATTGGCATACATAAACATTTATCTTTAACAGATTTATATTAAATCAATGGCTAATAACTTCCCTTTTTGTTCCGTTGTCCTAGAAGTACTTCATAGTTCTCTTCCATTTAACCTGCGCAGCGAAAAGAATATATAAAGACATTTTATGAGAATTTAATCTTCCTTTTCTTAATGTGATTATTTCATTCTGAAATTTTGTCTTTCTCTTGTCTCTTTCAGTATAGCTCACAATGTACATCTGGCTGCATGTGCCCAAATGGGCTTGTGTTAGATGGAAATGGTGGTTGTATTCCTGAAGACAAATGTCCCTGTATTCACAATGAAGCCATGTATCAGCCTGGGGAAAAGATCAACTCTGACTGTAACACCTGGTAAATACATCTGTGATAGTAACATTCCTGGTTCCCTCATTTGTCTTTCTGAAGACCTTAAAATAGTACAGCAGTGACAAAAGACTTGGATTGCACATTCAATCAGTAGCAGAACAGAAGTTTGCTTTAATTCTTTACATGAGAAATGTAAAAGACTATTTTAACTCCAGAATCAATATAACATATACCAGGGGTGAGTTGCCAAACAAATACTGATTGCTGGGATATGTCTACTCAAAACAGTGAGTTGTTCTGTTATTAATATATTTTATTCTCTCTTTTAGTGTATGCAAGAATAGGAAGTGGGAATGTACCAAAAATCAATGTCTAGGCACTTGTGCTGTTTATGGAGATGGTCATTATAAAACCTTTGATGACAAAACGTTCAGCTTCAATGGAAATTGTGAATACACACTAGTCCAGGTACTGATAGTTAGCAAAAACAAGTGTGAGGTAATCTTGATCATGTCTGTAAAAATAATATATTTTTAAATGTTATTCTCTACCCAGGACCATTGTGGGAAGAGTGGCCCAGCCAACGGGACCTTCAGGGTTGTCACTGAAAACATTCCTTGTGGCAACACTGGGACAACTTGCTCAAAATCCATCAAAGTCTTCTTAGAGGTAAGAAGGTTGTGCATGTAGACCAGTTCTGTTCTGTATCTCTTAAGGCTTAGGAGAAGCCTAAGTGTCCATTGCTTCAAGGAAGTTGGAAAATATTTTTAAAAAGCAATTCAACTGTTAAGTTAGGTTTACATCAGATGCAAGTGAAATACTTGGTAGAGCTTACTAGCTTCCATATTTTCCATTTTCCATATTATCCTATACCACTCTTGGTAAACCACAGAAGAACAGTCTTTAGCAGAAAATTAGCCCATTGTGTCAGAATATTCTTTTATTCTATGCAATGTAGTTCCTTCATGATGGTCAAAAGACCCTTTTTTGGCCGATGCCATTTAAAATCTCTTTTACCACACTTCCAGGAACCTGAGATCTGAGCAATATAGTTTTGAGCTATAATTTTGCTGATTTGTTGTCATTACATAAACTATTCATAGTACTCTTAAAAGCAGAAAAACATGTTTGAGAGCACAGCTGCAGCTACGAAGCTCATTTCTAATTACCTTTTCCTCATGTTTCAGAGCTATGAACTGATACTTGGTGAAGAACACGTCAGTGTAGTAAAGAGAGGACAAAATGATGAGGTGCCATACACAATCCGCTATATGGGTATGTACTTGGTAATCGAGACCACGAGCGGACTGATCCTCATGTGGGACAAGAAAACCAGCATCTTCATGAAGCTCAGCCCTGATTTTAAGGTGTGGAACTAGCACTTAAATGGCAATATACAGTCCAGATTTGACTGGGTATGAATTTTGTTGAGACCCTGCCAAGATCCTGAACAGGTGATGTCTTTAGCATTCCTGCAGGACGTCCCATGTTGTTTTTCATTCCTCTGGTACCTCAGGAAGCTATTATGTCCTTCTGCTGTTCTGACCTCTAAAGGCAGCTTTCATCACCTATTTGGCCTGACAGAACTTGAGTTGGCAAACTGTTAATTTGGACTTCACTTTGTTAAAATTACCCACTGAACCTCAGTAAAGGTTATCAGACCTTATTAAAATAACATAACTACATGTGCATAAATCAACTGAGTAGTCTTGATCTTGAAAGTAATCCATTATTTCCTATTCTCATTGACACAAAAGTCAAATTGTCATACTGTAGGAACAAGGAAGTGTATTATGAGTGAATATTTTGAGTGAAAGCCTCTTGTATGCTATTACATATTTTCAAGCTTGTAACTACACAGGTGATAAGGAAAATGCATTCCCATTGTCTTACTCCTTTTCCTAGCTTATGATACATAAGTACTAAAAACTGTAGTAAATAAGGAATTTGCTGTCTTATTGTATACCACAGTGACATTTAAATTAGGTATATAAATAAAGTGCAATTTAGATCTAGATATATCAACTTGCTTCAATACCATAGGTTCTTTTGCTGCCTCACCCACTGGCATTTTATAAGAATAGTAGTAATACGGAAAGTATGCACCTTAGGTTCATAGAGAAAGCCTAGCATCCATTGCAGCCTATCACAGTTGTGCAGATCCATACCTATAGAATGAGGGATATTTCTGGATGTGCAAGGAAAATGTTATTTCTTTTTATACCTTAGTGGTAAAGACACAATGAGTAGATTATGTGGCTGAACTGGTAATACTTATGACAGCTTTATAAGGCTGGTTTTTTATATGTACATCTATTGTATAAAACAAGGTTTAAGTGTAAATCTTAATCAGCTAACTGAGTCCTCATTTCCTTGTCAAAGCAGAAGGTTACAATGGCAAAGATGGTTTTATGGTTCAGATTTGAAAGAGGAAAAGTCAAGAGCAATATCGTTTTAGCCTTAGTGGTCATGATCTGTTGCTGAGAAAACAGAGCGTGAAGATGTTCAGGACTGATAGAATGGAATGGCACCATTCCAAAAGCTGAATTTCAAGTATTCTTTCAGTCTCAGGTGTTGTTTCAAGTTTCGTCACATCCATTATTACTTTATTTACTTCCTTTTGCAGGGCCAAATCTGTGGCCTCTGTGGAAATTATGACGGCAACAGCATCAATGACTTTACTACAAGGAGTCAATCCGTAGTAGAGAATGTCCTGGAGTTTGGAAACAGCTGGAAAGTATCCTCTACATGTCCTGATGCTAACAGCATCAAGGACCCATGTTCTACCAACCCTTACCGAAAGTCCTGGTCAGAGAAGCAGTGTAGCATCATCAACAGCAACGTCTTTGCTGCCTGTCACTCTCAGGTATGACCAGGGCAGAAGTTGATTGTGTGAAAACTAAATCTGTTTGTCACTGAAGGTGCTATCCTCATATGTTTTAATATGCATTCCTCACTTATTAAGTGGGTTTGACTTCAGATAGTGTCAGGAAAACTTCAATCTGAATCCCATGTGGTGGAACAGATTTATAGTCCCTACCTGTAAGAAATAAACAGACATTAAGTTCATAAGAATTATCCATGTATTACAAAAGAATAATAATTTCATAATTACTATGTATTTCCTTATAGCCTGACTTGAATAAAAATTCTCATATACCAGGTACAGAATACAAACTCAACATAGTAATAATATAGTAATGAAGTATCAGCATAGCCTTTATCTGACACTAAGTACATACCAAACATTGCCAGATAACTCTGTGCAATTGCCTAATATTTCTCGGGCAAATTAATCTAATCTTCCCCCAGGACACATATCTGGGTGTTTAAAAATCTGTCAATATGTCGTTTGAATGTATCATTTGGCATCACCTCTAGCATTCAACAGTGTCTTACAAAAGAAAAAGAAATTACCTGTGCAGGCCTTTCTTCTGAGATACTACAATTTTAAGAAACTTTCTCTAGCAAAACTAAGAAATAATTTAGAAGGCAAGATGTATAGTATTGCATTTCTGTTTAATAACAGGTTGAACCAGCAAAATATTACCAAGCGTGTGTGACAGATGCTTGTGCCTGCGACACTGGAGGAGACTGTGATTGCTTCTGCACCGCAGTAGCTGCCTATGCCCAAGCATGCAGTGAAGTTGGTGTATGCGTAGCCTGGAGAAGCCCATCAATTTGTCGTGAGTTTTATGTCATAAACACTTATTCTGAAAGTGTAGTTGAATGTACAGTGTCTTGCTGGTGTCCTTGAAACATGCTCTGGGTATCTTACATATGTGGGTTAGAATCTCACTGTGTAGATTTTTCATGCTTAAACTATTTGTGTGGGGGTTTCTTTCTGAACATGTCCAACTTTCTGTTTCTCTTTAGCACTGTTCTGTGATTACTACAATCAACAAGGAGAATGTGAATGGCACTATAAGCCTTGTGGAGCCTCCTGTATGAAGACCTGTAGGAACCCAAGTGGAAAATGCCTCAATGACTTGCCAGGTTTAGAAGGTAAAAAGAGCTGCAAGTACCTTTTAGAGGGTACATATTATTATATTTTTAATTTTCTTTAATGGAGCATATTTCCCCCAGTAGCTGCATTTGCACAATTCAACTCTCTTCAATATCATTACATCCGCATGAATGGAGGCAGAGTATGGAAACTGGAGTCAAAAAGATCTCTAAGACTGTCTTTGTGGATGGGCTCTGCTGATGCTAGTACTCTGCATTACTTACTAGAGTTGTTGGGAAAAAAAAAAAAACCAAAGTAAAAATGTTATGACAGTTAAAAACAAGATCTGCAAATGCATTCTGCACAAATAAAACTTCTGCTGACTGAATCTCATTCTTACCTTTTCTACCTTGTGCATGTCCCCTTCCTTCCTCCAGGCTGCTACCCTAACTGCCCACCAGACAAGCCATATTTCCATGAGGATCAGATGAAGTGTGTTAGTCTCTGTGACTGTTATGATGATGAAGATGGAAAGATATATAAACGAGACGAATGTAATATATGGTAAGACTTAACTTACCAGCCTCATCATACACAAGGAAAAACAATTAAAAGAGAGTAGGAAATAGCATGTTCCTTTTACAAGACAGGATTAGGCTATGCTGCCTGTGTAAAAATAATGCCTTACTATCTAATGATGGTTTTCTTACTACATTAGTAAGAAGGTTTTATATGATTTTTTGTTCCTGATTATATTGCAAATCCTCAGCATAAAGATACATCAAGAACAAGAAGTCCTTTATAACCAGGCTTTCTCTATTTCACATTCCTGTGGCAGGAAGAACATTGTGCCAGGGCTAAAGATATCTAATTGTGACCTACTTCCAAAAATTTTATTACATACTTATATCGCTTGAGTATTTAGACTCTCCCTTTTTAGCCTGCTATTTAGTACAGAAACATTGTAAGTGCAAGGAAAGTGATATGAAGAAAATAAGGAAAGTTTTCCTTAAGATTTCTACCTGTAGCTTTGTCTAAAATTTAACTTCTATTTATAAGTTTGGGTTTGACATAAAGAAAGATTTGGGAAAATAATGGCCAAAAAGGAGCCAAAACCAACTGGACACTAAATGAATATAAAGTGCCTTGCCTTTTGATGCCAGTATTTGTCAGAAAGATGACTAAACAAAGTACATCACAATAAAAAATATATGGGTTTTTATGCTTTCTATTTCAGTGAGTGCACATCAGAAGGTTTACAGTGCAAGTTTGACGATAAAGGTAAGACAACTAAGAAAAATTATTAAGAAAATGAAATATTGGATATTACCTTTTCATAGATTCCTAACAATAAACTTCTTCTGAATTACAGCCTGCCAGTGCATTTATGAAGGAAACAGCTATAAATATGGTGAACTCATCTATAACACCACAGATGGAACTGGATGGTGTTTCAGTGCAACATGCGATGTCAATGGAACAATAAGCAGAAACATCTTTAAATGTGGCATTTTTACAACAACCCCATTTACATTTTCTACAAGTCAGCCCACAACTACTACTTCAGGTATGCATGAATAGTCTTTAAAATAACTGAAAAATTCCTATGAGTGACTGAAAGGGAGGACTTTTTCATCAGTTAATGGCATATAATTTTACTTGAAAATGCTGACTTCTGCTGGAGCCACTAATTCACATGGCAGCTTCAGTTGCCAAAGAAGAGCATAATCCAGAATTTAGAAATGAGTACACCATTTCTTACAAACCCGGTCTCCACTGTTTCACCATGGTTTTTCCAGGGGAAAAAATAATAGAGCTTATTAATAATTGCATCCTGGAGAATCTTCTCATTTCCTTGCAAACAAAAAACAGCAGTTCTAGACCAGCTTCTGAAAACATGAAAGACAATTGCTGCCGTTTCTTAAATTACTGAGCACATTGCTACCAAAGATAAGAAATTTAGTTTGAGGAAATGCTGAAATTATTTATAATATTGTCTAGAACCTTTCCTTATTGTATTTAACAACCAAATCAACAGTTTTCTTCTACTCCTGCAGTACACTTCTACTTTATTCCTTCTGTTAATTCATTATAGAGACAAAATGCTCAGTAATTTTGAGAAATATTCACACAAAATTATACTACAGGAAGAACTAAATATTCAAATTTAAGTCTTCTGTTAAGCAACATTCATATGAAGAAAGTGGTATCTATTTCACATGGTCATTTACCTAATGCTAAGAATATGAAAAAAATCTTATTAAAATAACTAGACAATAGTTATTAGATTCTATGTTTCATATATAGTACATGTATATTCTCTATTATAATGCACTATATGCAAAATACATATATATTAAATATATGTGATATTTTAGGTTTATAAATATGTTACATGATATAATATTAAAATAAGTAGAAAAGTCATTATTCTGTAAAAATATTTAAAAGTCTTACACAGTCTGATGCAATTAAGAGTAAATAAATACAGAGGTAATAGCAAGGAGAATAAAACCTCCTCTACTTATACCATAGAAATCATGAGATTATATTATCTAAGTAATAACACACCATGCAAAGGATACCAGATTAGCTTTATATAGCTACAGTTTTTTAATAGATATCACAGAAAGTACCAGTATAATAATAATAATATTGACAAAAGGTCAAAACCTACTTTAGAAATTAAATTCAAGACCACCTACTCAAGTTCACTAAAATTAAAATAGTACATTGTATAAAAAATTATAGACAACCAAAAATACATGGAAGATGAATAATTTTTTCCTGGCACCTCCTTTAACAAGAGCAGACAAGGCTTATGGTTCCTCCTTTTAATTACAGAAATGACAACTGCAACACCAGTGACAACTGTATGTGTGAAAAACGTGTGTACCTGGTCAGAATGGTATGATTCAACTCAGCCTGAAAACAAGGAGGACAGTGGAGATTATGAAACATTTGAAAATCTCAAGGAAAAAGGATACAGTGTGTGTACAAACCCCAGTGGTGTTCAGTGCAGAGCTAAAGAACACCCAGATACAGAAATTGACCACCTTAACCAAACAGTACAGTGTAGTCAGAGCAGAGGATTAATATGCAATAACCAGGACCAAGAATCTAAGCAGTGCTATAATTATGAAATCAGAATATCATGCTGCAGATACGTACCATGTTCTGAAATACAATCTACAACACCAACAACCACAAAACAATTCACAACAACTACTGCTGTAGAATCAACACAATTCACAATACAGACAAAGATAAAACCAACAACACAAAAACAAGAAACTGAAGTGCAAAAGAGTGAAGTAACTACAACATCACCAAATGACAAAGAAAGAACAACTACTCTGATTGAAACTTCAGTTACAGCAAGGACATCTCAAGTCTCAACAACAGGTTACCAAACCACATCTCCTATAGCAGAAATTTCCACTGTGACAACCCAGGCTCCAACACCACCCAATACCATCTCCACTTTCCCTGAACCAAAAACGAAAATCACTGCTGGCACCACAGCTGTCTCCAGTACTACTGCCCTGCCAACACAAGGCACGACTGTCCCGACATCCACACCAACAGTGCCCACTCCAGCCACTAGCACTGCCACCACAATGACAACCACCACTGGCACGAGCATGGAAACCCCTACAGCAGCAACTCTTCCAAATATATTATCCACTACAGCTATTCAAACGACAATATCATCCACTACAGCTTCCACTACTCTTGAAGCAAAAATAGGAAGCACTGCTGGCACCACGGCTGTCCCCACTACCACACGCCAGGCAAAGGAAGGCACGACCGTCATCATGACCACCACCAGGACTTCTCCTCCTCAGACTGAAGGCACCACCGTCATCGTCACACCCACACCAACAGTGCCCACACCAGCTACAAGCATAGCCAGCACATCCAGGACAACAGCAGGAACCACCACAACAGCCTCAGCCAGAACTGCTCCCGGAGAAACCTCTAGTGCAGCAACGCAGGCCTCAACTTCTGCCACTACTGCTTCCACAACTCCTGAAGTAAAAATTAGAAGCACCGCCAGCACCACGGTTGTCCCCACTACCACTGTTCCTCAGTCTGGAACCAGAAGCACCATAGGTGTTATTGAAATTGTTTCTTCTACTGTAGAAAGTGTTACTACCACTGTTTTTCCCAGAACTTTTAGTCCCACAGTCAGTCCAGGTATGTCATTGTCTATCTCTTTACGGTTTATTTTCCGATTTTTCATTAGAACAGCATTTGTACCACTTTGGTCTATTTGCCAAAAGCCACACAATATTCAATGTATAACTAAAAAATTTTCACAATCTCCACTTATTAATAGGTCAAGTATTTGAATGCAACAAAACGTTTGGTTGATTTGCCAGAATGCTGAAAAGGCTTCTTAAATGTATTAAAATTATTATATAAAAATCCTGTGCTGCAAATTAAATTATTACTTGTATTTAACAGTTGCTACAACTGGTACATCGCAATCAAGTCATATTACAACAAGCACTTCTGCAATATTCAGTTCTTCCACTAGCACATCTGCGACAACAGAAGCCAGTACCCCTGTTACATCCAGCAGAGTAACTCCATGCTTTTGTCATGTGTTTGATACTTTATTTTCTCCTGGTAAGTGCCTTATTTTTTTATTAAAAAAAATTATAGCAATATAAACCCTTAAGACACTATTCAATTAAAGATTACTACTCAAAACAATCTGAACATAGAATTTTTAATAGATGAATACACTTTATATTTTCACAGTATTTTCTTGGGTTTTCTCCCTAAGTATTTTCATTGGTCTTGTAATTTCTCCTCCAATTTTCATCTACAGGTGAAGTCGTATACAACAGAACAGACAGAGCTGGCTGCAATTTTTATGCACTTTGCAGCAAGGAATGCGAAATTGAGCCATTCCAGGGGCCGTGTCCTTTGACAACTCCTGTCCCTTCAGTCGCTTCAACAACTACAACACAAGGCACCTCATCCACAGATCGTGTATTGTCTTCTGCCTCACCAACCACAGCAACATCCCTCACAACTTCAGCAGAAAGAAACTGTACTGATGTCAATCCTCCACGAAAGGTGGTTCCCCTTCTTACTTTCTAATATACCACTGTTGCAAAACCAGCCTGAATTCTGTCCTCTAATAGCCAATTCAAATTAACCTCTATCTATGTCAATAAGGAGGTTGGTTGTGTAACAAATGACCTGATAACACACAATTCTTTAACCTGGCATTGCCAGGCTTTTAAGTAATCTGGAGACAGAAAAACTCACTAAGGCCATGGCAGACCATTTGTTTTTAATAAAAGACATTTAAATGTCATAGAAATAAGCAGACTATCTATGGAAAGTAAAATATACTTATTTTTATGCAGAACAAAATCGTTCTCAGCATTCCCGCTCTTAATAGTATGCTAAGAAAACTCTAATCTGAACTTCCCAGCAATTTTGAGAGTCTATTTCAAAAAACAACTAGAGCTAGAAGAAGCATTTAAGAATAAATCATTTACATATTTTCAGCCTGGAGAGAACTGGATAAGTGAATGCCAGAAGTGTGTCTGTGACTCCGTCACTGCTACTGTGCAATGCCAGCCACTCCCATGCCAAACAACTCAGGAAACAACTTGTGACCTAGGATTTGTTTCCATGGCTGTAGTACCACAAAAAGACCCATGTTGTCCTGAATTTAAATGCCGTAAGTATTAAAAAAATATATATAAATACCACACTGCACACTCCAATAAATTACATTTGAACTTCTAAGGAAGTTCTTCGTGTATCACAATAATAGCAAAACCTTAAGTTGTTCTGTCCCAGTGAACACTTATCAATTTTTGGCTAAGTGTGCCTCAGATCTTTATTTAAAAACAAAATGTTATTTTCAATTAACTTTGATGAAAGAATGGGTGGGATAGCAGGATAATACTTTGAATCTTCATGAGGTCTATATAGCTTAACTATCTCTGCATCTGTAATCATAAATGTTGTCAATGTGTTTTTTTAGATGTTATTAATGTAACGTTGGAGCACATTAACATTAGCCCAGCTGCAGCTAAACTAAGTTGCATAAACAGAAGACTAGGACAGCAAAAGGCTTAACAATTAACTACAAGAGCAAGTAACAAGAAGCAATAATAAAAAGTGAATTGTTATCAGAATTGCCAATGTATGAAAAAAAATTATACTTACAATGTCATTGAACGCTCCTGAAAATTTAAAAATCCTACAGTTATACAAGTTTATTTATATACATAAATTTTTATATACATATATGTGTGCAAAAGAAAAAAAAGAAAAAACTACCCATAAATTAAGCCTTAACAGTAAAGTCAAAACAAAGGAACAGGCAAATTTGAAGTAGTTCTGTGAAAGACATGAATGGGTTCTGCCACGTTATCAAATTTATAGTACCACAATAGGAATACCTTTTTCGACATAGAGTCAATATTCCGCCCAACCATGCTCTGAGAGGTCATAAAGAATCAGTAACTACTTCTAAGGTTCAAAGAGGAAACAACTAATTTAATTTGAAGTGAACCAGATATTGAAAGGGCAAAAAAGGGATTTTTCATGCATAGCTTGAGTTTGAAGCCATTCCTCACCAACTCTTCTAGCTAATTTCAATGATGAAACTTTACTTAAACATCCACGACATATGAGGTATAAGCATGTTGGGGGGGATTGAATTCAAGTTTTCCATACTCTGTGTTACTTACAAAACTTGATAACATTTTGACATCTCAGGAAATCTCACAATTTGAGTTCACCCTGGAATGAATTTTTTTGTTTTGTTTTTCAGAACCAGTACCTGATGTCTGTGTGATTAATGGTACATTGTACACGGTGAGAATGTTATGGCATTGTATAGTATATTGCTGGAAGTGAAAAGTACATCCTGTCTACCAAAATAAGTTTTTGAGAAAGTTCGTTTCCCAGTATATGTATTTTTTTAATCTCTCACCCTTAACTGGAAGCTAGCATTTTTGCTTTAATTGATGCCCTAAACCTTTTTGCTAAAATTGGTACTTAGGTCATTAACTCAAATTTGAAGCACTAGCACTAGAGCCTTTGGGGGTACATTTCAAAATACTAAAATCCATGTGTAAAGTTATATCTCTGCTTATGTATATGCTTATTTTAATCTCCATTTTCAAATTACAACTGTTTTACAACCACTGAACGTGACTAATAGAGAAAAAATATTCTTAAATGGAGCATTGAAAAGCTGGTAAAATAATGAGACAGTATAAAACAGTCTTACCTTCATTTTATTAATTTACTCTTCTTTTTTACATTGCTTCATATGGTTTCCTCTTAGTGTGTGCTTTCCTGCAAGGCTTGAAGCCAAATAACTCTGTGTTCAAAGAGAGTTGAAAAACTTGGGAGCACTTGGATTTCAGCAACCTTAATGGTTCTCAGCAATGCATTCAACTCTGCCTACACATTATATGGAAACTGTTGCCACTTGAATGTTGTTTTCTTTTTTTTTTGCCCCCGTCTTCCAGGTTGGAAAGTCAGTAATAATCAATTCATGTAAGAAATGTACCTGCAGTTCTGAGAAAGATCCAGTGACTAATGCTAACATTGTGCATTGTGAAACAGTTCAGTGTGAAACATCTTGCCCACTGGTGAGTTCAGATTCTCTAGGCTGCCCAGTCAGCCCTCCGTTACAGCAAGACCAGAATTCTCCATCACCAATTCAACATACTTTCTTTTTCATCTCCTTATGAGTAGGGTTATCAATATATGATTGAGGAAGGAGAGTGCTGCGGGAAGTGTATCGAAGTAGCTTGCAAAGTTAAACTAAGTAACAACACTGTTCATGTGCTCAATGTAAGTATTCCTTTCAATTTCAGATCTCTCTGCTAGCTGATATAACAGCTAAGACTCAATTCATGTCCCTTAGTAGTAAAAATGTAATACTGAAATTACTCTGAAAACAACACACCAGCTTTCTGAATTGAACACTTACTTGGAATGACAAATTCCTTATAAGTGTGGTTAATGGGGCAATGATTTCTAATGTGGGTTTGAGTGTTCAGATCCAGGATTTAAGCTTTCAAGTTAGCTGCATTTGCACAATTTCGTTTTTGCCACTTGAAAGAACTTCAGAAGCATCTAAGAACCTCTGAGGTATGAGAACTTAATTAGCTCTGACATACTTAATGACAATGAAAAAATACATTTGCTTTTTCTATAAAATTTTAGGTTAATGAGATCCTCCCACTCGACCAATGCAGCCATTACAAATGTGAGAAAATCGAAGATCAGTTTGTTGCAGTCCAAAGTAAGAGAGTATGCCCCGAGTACGAGCCCGGAGAGTGTGACCCTGTAAGTTTTAATGAATTCTTCACTGATTGAAGGCAGTTCAAAAGAACAAGGAGGGACAAGGAAGAATACAACAAATCAGTTTCACTGAAGTTGCAGGAATGTTTTAAGAATTAAATTAGTCTTGTTGTAACATTAGTTATAAGAAAGGCTTAGTATTTTTAATGAGGCTACAAGGATTCAAGACTTCTATGGTGAGGACAGCAAGTCATTGTTTCATTTAGGGTTCATCACAGAGGAGCTTTCTGCCCAGTATCAATACTGCTAACTCATATTCTTACGATTGTCATCTGTGCACTAATACAAATCTTCCTTTACTTTTACAAAGGATGAAACAGAGACTACGCCCGATGGCTGCTGCAAAATATGTAAACGTAAGTAATGCTGTGTTTATGTGTTCTACTTGAAAAGGATTGTGTTCAACTTTTAACTATCTTTTAGTGAATGGAAGGATTCTTCACTCTCCCTGTTTTCACATATTCTATATATGAAGACCCTGTGTTTCACTATTTATTCAAAGGAAAAATGCAGATTTGTTTTCCTGGTACTAAATATCACAAATCAAACCAGGCAAGGCTCAGGCCGCTGCATTATTTTCCAAAGACACTTTAGAGCTGAAATCAAAGAATAATCTGAAAACTCCAAATACCTTACACAGTACCCACTCCCCACCTCGTCACATATTGCCGATTCTCAGTAATCAAACATCATGCACTTTGAAACTGTTTTAGCATTCTTTTAGTTCTGAACTAGAGATTTGAAATATACTTTCCCCTCCTTCTTTTTATGAAGCTGCAAAATGCAAGCCTTACAGCAAGAAAACTCTGATCCGTCATGCTGGCTGTGAGTCTTCTGAACCTGTTGAGCTGTCATATTGTGAAGGAACTTGTCCTGGCTCCTCAGTGTAAGTTCTAAAAATTAATTTAATATCTCTATGGCTTCATTTATACTTCATTTTTACTGATCTCTCACAAGGAGGCTCATGAGATACCTTATCACTCACCACAACTACCTGAAAGAAGGGTGTAGTGAGGTGAGGATTGATCTCTTCCCCCAAGTAACAAGTGAAAAGACGAGAGGAAATGGCTTCAAGTTGCACCAGGGGAGCTTTAGATTGGATGTTAAGAAAAATTTCTGCACTGAAAGGGTTGTCAAGCATCAGAACAGGCTGCCCAGGGAAGTGATATTTAAAAGATATGCAGATGTGGCACTTAGGGACATGGTTTAGTGGTGGACTTGGCAGTACTGGGTTAATGGTTGGACTCGATCTGAAAGGTCTGTTCCAACCTAGGTGATTCTATGACCACAGAATAGCAACAAAGTTAATGTGTTTATATGATTCCATTAAATTGAAACAGATTTAATGGAAGCAAGAACAGTTTCACTATTGAAGAGACAAGTAATTAAAACCACATTCATAAGTGTGACAGAGAGGGAGGAAAAGAGCATGTATAAAAAAACAAAAACCAAACCAAATACCCCCAAAAGAAAAGTCACCGAGAGGGTTCTGCATGTTGGTTTTTATTGAGATGTTGTTTTTCCTGGTGGAACACAGGTATTCTCTTGAGGCCAACCAGATGCAACACGACTGTAGCTGCTGTCAAGAGTTCAGCACCCAAATGAGAGAGGTGACCCTGACTTGCCAAAATGGAACAAGCATAAATTACAACTATGTATACGTGGAAAAATGCCAGTGTACGAAGGGTTGCTCTTCACAAACCTCTGCATCTCAAGACTCCCAAATACAACAATCTGGAGAATACGGCTCTCAATTGCAACAGGCTGCAGCATTTGGTTCCCAATGGCAAATCAGCAGTAGTAGTAAGATGTATCGTTGAAAAAAGAAAGCAGAGACCCTAGGGAAGCTGAAACCATGTCTTCCCCAGAGTAACTTGCACTCCTTCTTTAACAGATCTTATGTCTACTTCTGTTATCACCTTTTCTCATTTCTTACTTGTAGAAAAAAAAAATAATAAAAAAAAAGTCAAATACTTACATTGTAGTGTTTGGATTTTTTTTCAGTGAAATGGTACTGAAGGGTAAAAACAAATGAGCGTGAAAAATACCTTGTGAAAATTAAATAAGCAAATGCATTTCTACTTGATCACAAACCCATTATTTTCTGAAAAGAAAAAAAAAAAGGATTAAGGGGTCTTTAAAAAATAAAACCAGAAAACATTATAGCTACACTGTATTTCCTGTCCCTAGTGAAAGCTTTATTGCATAACATTTTTACAGATGTAATGGTCCTAACACATCACAGTGACAGGGACAAAGCTGTTTTCTTTTATTTCATCAGTAAAACTTTCAGCATTTTTCAATTTTGGTGACTGTCCAATACCCATCTTCATTATCTAAATGACAGAGTGCAATGGCATCAGGAAGTTTTCTAACACAGATGAGTATATTCTCTAGCAGCCTTTGGGAATAAAGACACTCTCGAAGCCCTTTTTCTGGATGATGTAACATTTACTCACTCAGGTCTAAATAGCTCTTTCCACTGGCATAAAAGGCACAAAGATGAAAAATAACCCCTCTCATTTGTGTTCTAGTTGCCAAGCGGGTGGGATAGCAGGCAGGGGTAGTAATAAATGAAGAGTTCCAGAAAACAAATATGAAAAAAAAAGAGGAAGGGAAAACATTATTCATCACTATCATTGCAGGCTTAGATCAAAAGGTATTTGACTGCAGAAATCAGCACTTCCTCCTTCAGCTGAAGAAACAAATCTATATATATTCTAAAGTAAATGAACTTAGTAAAATGAGGAAATTCTTCTGCCTATAATTTTAACAATATTCAAAAACAAGTTCAGGATATATTTTTAAACTGTGTGTTTGTTTCCTGTCTGATTCTTTCAGAATTTACACTAGAGAGGAAACTGGCTGCCTTTTCCCCACAGTAGTTCACCATGCTTACCTGAGCTGTTTGGAGCATTTACCTTATCAGTAGCTGTTATAATACAAAGCCTGAAATCTGCTGTGAAGGCTTGGCTGAAAAATAAGAGGAGGAGCTCTTTAATCAAATAATTGCATATTTTACACATGCTTATTTACAAGCAAAATTCTATCCCTAAATGAAATCAGTAGAGCCCTATCTATTTGCCTTCACAGGCGTGATCTGATACCATATTAGGATTAACCAGTGGGGAGAAGTAGATAGGGTTGTAAGCTTTGCATTAAGCCTTGCAGGGCATGATCAGCCCTTAGAGATCAATTATATTAGTATTTTAAAGTATTTTTTAATTTTAAATTTCCAATTTACAGAAGACGTAGCAGCCATTTCTCAAAGCTGAACACCACATTATTTCCAGATAGCTGACTGGTTACCCATGAGTTTAATTTGAAGATGCCATTGCAATCCTCAGTGATCACTGCATCCATTAAAAATAAATTAATAAATAAAAATTCCGCACCATACCTCACCATTAAGAAGAAAAAATCTTGATTAGTGGGATTTAGGGGGGTTTGGTTGATTGTTTTGGTTGGGTTCCCTTTGCTTTGAAAACGAGCCCACTGCAAAATGCTACAAACCACTGAATTGTCTCTGCTCTCAAAATACAGCTTCCATTTTTGTTTTTTCTAAGACAATCTATTTTTGTACTTTTTTTTCTCTCAAGCCTACACAGAAAAAAACACTAGGGATCTGCACTTTGAGGAAACAGGATTCAGGAGAAAACAATAATCTCAATTTCTCTTTGGAGCAAATGCTATACTGCAATTACAAGTCCAAGGAATCTCTAGTAATTACACGAAAGCAAAGAAATTAGCTGAATAGGAAAACATGAAGACATACATTTGTTTGATATCAAGAAGATACCATCTATATTAAAATACATCTAGTTATTGTGTACTATTGTGTACTATCAGGCTATTTTAACTTGAAATTATAAAATGCATGTATGTCTTAATTTTATAGGAAAATTTCCAAATATGTTAAACATACAATCACAGCATCACAAAAATTCCAGTTACAGAACTACAGTTTAATAATATTTTAAACAAAAACCAATATATAAAATGAATCCTGAATGCTCTCCTGTCATTTCCATGTGGTATCAAAATAATCAGAAAGTGCTGTCTTTTTATCCTACATTTACCATAATCAAATATACTGATGTGTCACTAAAAATTACCACAGAAAAGTATTTACCTTTACCAGGAAACAAAACACTCCTTTTTCTGTTCCACTAAGTAGACAATTGCAGGGACTACTGCATTAGGGAATGTTATGTAGCAATATGTGTATCTATGGTGGAACTACCCACGTGGTAATTTACTGATGTGTTGACTTAATGCCTCAAACAAATCTGTTGACCGTACTAAGAATCTTATTAAATTGTTCATTATTGCTCATTGAATAAAATGTCCCATTGCAAATAAAACTATTTACAGGGTTTATCATCTGATAATCTTAAACTAGACAAATATGAAGGTTATGCTGCTGTTCCGTAGAAGTCAGTGCATTTTGTGGAACTGTGGTGCTTAACCACATGAGAGACAGATGTTTGTTAAATTTTAAATTAATATCAATAATACATAAACTCAGACATCATTAGTTCATCAGCTGGAGACAGAATTTAGTACCCCTGAACAAAATAAATTGGGTAAGCTATCTGTACAACATCCATAAGCAGGGTCCTTTACCTTCCAATCCAAATTATGACCTGTGCTAGAGAACTAGCCTTTCCAAACAAAATACCAACAACACTCAATCAGATAGTGGACTGGAAATATGCCAAATAGACTAAAAGTAATCTGAAAGACTAAATGAAATCAATTACTCTGTAAACTGGGAAATAATAGCTCCAAATTATTTTGGTTAAAATGAACAGTAGGGCCCTATTTATAAGATCCTTCCCTAAAGCATAGGAAAAATTTGCATGATAGTAATGCTAAAAAAGATAAGTACTTCTCCCTTTATACTGTTTCTTCTTCTTTTTCATCCTTCAATGCAACTTTTCCTGTTTCCTCTTCTTTTGTAACAGCAGCACCAGGCAGTGATTTAAGGAGATATCTCGTTGATTTTGGCTTTTGACTTCTATTACCTCTCTTCCTTCCCCTTTCCTCTAACGATATTTGATAGCACTTCCCATAGCTTTATGTCTAAGGAGTTTGATGTGTTCATTCATGTCACCTACTTGTCTCCCAACACACATGGAGTCACTGCATTGTTAATTTTACCACTACACACAGTGCAATTCCATCTCTTGAGAGCAGAGATTCTATCCTCTAATGTGCAATGCTTCTTGGCAATGAGTTATGCCAGAAAGTTCTTATGGATACTTTTACATTTCCTTTTTTTACACTTTCATTTCCTAAGCCCCAAGATTATGCTGCTAACAGGACGATAAATCACTGATTTGGCCTACTAGGCTCACTTATTACTTACTGGTGCAGTATTTGAAGTATATAAAGTTCACTTACCATAATCCTGAAAACGATGTATGTGCAAAAGGGCATACCTGATGCATGAGCATACAGAGCTCTTACGTTTTCATGATTTTTTTGGGATTTAGAACTTTATCATGAGTTGTCCACAAATTAAAGAATACCTTTTTTCTACACCATGTCAGAAGGAACCATTGAAACCCGGTATGCCGACCTTCTTTAAAAGACCAATCATACTTCATTTGCTTTTGTTACAAAAATCATGGCCAGTTCAGAATCTGAAAATTAAGATAGACCAGACCTTCAATCTGCTTTTACTTATTCTTCTTTTTAAAGCTCAGCCTTTTGCTTACTATAGAAGTAAGAGATGCTTAATTGGATGTCGCTTTCCATTGAAAAGTACTACGAACTTCTTTTGCATAAGGTTCATTCACCCCATCCAACCCAACTCAAATAATAGCACCAAAAAAAGCATTTTTATTTAAAACAAAGAAGTGACAATCAAAAGAAAAAAGTGTGTTCTAATATGTAATATCGCAGCAACTTTTGTGGCTTCCTATACAGAGACGGTCACAACACAGTCCTTACGGTCATATTGTTTCTGGCAGCTGACTATACACAACACTAATTAAGCATCCCTGATTTTCCCAGCTGCTTTCACTGTTTTGTTCCCCTCACTGGGGGGAATCACCTTCAATATAAAAATATTCAGGCTCTCTAGCCTCTTGTACCCGTTTGTACGTATAACCAGGATTACTCTATCCCAAACGGACAATCCTGTATTTGCTCTTGTCAAAATTTCATATCCTTGGTGACTGTCCAGCTCTCTAGTCTGTCCAGTTCTCTGTAAGGTCTCTCTACCCTCAAGGGAGTCCCACAGCTCCTCCTAGTTTAGTATCATCAGCAAACCAACTTAATGTACTTTTTACTCCTGCATCCAGATCATTTATAAAAGCTGTGAAGTGCAACGGCCTTAAACCTGAGGCCCGGGGAACCCCAACGGAGATTGGCCACCAGCCTGATGTGGCCCTGCCTGCAGTACTTCTTTGAGCTTGATCTATTAGCCAACTGATAACCATATTGTGGATTTGTCAAGCTGCATGCTGGACTTTTTGTCCTGAAGGATGCTCTAGCACAGCTTTTGATACTGTCTCAGAGTACAAAACTACTACATCTACTGGTTTCCCTTGGCCAGCTGATGGGTGACCTTGTCATAAAAGGAAAGTAAGCCAGTTAAGCAGGACTTTCCCCTCATGAACCCTGTTGGCTGGGACCAAATGACTTCATGGTTTCTCAAGTATTTTTCAACAACTCACTCAATAACCTTCTCCATGATTTTAACCAGCATCAAAGCGAGGCTGACAGGTCTGTAATTACCAGGGTATTCTTCTTGAAATTTGGGACATTTGCCAGCTTCAAGTAGACCAGGACATCTTCCAGATTCCCAAGACCACTGAAAAATAATGCAGAGACTTTCCATGATAACAGGAGACATTTCACTACCCTGGGATGAATCCCATCAGGTCCCATAGATTGATGCAACTGGAGTAGCAAGTCTCGAACAAGTTCAGCTGGCTGGGAGTTTATCATGCCCCCCAGGCACAGTATTCCAGTGTAGGAGTCCGGGGGTGACAGAAACAGAGATGACATTAAATGTGTCCACTTTGTCAAGTGTGCTTGTGTATCTGATCCTGCTCAAGACCAGCGGGCATCACAGCTGGTCCAGTCCAGTGCCCCCACCTGGACTGAACACCAGTTAACATCTGGGAAACTAAAACCACCCATAAGGACAATGACAGTTGATCTAGAGATATCCCTTAGTTCCTTGTAGAACAATTCATTGCTGTCATGTAGCTAAGATCAATTTCAATCTACTTGCTTTCCATAAATTCACTTCCCCCATTTATATGCAAAATTTCCTTCAAAAGTTATAAGTACAGTCTATTCGTTGTCACAAAATTATGTTTTTTGGCAAAGTAGTAAATACTTCTAAAATATACTGCTGTATGAAAATAGTTCAACCTGCATTTCTAACTAAGCCTCCTGAAGATCTAGAAGAGAAAGCTGAAGTTTCCAGCAGGCTACAACTTAAAACTGCAGAGAAGATTGCTAAAATGGGGTTTCATTTTTCCTATTTATTCTAAGACAATACACATTTGCATTTCTTCCTAGAGACTCTGTGCTTACTGATGCTCTGAAATGTTTTAGTAATTTCAAATGCACCGATTTATCTTTACACCCACATACATCATCAGTGGTTGATTATCACTGAAACAAAAAAGCTAATAAAAATATAAAATGCTAAATAGATGCTTCAGCAGCCACAAGAATGCCAACGTTTGTTTAAAGTAAACTAATTCTCACTCTTCCTATCTCTCACAGTACAGTGGAGAAAACTGAAAGCAAACTGTGAGCTTTACAAGATAAACTGGGATAGAAACTGACACTCCAGGGCTAGGAAAAAAGCACAATTTGAACACAATTGATAATACACTCATAGTTCACACTAGCAGTTGATTAACAATCACTGAGCACAGCAGTGCTGTTGAGAGTGACTCAATTACCTTTGCAATCACAGAATTAGAAAGAGATGCTATGCAAACCAAATCTTCAAAATTCACTTATCATATAGTAGCAGATAAAGACAGCTCATTTTGTAGCTGAAATAGCACACAACAAGGTCTATTTCGTAACTCTTCACTTGGACACCACTCCAGAGTCCTCAGTCCTTCACACTGCAGCATTTCCTCCACACCCACATACTGTTCTTCCTCCTCCCTTTCCCTCCAATGTTGCCCTTCAAATAATGTAACCTCACTACGGACTTGTTCTGTCCCCTAGACCTGAAATACTGACATATTTTCTAGAGAAAGTAAAACCTAGAAGATTCAGACCTGGATCTACCCAGAGAGGAACTCTTAAAATACTTTTAAGTATTTACTGTTAATATTCCTACCAGATGGTCACATTAAGAGCCACTTTAATTTGTCAACTAACGTGCAACACTGAATAAAAGGCAGTAACTGATACCTGAATTCTGGATCAGTCTATGGACAAAGACTCAAACTGTGGTGCTTTCCAACAGAGACATAATGCACTTTCATTTAGATGATACATTTATTAAATTAGAATGAAAAAGTTAATGTACTTTAGAGTGCAAGAAACATAACTGGACACTGGACCTCAATACAGAGAAACAATGTCTTCAGAATAATTACAGCATAAAACATCCTCTGTACGGTATTACATATCAACCAAACAGGCAATAATGTTTATAAGAGGGGGAAAAAAACATTCAGTACCATCAGCAGATGCAAAGAGCAGTAGAGAGGTTGCAAGGATCTAGCTAGACAAAAAATGTTCCTACCTTTAGCAAGTTGAGACTCTTGGCAAGACTCAAACTAGTACTAAGAGCACTAACTTTTAGCAGATGCCTGTCTTACACAGCTGGCTTTGGCTCCAAGCTGCTTGAAGCTGTTGAGCAGAGGAGCAGCATCAAACACAGCATTACTCCATTAGCATTTTGTCAAAGGCTACAATCATGAGTGACGATTTATTCATTTAAATAAAGAAACAGACTTTAAATTCAAATACCTTAATTTCACAGACCTTAAAATAACTAAACACTCCCTGTTTTTCATCTCTCTAAAATTCAAACCTGCTAACAAACAGCTTGACTGGAGGGATATGTAAGCTGAATAGCTGAGTAGGATTATGATTTTTGTTCTTTTTAACAAGAGAAAGTAGCATGCCTTGACATAAGAGTTTCAGGTCTAATGCTTAATTAAATAAAAGACAAAAACCCCTCACAGAACAATATTTAAGTATGGTGTAACACACTGAAATCCATTTACTGGCCATACTGCTCCTACATATCCCAATTTTCAACTCATACATGCACCCTGTTTTGCATAACATTTGCCTAGGAAAAAAACACAAACCAAAAGTAAATCTAAGAACAGGAGTCTCTCTCAGAGGCTCAGAGCCCAGTCTATGAATAAACCCGCCTGGCCTAACACTCTCACTTACCCCTCCTGGCAGTTAGGACTGAAAGGTGTTTATTCTGTGCTTGAAATGGAGCTGTAATAGGATGCAGTACAATTTACCAGCCATTAAGTTGAACCATGACCACTTGCTTTTATGAAAAGCTGTATTATGAATCCCACCGTTTTAATATAAAAATTTAAATATATACATTTTCCCTGAATTGTTCCATCCCTAGCAATTAATGCTATCTGTGTAAAAGTTAGAGCAAGGGACTCTTCATGGAGGTATCTAAGCATTAAATCCTTACCAACATTTACCCTTTTGGGTCAAGATGTCATAAAACACTCTGCTATGAAGACCAAATGCCTCTACACCTACTCAATCGCAAAATTTACCATGATTGTAGAGAAAGGGCAAGACTAGTTTCTTGAAGAACACCCATTTTACTTTAGAAAACAAGAGTGTGGTGATTCTACAACCACAGCACTCCAAAACTACAGCCTTGAATATCAAAAGCCAATTGGAGAACGTTTAAAGACACTTAGGCTTTCAATGGTAAATTTAAGATGTCAAGGGATTCATAACAAAATTTAAAACCATACATTATGAAAAGACAGCTTTAAAAGGTCAGAAACTGGGATGATTTTTGGTGCTGTATTTTAAAAGTTTCAGTACTTTAATGATAAAAAAATAAATATTCATGCTCTACTGGCAGTGCTACCTAAAGGCTACTTGAATGTAGGTTCAGGAGAAAAAAAATAAAGTCAGCTTTCCAACAGATAGTAAAGAAAGTATTTGAAGCATGGGACATGAAATAAAGTATGGGGAAGAAGAGAATATGGGTCATTATTCCCTATTCCAAACCTGGCTTTAATGTTCTCATGAATCACTCAAGAGCCTAGATTTCACCTGTACATTCATTTCAACTCTTGAAAATATAAAGGTCTATGGCTATCGTAGAAAGTATTTCAAATCAATCATTAAAGAGATAAAACAGCAACATTGCACATCACTGGAAAAATTAATTGGTGCATACTATTTAAAGTGCATTACTTTACAAAAACAGACACCACAGAAATTTATCCAACAGGTGTAACTGGTGCATACCGTAAAATTCTGCAGCTCCTAAATCAACTCTTATATGAAAAAAATTACACTAACAATAAATACAAACAACTTCCTCTGAGGATCACACTGTAACTCAGATATGTTAAATTGTCTCTCACAAAGAATTTTATTTCCATCTGCATAATAGTAAATTGACTACAGCAAATGTAGTCTAACAAGTCACTGAGCAATTTATAATGCCATTCTAAGATCCTGAAGCTACTTTTCGTGGTTATTTTAATATTACAGGAAAAAATACAGTAGTTTTCCCACTATTGTAAAGCAGTAATTTTGCTGAAATATAGGTGTAAAGAAAGAAGCCTTATAACCAGATCATAGATTTCTTCTTTTTTTAAATGTAAGACAATATCTTCAATAATTTTTTACAGCTTCAGTCATTTTCCAATATAAAAATCCTTCTGTCTGCACTTATCCTTTGAAATAGCCATGGGAATGCAGAAGTAGTAGTTAGAGTGCAATTAACTGTGGGAGTACATTAGGGCTTAGTCCTGTTCTCCGCTACAGCAATACATACTGTATGAGTTAAAAGTCACCTAGTAAGATTTTACAGATACATAACAATACTGTGTGGGTGGACAAAGCCCCAAATGCACACCAGAAAATACATTGCTTTGGTGCCCAATGACTAGATTGAATAAAAGATGTTCATTGCAAATAACAACAGCGCAACCTAAAAAATTGAGCTTATTGAATTAAAAATCTTCAATCAGAATGGGGTGAGTGTATCACAGTAATAACTAAACACCACTGCACAAAAAGGGTCTTTCTTTTAACTTCTGTCAAAAGTAGGCTGCTTGCTGAAACCTAAATACTTTTAACAAATCACTTGTGTTTAAAGAGCAAACCTTCCATGGAAAGATTTTTTCCCCAATCTAATGAACACCAGTCGACCCTGTACTGCATAGAGTTACTTTGTAAGAGCAAGTTTATGAACAGGAGAGGAGAAAGAAACAAAGCAGCATTACTCCCCACCCCATCACATTACAGCCACAGAGGGCACAGCTGATAGCAAAGATGCTTCACTGCTCTATTGTAGGACATAAGCTAAACTGAGTATGTACAGACTGAGAAAGAAAGAGATGATCCAAATGTCCAAGGAGAAAAGGGGTATAATCTTTCACACCAGATGCGCTAACAGAAAGCTGTTGGGAAATTCTTCCTCTAGCTAAATCCCTGGCTTGGCAAGTAAAAATAAGTGGCATCAAGGATGGGGGCTATGCAGAAGTGGGCATCTATGATTCTTCAGTCATCTGAAGTAAGGAGTTGATAGCTGCATCCTTGTTCCCCCTCTGAGCTTCTAGCACTGAGCGGATTACTTCCCTGTCCATGTTGGGAAACATGTCCTGGATAGATTTCAGGTCCTCTTCATTGCACAGGTGCTGAGGGTTGACTGCAGGTGGTGGTATTGCCATTGGTACCATGCCTGGATTACAGACTGCAGGCATCCCTGCAGATTAAAAAGAGAAGAAGAAAAAAACCCACAAAACACGTGAGTGGGGGAAAAAACCCAAAAATCAGTGATTTTGAAGAAGAGAGCAGCTCATGGCTCATCCCAACCCATCAACTTCAGCATTTATTTATTTCAACATGCACTCCAGAGGAGGGGAAAAAAAACCCCAAACATTGCAGAGATTATACCTATATTGTTGTAACTGGAAAACATTTTTCTGGTTGTCTCCCCAAAGTTGCAATCTAGAAGTTGTAAACTGGAGTATGCCAACAGGTACTGTTAAAAATTAGGTACATCTTGCATTAACCAGGTTTACACATGGATCACCAATCAAACACTAAGCTTATCACAGAAAGGTGTGGTTCATGTCCCCCTCATCATATTTTAGTTCCAGTGTATTTATGGTGTGATGAAAAAAATGGTTTTACATCAGGAATGCTGTATAATATAAAACTGAAACCATACATAGTATACATGTAGAGTCTTTTGTTATCACTTCTGAAAATTATATTTCATGTCTTAGCTATGTAGTTTCACATCCCTTATTATCTTAGTCCTACTCCTTTGTGTGTTACCTTCTGCAGTTCTCCCATAGTGTTTCTACGGTAGGGCAAGGAGAACTGCCTGCACCTAGGCACAAACATACTGAGAACAAACACTAAAACTTTATCATGCTGCTATTTGCTTTCAAGCATTTTATGCACTGTTTCAAAGACTATTTACCTAGTATTTTTATGGAGCAGTCCACAGTAATTCAAAGATCTTCACATGCAGTAATAACCAATCAAGAAATCATCACCAAACTTAGCTATCTGTTAGCTAAGATTTTTCTTTACATACACTTTAACACCAGCCTTAAAGGTACAACTTTATTTCCTAATTACTATAAGAAGATCCTTCTGCAACCTGCTGCAGTCAGAGAGACTTAGAAAATGGCTAAGTGTTTTTGCTTTGACAAATTGTCTATTAATCCCCTTCCCTCAATTAGTTTTTTAAGAAATATGATGCACCCCACCAAAGGTCTCTTTCCTAGGAGGTGAACAATCACCTACTTTTATCTGCTCATTGGCTTTTCAAAATAGCTATTCAACCACAAGATGGTCTTTCTTGTATCAGGATATCATATGATAGAAAGAATAATTAGCAAATAACATTTTTCAAATGCAGCTCACAAGGTGATACGCACATACTACAACATTCTTTTTCACGCAGTCATACACCTATAAATTTTAAGGTATGAGCTTTCCCTACACAACCACATCACTTCCTCCTTAAGTTTACCTAGTTACATGCTTGGTTTAAGAGTTCATTGTAATCTTCATGGATTTTAATCATTTTATGCAGTAGAGAAAACTGTTACTTCAGAACTATTTTTTAAAAGAAATTTCACTTTGCTATCCTCCAGTCCTCTGAAAGCAAGACTAATTAAGCAATAGATCACATTTGGTAAAAAAACCCTGACATGCAAGACAGGGAATAAATGTTATCTTACCTACATTTTCTTATTGTTCACCTTAATAATTAGTGTTAAATTCTGAAATGATAATCTAAGGCTCCTCTGTCATTACAAAAGCATTCCTTCCTAAGAAGAGAAAAAACAACCATTTTCTTCCTCCCCCTGTTATGATCTCACCTTCCAACTGGTTTTTTTTTTGTACTACCTTACATATGTACACCTTTACAGTAATTTAATTACATAAATGATTCTAGGTTCTCTGTTTCTTTATAATAAACAGCTCTCAACTTTTTACACATTTGATCTTCAAAACCTTACAACCAGCTTAGATTTAATATTTCGTTAACACTCTCACATTTGGGCAGGCCTACCAATTTTTGACAGAAACCTACTTCACTGTTTTACTTCATACTTCTTAGGATTCACAGTAATAACACAGAAATAGAGTGTTGTTGATTTTGTGGGTTTTGGTTGGGTTTTCTCTGAGCAGCTAACAACTTCTTTTACATAAGTTTTAGTTCGCTTGTTTAGCTTTCTATATACGACCTTAATTAATTCTTTGTAAGTTAAACAAAGCATGAACAAAATATTTGTATCATTGCTATCATAAACCTCCAAAATATGACTCTTTTTGAACCCAGTTTCATGCATTACTCAGAAGTAGATCAGAAGCTGCTTCTCTTTTGTTGAATTCTGACTAACTGCTCAGAAATCATAACAAAGCTGATAAAATTTCCAAGACTGCCTCTCTGCAGCCTCATCTCTTTTAGCATAATGACTAAAGTACTTATGTGATTACTGCAACTACATTATACTACCACTTCTATTCAGACTTAACATCTAAAAAAAAAGAGCAAGGAGCAGTTTCAATACCTACCTTATCTCTTCAAGATTTTCTTTAATCTAACCATGTAATCAAAACCATCTAATTCACTTTAACTTGTACAAATGTTTTAGCATCTCTGTGACTCTTTTTTCCTATCAGCACTGAAAATGCCACATTATAAATCAGATTCAAGGTTGGATGAGCTAAGCATCAACTCTGGCTGACAAGGTACTATAATTGAATATAGTTTGACTAAGTGTATTTCAACCACAATTTTACCTAATGTACTCTTTTTTAGTTATTTCCTCCTCCTTTAATCCTATCTGAAGGGATGCATTACTGATTTGTATGCACCTCCATATTTATCAATGTTTTTCAATTTTGATTTTAAAACTCCCCTTTTAATCATCTTAAGTTTTACTAGAAGCAAAAAAGGAACCTAGAAGCTTTAAGTTGCATGTACAGGCCGCATCTATTCAAGAAGATTCATACTGACAACTCAGTCATGATCTCATAAATTGATTACCTGCACACTGGAACCATGTCCCTGCCCTGTCACCTGAATCACACCTCTACCAAGGTTATCTGCTGCCTTTTCCACATCACCCTAAACTTTAGCTCTACTACTTTTTACGCCATTTGGACCATGGCCGCTGTAAGCCTGTCTGGCACTATGCATCTGAACACATGGCAGCTCAGACCACGTGTGCACCCTAGAGACAAACCACTGTGCAGTCCTCACCAACACCGCAAATACACTTTCCCCACTAACCACACCCAGCAGCATTTCAGACTGCCTCTTCCATAACTTCAACAAACCTCAACTCATTCCTCACACCTCCTACAAACAATCTTTGTATTTAAAAGGGGTGAACAAAGATGTATGGCCTCAAAAAACATAAAGGTGCAAAGTACCTGAAAGAACAGAGCAACAGAAGTTATGTTTTAATTTTAACACAAACTTTCCAATGTTTTTAGTACGTCATGAACACCCTACGATTACCCAACAATCAGCCTGAACTGTGTAGGAACTGTCCATACAGGAGATCACCTTAAAATATTAATCCAAATTAAACACCAGGCTCATTTCCCAAACTCCACAGCATACTACAGTCTACCAAATGTTTCAGTGTCTTATCAGCCCCAAAAACCAAAAATCAAGACTAGAACAAGTTTTCCTTACTGAGTTCATCGAAAAAAAAATTACGAATCCAGACATCTGCACAGACTTCAAAAAGTATTTTCAATATAAATAATCAATTTTTATACACAAGAAATTTCTTAACTGCATTCTTACTAATGATTTTTCAAAATCTACTTTCTCAGCTCTTACAGTTTTAGAATTAGTTTATACTTTCTATAACTACACTGTATACAAATGGAAATTAGTATCACAGTGATTTTTAGTAAATACCTCCATGATAAATGCTTACTTTCCATGAAACTTAACATTCAAGCTATGCAAATACCAATTTAAGAGTACTTTGGGGTGTGGTTTTTTTTTTTTGTTCCACACTCAGGCTAAAAGCATCTGTAATTTCTGATTCACAAAATAGTAAGATTCAAGCATAAACTTGAAGAACTACGCACTAGAATTTAGAAAATATTAGAGAAGGTAAATGCTCAGTAAAGATCTGCTTTACATATTAAAAACCTCATATCACTAACAGGTGAAAACTGGAACTGAAAGACTTAAGAGTCCACTACCAATGGAACTGCAGACTCCTGTGTTGCCCTCAGATATCAGGTAAGTGTTATAAATCAGAAGAATGAAGCACTGTTTTCCAATTCAGTGAAATGGCAATGGCAAACATGCTGGCATAAGCAGTGACATTCCAATACGTGAAACAATGGCAAGTCAATTGCTAGAAGCGTCAATGGAAGCATCAAAGCAGAATTAACAGGGTAAACTTTTTCTAACTGCATACAAGGCATTTCACACTTGTAATTTTAGTTTCTTTTTCAGTCAAGTGCCCTATGGTTCATCTCTTAACTCATGATTATTTTGTTGCACGTATAGATTCTGAAACTCAGGAACCTTCTCGGCGTGACTTCTTTCATTTAAATGAAGAAATCAGTATCACCTTTTCTAAAGGGCACAATAGGTCTTACCGATATCTGCTTCAGAAAAAAACTCAGTGCTAGAACATGCATGACATCTCAAATTTTTAAGATGTTTTTTCTTTGCAATCTACTAGAAAAATCACATGTACGGGCCCACAAAAAAATTCTAAAATTCCACTGCTCTGAATAAACCAAATATGTCACAATAACCACAACATTTTTATTTACAGCATCCTTCTGAAATTCAGAGCATCATTCAGAGCATCAAGAAATTACATTATATCTCACAAGGAGTAACTGTAGAGTTTTTTGAACATTTTTGATTGAAGACCAATGTTTTATCAAAGTTAACAATGTCATAATATCTTTACACAATTCAAAATCAAACACGTCACAGTAAAGTAAGTCTAAATTGAAGGAAAATTGATTTCCTGTAATATAATTTGCCTTTAAGAGTTCCAGTCAAGTGCTTAAACTTGACCTGGATCTAAAACAGATGTGCATGAAAAATATGCACTGATGAAAAAAAGTGTTATCTTTCAGGGGAAAAAAACCCTTATTTGAAGATTAACAGAAGGCAACTGGCAGGTTGTCTTCTCAGTATCATTGCAGAACCGAATTCTTTGCTTTCAAGTTCACAAAAGGTTATTACATTATCTGGTTCTCCCCAAACTTTGCAGTAGCACAGCAGCTGCAAGAATAATGTTTCTCTTCTAGGAAACTATGACCTACAACAGCTTCAGAAGAATATTATAACATCACATCGTATCCATCAACACCCTTATCACCAATTAGTTTAAGCATTATAGCTTAAACTAAACTCAGCATATGAAGCTGAGTCTTTGAAGATTTTCCAACAGATTAGAGAGGCTGTAACAATTTCCAGGAGATGGATTAAATTGTACTATTGTGACAACCAAGTGGAATACCTTGTGATACAGTCTGCTGTAACAAATAAAGCTGTTTAGGTGAATTCATGCAAAAACTCTTTGTCAATGAGGATGGGAGTGAGAAAAGAGCTTGGAAACTTACCCAGTGCAAAGTACTCAAGCCCTAAAGACAGGTGAAAATGAAGGGGCAAGAGGAAAGGAATAAGACATGGGAAAGAAATATTAATCTATTTTTTAAACGAAATTGATCATTTAGCTTCCAACAGTGAAAGTTGGATAAATTGAGGCAGTTGGGTAAAACCTAAACTACCTAATTCTAAAAAAACTAAATGCTGTTAGGATTCAGTCTCTCCACTAATTTGCTTCAGCACTCTGAACAAGTTTCCTAAAGGTGCTGTTTATACAGAAGTCACAGTTAGAGGAAATGTTTCCAAAATAAATAAGCCACCAGGTGTTTGTAGCAAGGATTATATTTTCTAGCCCACAAAGGACAACATGCATTCATGGTTTTCTGAACAAATACCAATAGTGTCACAAGGTAACCCGTGAAACTCAATACAGACACCAAAAGGAGTAATACACGTATACACACAACCTTGCCTCAATGAAAAGTGGTATTCTCCACTCTGACAGGACCCTGAAACACATGGGTTTTCAATGTACTTTTCACACAGGTGTCAATAAATTAAGTACAAATAAATTTCCTATTTATCCCATGATTATTTAGCTGATAAGAAATATCGTTTGCTTATTGAACTAATATTTTTTAGCTTACTGTCTCTGACACACTACTATGAAGATACTGTATGCACCTGCGTATCACAAAATTTTACAGCCTAAATTAAGTACTCTTTAGGAAAGGAAAAGGGAAGACATGGTAGATAAACTCAACCTCTAGAAGAGCAACAGGACTGACAAGTTTAAATTTTCATATAATAATCTACAAATATATCATCTATGGCAACTATAGTTCGTAGCAACTAGTGCTTTTTGTCAGAAGTTTTCAATTTTAAAAACTTTTGAAATTAATTACCATGGTGCAAGAATATTCTATGGCCATTTCTGTTCTCATCACAGCTCTGTAACATCTATTGCCAAACGTGAGGAAATGAGCAGCCTTCACCTGCTTACCACAGTGACTCACTTCTTGCTCCTACTGTTTATCCCAGCTCCTGCAACAGGCTGTGAGAGGAATTAGCTGCCCTGAGCCTAATTAGAAAGTTAGTTACATACAACAAGTTTTGAATAGAAGGTTTCTGTTACAGAAAAACAGCTTGGCCTTTGTGACACACCTGAATTTGACTTAATATCATCTCTCCTTAAAGCCCTGCTATTTTGGACAGTTAATAAGTAACTGTTAAACTGTCTGGATAAGCATTTTAGTCTATCCGTCGTATTTCCATCATAGATAAGACTTAGATTCTAACACTCTTGCCCAACGGCAGAATGCCCTCCATTTCAGATATAATAAACTATTCAGTGATGCTCTTCCACTTTTCTGAAGAACAACAAATAGAACTTGCTTAGTTACTACACTCATTTAGCTGGGTAGATAAAAAACCTGAATTAAAAAGATGCAAAGAAGGTAAACATATTCCTCTGGAACATACTGATGTCCTACCATTGCCCCTCTTGAAGCAGTCTCAACAAAAAAAGGAGAAAAAATGCTGTTCAGTGTTACAAAGTATGCTGGCAGAGTGGGCCCGGAAGATATAAACAATTCAGTTGGGCAGGGAAGGCCAGCAGTTTTCATACACCTTTCTGAAAGAGTTTACAGAATCCAGGAGCAGCAACTAGTTCAGTACACAGAAAACATTTTTAAAAACTCCATGTCTTCCAAGATGCACTACTGGTTTCCATTGTAATTTGGAATTCCTTTTATTAAGCCATTAAATGTGTGACACAATTAAAGTTACTTTACAATCCAAACCTAAACATCCGTCTAATTATTACTATGGGTCATTGATTAGTGAATAAGTCAAAGCTTTAAAACTCACAGTGCTTTGGGAAAATTTGATGATGTCCACAGAAATTCTAGAACAGCAAACACAAAGCACAGTAATATTTAAAAAATTTCAAAAATATTAAATATAGGGCAAAGGCGGCTCATAAGAAGCCTGGCATTTATAAAGTCAAGGAAGTACATTCAAGCTTTCCCAGAACAAAATGAAAGTTCAAATCCAGGGGTGGAACTTCACAGTGCTTTAAAAATACAGGTCATACATTCAGGAAGCATTTTTAATGCAGATAATTATCATAGCAGTAATTAATACAAACATACTGGATCTTGGCAAAGGGCAATGCTCCACCATACAGACCCTAAAACTGTTACACAAAGGCAAATTATTACATGTTAAAAAGTCAAATATTACTATCACCTGAAAAATATTATTTATTTCTTCACTTGCGCAAGTATAAAGTACTCTCAAGATAAATACAGAATTTACAAAACATCAAGATCTGAACAAAAGGTATATCACAGTACTTGAAAAACAATTTTGAGGGTCTGTATCAGTTTCATCTGTTGAGTTCTACGTCCACTTTCAGTTATACCTGAAAGTAGTCTCTGCTTCATTTCTTCTGTTTATACTCTCTCTGGCATAGAAACTTTGTAGTATTATATGAATATTCTCATTTTGATCTATTGTATAGCACCTCCTACTGTATCCTTTAACCACACACAAGATGACTTTGTTTGAAGCTCACAAAAGGTCTGGTTTACCACAAGAGAAACACCCGTCAGAACGCACACCCAAGTTCAAAGCAGTTCACCGGCAAAGCAAGCAAGACATAAAATCTTAAAAGCACTTTAGATGAAGCAAACTGCATGTTTTTATCAGGGAATAAAATATGCAGCCAAACTTTTCCATGTTTTGCTCTAACTTAACTCCATAAAAATGAAACCAGCAGTAGGATTTCTAAGTTACATTTCCAATCTTTTGTTGTTGAGGTTTGCTTTTACAGAGAATGGAATTTTAAATTCAATCGTGCCCTAGACTTACAAAAGTAAAAGAGAATGTATGCATATCACTGTTGTGTCAGCCTTTAGCACTGCAATTATGCCTCACACACTGTATCACTCATTTATACACTAGCATGCAAAGAAATGGAAAACAAGTAAATTTATCTCTTATTTCCCCTAAAAATTACACATATTACTGAATAAATATCCAGCGATTTTAAGAGTCTGTAAGTGAAACACAAACTCAGATGAACTTTACTTATCAGTTACCTACGTAGGGCGAATTCCAGCTTTTCTACAAACTTTAAACTTTTCACCTTTGACAGAAAAGTTACAAAACCTACGTTAACACACCTTTCTCTAAAGTCCAAAACTGACTTTGAACCAAGAGGACAGACAATACCTGCTGCAGCTCATTGTGATGTATTTACATAACTACCTCAGAGCTCCCCAGCATTCTTCATTCACTGAGCTACACACTTCACATGCGGTGCAGCAAGTTTCCAACACAGCACCTTTGAAGACCACAGGTAAATTAATCCCTTTACAGGCTAAATAAGCTGCAGTTCTGACAGCACAATTCATTCGGGGCATCTTCTTGAGTCCAAACAGTTTCACACATGGACTGCCACCATTTAAATAAGCACACATCATATCAGAGTGCAGCCCGCTAGCTATTCAGTGACCTGACCTAGGTCTAAAATACTCAGAAAGAGAAGCTTTCAAGATACTTGTTCGAACTTGATAGGCATTTTAATCCATTTAATCACACTCATGCAGCATCCTTAAACAGTGTACAAGACTGAAAGCAGACCTATACTTAATTTGCTTCCTCTTCTCACAAAAACGTATCATGGGAAAAGTGGTCAAAGACAAAATCATTTATAGCTTCCTGCATATTCTGGAAACAGGATAAATTTGGTATTTATTTCTGAAAAACCTTTCATCTGAAAGTTTCAGAGTCTTCAAGGAGAGAAAACATACCTGCTATAGGCACATATCCAACTCCTTGCTGATACACAGTGGGCATCAGGACCACTGGCTGGGGTTGCATCATCATGGCAGCTGGCAAAGACTTGACACGAAAAGCACAGATTAGAACAACTCAAATAGCAAAAAAACCAAAATCATCAATTAAAACTGTTTGCAAACAAGTCATCACATTGCAAATCCACGTCCAATATTATCATATCATTATGCTAAGTACTAATCTAGATCAAAGAATCCCTAGCAAATTAACTGAACTATCATCTTTTAAGTGACAATTTGCCTGTAAATCAATAAAAACACATCTTGTCAAAGTAGCCTTTTGCAAGAATGTGATAAAATTTGTTACTAAAACCTTGTTACTGAAGCAAATTATTTTAAAATACAGGGTTAATCAGCTTTCATGCCTTATACTAGTGAAATGAATATACAACATATTCATCACAAATTAAATATTAGAGAAAATCTAAATTTTATTCTTATGTTTTATTTTTAAAAGCAGTATACTGCTCTTAGAAGCAAAATTTAGCTTGAATCAATTATTTCTGAAGCAAACCAGTCCTTTAAACAAAATGTCAGTTTAACCCTATTCCCTTTTACTACCACAATTCAGTTCAATTTCATCTTTGAAAATATTAAAAGGTCCAATTCTATGTACAGTACATTCATGGTGGAGACAATTTTCAAGGTTCATTACAAACTTATTTTTCTTGGGGGTAACAGAACAACTGTTCAGATCTGGGGCAGAATGTGGATTTCCAACAGCAGCAAACATGTGTCCCCAGCTGTGCATTCAACAGCAGCTGGGAACTTCTGAGGATGTACAAGTGCAGTAGGAAGCGCTCAGGGCTGCACGTGCTACACGTCACCCAACAGCTACTTAAGACAAAGGTGACAGACCAGAACACTCCATGAGCTGCTTAAGAGACCTGTGTAAGTCAGCAGTTTATAAACAGTAGCACCAAATGAACAAGAATGGACGTAAAAAACAATGTAATCTGAAAGATTATTCAAATTATCCAAGAAAGACCTAAGACAGAGAAGAGTTTCCAATATTTTTCTTTTAAACTGACATGAATTTCTTGGTGGTGGGAGAAGGGGGAGGTATCGGCACTGGGTGTATTCCCAAACAACAGGAATAAGCTGAATTTTTGTAATTGCAGAACAAGATAAATACTCCTCTACCAACTCACTAAAAACTATTTACTGCCTTAACTAATATGTTTGACTGCTATTCCCAGACTTAAGTATAATTATTTTAAATGCTACTACACACAAACACCCAGTATGGTAAAAAAGAACTACTTCTACTTCAGTGTAAAATACCTCCCTCCCGCTACTTAAGAAGCTTCTCTCCCTTCCTCCTCCCAATCTCAAACTTGGCTTACCGTGTATGACATAACCAGATTAATCATTCCTTCCTTATCATCACCTTGCCTTCCACTCAGGCTATACCACTCATCTTCCACATTTCCTTGTTTCAGAGACTCAGGAATTGTAATGTGTGTCCAAGCAATGCGGTCATCCATTGAAAAGGCTCGCTGGAATATAATTTAAAAAATATTATCAAGTTAATTGTCCTACAAAAAACCCCAAAACAAATGAAAATTACTCTTGACTAACACTTCAGTTTTATGCCATTTAATTTTGTCAATTTTTATTCGTTTTGAAACCACTGAAGTGTCAGTAAATATTTTGGCCACCTCTTTTCCAACAAGGATGAATGATCCTTTAATAAATAGGATTATAGGTTGATTGCAGATATTTAAAAGCAAGAAACTGAAAGCCTGAAGCAGAACACTTCTAGAAATAGAACACACTAATATCAGCATAGTCTGTGTAAATCTTATGACATCACATCAGAGGCCATTACATGAATGCAAACAACTTCTCTTTACTACTACAGGCTGTGAACTCCAGTAATTCAAGAGCAGATGCAAGCACTGATCTGCCATCCCTGCTGCAGCAATGAAAGGGGCACTTGAACCTTACCAATGAAGCCCACAAAAGACCATCCAAAAGCCTCACTTGTGTCATGACCACGCAGCTGCTGCAGTGTCATGCTTTACATGAGAGGCAGCAAAATCCAGGCCAACTGTAAGGCTTCAGGCTCAGTTGCAGCCCCCTAGTTTCTCCTAGGAAGTCCTTGTGACTACACACAGTCTATATTGGACAGTTTCATCCTCAGCATTTCCAAGTTTGGGAAAGCTTTCAAGCTCATCCTAGGTTAGAGTAACACTGAAGAATTTTTGAGTAAAACAGCATTGTACAAACAGGTGATTTTTTAATAGGGAGAGTGCAGAATATAAGGCTGCGGGGCATTTTGATAGGCAAGAGGAGCTTAAATACCACTCAGACATCTCCTGTTTCTCTTCCTTTGCAGGCAACTCTGCTGGTCGTGCCTCATATCAGCTGCCAAAGGAAAAGTAATAGTTCTGACATTCTTGGCGAAGAGTAAGGCCTTATGCATTGATGCTTTTGGCATTCTGAAAAATTTTTGTCATCTCCCAGAGAACACAGAAATTGTCTTTGGCACTCAATGCTTTTTTGCCAGGTTTCACCCCAACCTAAGTCCAAACAGCAGAGGGGGAGAGGTAGAAAAAACATATAGCAGTTCTGACCTCATCAAATATCTCTAGATAAAAAGAGTCCACACCCGGGGGAACAGTGCACTGAATAACTTTGTTCCAGCGGGGGTTCTTGGCTCCATTATGTGCTGTTGGAGTTTCATACACAGCATAGCCAAGCCGTATTCGACAATACGGATCCATGCGCGTCATTCCATAGTTCTTTGCCAGTTTTGCCTGAAAAGAAACACAGTAAGAATATAATATAGACATAAACTTGAAAATGTAATTACTATTAGTTCACAATAAGAATCATATATGGAATAAAGGACTAGATTCAGTTATGTGGTAGATAGGAAGGAGGAAAAAAAAAGTAAAGAAAAACAGCATTCAGATTAAAACATAAACCAATTACACCATTAAATGTCTGGGACACCTTGAAAAGGGATCATCTTTTTAACTTGTCTGTTGTAGATAATACACATTTTCACCAAGCTAAGATGTTGCTTCACAGTAAAGCAAAAGATACATGAATACAAGGAAACAGTAAAAAGTTCAGTTTTTCTCTAGATATCTGCTATCCAATGTACAATCACAAGCATAATGACACAGGTACATTGCCCTCTTTCACTGAAGTTCTTTTAAAGGATGAAATGCTAAAATCCAGTAGCTTCAAGAACATCACACAATTCAAAAGCACAAACTGTAGAAGCAGTTCAGTTAAGGTAAACTTTCGGAGATCATACCTTCAGTGTGTACACTGAATATTACTTAATGCTGTGGACAACTTAAATCCTAACATTCCTATAAAAACAGATGTTGTGTAGAATCAGAAAAGATCCAACATACTTTTGCTATAACATCAGAAGAGTAGAACAAAACAAGTTGAAGACAATCCTGAACACAACACTGAGTACTGCTGCACAGCTGTGCCCAAGCAGAAGTTGAGCTCTTTGGATGTGCTGTTTCTCTGACCTGTACTAAGCAGCCCATAGTTCTTTTCGTAGTAAGACAAGTGACAAACCACGGTGCCTAAAGATGCCCTCCTACCTACAGGACAGTTTACAGAACTCAACAGTTGAAAGGTGCTTAACATTTATCACAAGGGCTGCACCTCAGGCTTGGAAAGCCCTTTTCTCCTTCAGGGCATGGGCTGGTTCAGCAATTGGTACGTTAGAGATGGTGAGAAACGTCTCAAACTCTTTCTTGTAAATGTGAACTTAACAATTAAAGTAGGATATAATTTATCAACACATATTTAAATACAAAATACTTTAACTAGCTTTTCACCTTCTGCAGGTTAACTACACTGTGTCAAGTCTTCTATCCAGAATGCCAAGTCTCAACATGCAGCCAAGATTCCACAGTATTCCTGCATAAACTCCCAGACAGGGACAGAATCTCTCTTGGGATACCACAGGGTTGTACTGCCATTCAGAAGGACCTTGGCAGGCTGCAGAAGTGTGCAGATAGGAATTTCGAAGCTCAGTAAATGAAAATGCAACATTCCACCCCTGAGGAGAAACATCCACATGTACAATGGTAGACTGTGGGCCACCTAGCTGGAAAGTAGCCCTGAGGAGAAGGACATGGAGGGTCTTGGTGGACACCAAGTTGGAAATAAGCCAGCAATGCTCCCTTGGAGCAAAGAAGATAACCAGCATCCTGGGCCACATTAGGAAAGCACAAATAGCAGATCAAGGAAGATCCCTTCTACTCAGCACTAGGGAGACTATGTTTGCATTACTGTTCTCTTAGTTCTGGGCTGCCCAGTAGAAGACATGGTCACATCTGAATGAGTCCAGCAAAGAACCAATAATGCAACTGAGGGTTTCACAGAATCACAGAACAGTTGATGTTGGACAGGACACTTGGAGATTGATTAGACCAAGCTCCCTACTAAAAGCAGGTTGGAACTTATTCTGATGTTTGACGTATTTCCCTATAAAAGGGGGTTTCATATATTCAAATAAGAGTTTGCTGTATTTTAATTTGTGCTCACTGCACCTCTTGTCCTTCCTCTAGATAGCACTGAAAAGAGCTGTCTTCTTCATAAATACCTGACAGCAAGGACTACTTGTTGGTAAGATTCCCCTGAAGACTGTTCCATGAGTCTCTCGGCCTTTCCTTGTATATAACATCCTCCTTAATTCTCGATTAAGGCAGTGGCCGGGGGGAAGGTGGGGCATAAGGGTGGGATGAGGTTTGGACTAAATATACTCCAGAGGTCCCCTCTAACCAGAGATATCCTGTGATTCTGTAACAAGTGGTTACTTACAGACATGGCATTAAGAACAGCCATTAAGTTTTAATTCCTAAGCAAGATAAAGATTTTTTTTCTTCTCTGCACTAGCAACTAAAAATAAATAAGAATTGAACCCGATAAAAACCAGTACCAACTCCATCAGGTCACCCATGCAAACAGGAATCTGGATGTTTCTGTAACATAACCCCTCAAAGCAAGACCCAAAACTTCTTGAACATTACTGTCTGCTCCCTTTATCTGCTTCAGAGATTTCTGCTATCTATACCGATTGGATCAATATCCCGTGACAAAAAGCACTTCAAGATAACCAAGCACACAGTCAAAGATGAACAACCTATGGAAAAGCACGCAAGTTGCCAGAAGCTGCTAGGAAGTTAAGAGACACATGGCATGTTGTTTGATAAATGTTTTGTTTCCTTATATGCCTGAGGCTTAACCTGAATCATCTATTCCTAGCTCTGGAAAAAAATTATACCAAACAGACTATACTATGCTCTAAAGTGGTAACATTTTTCTGCTGTTCAAAGTTGAAGGCTTCCAGTCTTAACACTTCTCAGAACACACACTGGGAAATCCATCAGAACTAGAAAGAGGGCTGCAATGGAGTGCAGTGAATGAGTTCCAAGTGCCTGGGCTTCAGAGTTAATAAACAGAAAGGCCCAACCTCTCTTGCTGAGAGAACCTTATATAGGTTTACTCCCCAGTAAGGACCTCACTCTGGAGCTGTAGCCATACATGTACTACTCCAGACTTGGTGCTAAATTTGAGAGTAAATTTCTCTTTGGTATGTTTTTAGAGACTGATTGAAAGATAGCACTTGTAAAGAGGTGTAGTAAGTCAGTAAGAAGGACATCAGGCATGCTAATGTAAGTAAACGGAATTGCGTTACGACAGACAAGTTTTAAAATCTGAAATCTTACACACAATGAATGCAGTAATAAAGTACTGCCAAGACATGAAATAAAGTGTAACAAGGGAAAAGAGGAAGTAGAAAATAAAGAGCTAGGACTGTATAGTTGTGATCGATAAAGAAGCCTGGAGAAATCACTGAGAAAAACAGCAAATGCTGTTTGGATGGAACAGAAATGGGGATGGAACAGAGCAGACAGTTATGAAAAAATATATAAGGCAACCACTGTTTCCTACAATATTCTCAAAATTGTTAATGTCTTCCAATAGTAAGTGTTTCTACAGGAAGCCTTCTTATCAGAAGGTTTTGTAGAAACCTGTTCACTGCAAAAAACCCCCATGAGTTTATTTGATTATGCGCTATAATAGCAAGGTTTACAGGAAATTGCTGCATCAGGCAGCTGTGAAACATGAAACTGGACAAAATGCTGATGTACAGAAAACATGAAGCAACAAAAACTTTAGGAATTCGTTCCCCTTTACAAGTAATTCAGTAACTTGAATTCCAATACAAAATCTTTTCATGGCCACTGATCAAAAAAGATTGTATTAATTACTTAAAATTACTTAATTTTACAAAGATGGCACAATTTATACCTGTACTACAGTAATGCTGAGTCTTCCTACGGTACCCATTGGTCCTCCATACTGTAGCTGCTGAGCTGCCTGGGCATCCAGCTGGATCTGCTGTTGCTGCTGGGTTGGGGTAATGCGAAGAAAATCTTGAGGAAGTTCACCAACATATACCTTAAAAGAGGAAGAAGGGAAAAAAATACTTCAAAAGGTGAGTCTTCCACATTCAGAATGAGAAAGACAAGAACAGAAATCGAAGTGTAACAAATTCAGGTGGATTTAGTCTAGTTTTGACAGCATGAACAAAAAACTAATAAGATGACAAAACTGCCGACTCATGTAGAGAATGTTCTCATACTCACATTCAAAAACACTAAATTCCAACATAAGTCTCTGAAAAACGTAGGACATACAGAGGCAAAGCTGCTCTGCAACTAAACACTTAAGTAGTCCATACAAATGTCAGAGCTACCAAGTTTTGCATCATATTCACATATGACATCTGATGGCACCCAGTTCTTTCACTCACGTTGCATCCAAGCATTCCTGTGTCAAGACAGAACACTGCTTTCATTTGAAAAGGTCATTTCCAGTCACCTTTGAGATAGATTGTAGAAACAATATTTCCTATGAACCAAATCCTGGAACAGAATAAAGATGCCCTAATTTTTCCAGTGTTAAACGTGGTCGGCTTGCAACTCACCTTGGCAACAATATTCCACCACACTCAAAACAACAATGGAGAAATTAAAAATCTGGTCTACCAAGAGGATGAGTCATGACAAAAAGTATATTAGAGGACCTCCACCACATGAGCCAATATGAATCAGCATTCATGATGTATTTTCTGTTAGCTTTACAGTAAAGAAGGCAAAGTTTCTACCTATTACTTGTCAGTTCAACAACTCAGATTTTTTCTAGGTTTTAAATGCTTGGCGAACATTATCAATAACACATTTAGAGAGATCATCGTTTTAAACTAACACACATACTGTAATAATAAATTTTAAAAAACAAAGTGTAAAGTGGCCTAGAAAACTTATAATTAAGCTGTACTTATTTCTGTTGCCTATAGAGTTGTTTACATATTTAATAGAGAACTATCTACCTCATGAAGACAAAGGACAATGCAATTTCTCATGTTGCAATCCTAAGCAATATTACTCAAGTATCTGTCTGGCAGATGCATGCCTACAGAACATAACTTAAGAAGTTAACAGGCCTCGAGGACACAGCTTTTCAAGATTAGACAGCAGTCGCATGTCAAGATTGCATCTTGGAGATAGAAATCGATGCTCTTGCCAAATCATGTGTTGCATGACTATTTTGTATGACTATCTGAGAGCCTCAGAATCCTGGCAACAGTAGGTGTCACATTCCAGAAAGGAAGTTTATCTAAAAAGCTCAAGAGGAAGCACTGAATGCCTGCTGCCAGGCTGTTGCAAGGCAGAGAGGGGAATCAGTTTTGCTTACAAGCATCTTAAAATTTTCCCATTAAAATCCTAAGCAGTTTTAGTTTTAAAAAGTGAGAAATAAAAACAGGGGCAGGCAGGGAAAAAATTAAGTTAAAAGTTAATAATAAAAGAAAGCTTATTTAAGTTTGGCTGGAAATTACATGTGACCTGGTAAGAGCCTTCTCATTAGAATACATATTATTAAAAAGGAGTTGGTTTTAAAATAAAACATAATACATTTAGGCAAGATTTGAAATGACACCAGAATTATCAAACAAATGGCATTTACAACACAGCAGGTCCCCCTCCAGCCCTAGTCCTAAAGGAAGTTTTAAATCTGGTATTTATTAGCATCTCTAGGAACAGACATTATAAACACTTCCCGTAGTCAGAAGTGATGGCTGCAGCCCAGAAATCTCATTTCCATATATGCAAGTTCCCTCTGTCAACTTCTCAGAAAACAGAACAGCCTCTTTTGTCTCTACCAATTCAAGGTGGCCACTGGAAAGCTTAAGTCATTCACAACATAGGTCTGATAGTATCTTTTTCTTTTTTGAATTTTATTTTATATAAGTCAGGTAAATACTGCTCCAAAATAATATAAATGAACTAGTTTCTGTACTGAGGTCCAAAAGGGACAAAAAAGTCCGTAAGGGAGAACAAAGCTTTCTTACAGCATCTAAGCTAATTTTAGGTCATTCAGTTACCTCATAAGAAGCTACATTCTATCCTAGAATTGCAGAGCAGACTCACACAGAAACTAAAACCAGTGTTAACTAAGTTCTCAAAAGATCTGAGTGGTAAACCCTACCAAAAGGAAGAGTGGGGGAACAGGAGATGCATACACTCTCATTTTAAACATTCAGTTTTGACTGAGATCTGGAAGACAAGTCCTGATGATATAGCCTGTAAAATATCTAGAAGAGATGCTTATTGAGGAAAATACACTATTTTGTACGTTCTTATGCTAATTATCAGACGATTCCATATTGATGGCAACAAATACTGCAACTTTTCTATCTGTAAGGAGATAGGCCAAATTACATCTTCCTCAAAGCTTTTAAAAGCAGGCACATAAGTGCCACCTCCAAACCTGAATCAAAAATGCAAAGTTACATAACCAGCATTCAACCACAGTTTTTGTTTTCAACGCAAGGAGAACATACAAGACAAGCTCGAATCACTGATCCTACTCCACAACCACTTTAAAACAAATGCATTTCCCTCTACTGTAATGGCATTTAAGAAAGAATGGTGAAATTCAAATGTGTTCTGTCACTAAATGCAAAACCAAAAATGAATTCCATTTAGCAATAGGACATGGATAGGACTACAATTCAGAAGACAAATGTTTAAGAGGCATTCATAAAAAAGCCAGCTTGTAATTACTTCCTAATAAACTTTGTTGACAGCACTGCATATCAAAAACATGGATCATCTAGAAAGAGAATAATATTGCTTTTCCTACGTGCACAGTCACCTGAGAGGTAGTTTTGAGGGTCTTCAAAATGAAAAGCTGCAGGTATAAAAACTGCATCTCAGCTTCTTCAAGCTGAAAGCAGTGTGATGTTCTACAGCTATTTGAAGTAACTGAGGACGGGGGTGTCTCAGTCTCACCTCCCTGTTTCTTTTCACCCCTGTTTCTCACACAACACTAAATGGGGCAAATAGCTGTAAAGTATGTTAGTGCAGAGGGATTATCAGAAGAAAGTGAAGTAAGGTTTGGAAGTAAAGCAAAGCGGAGAGAAGTCACCAGCACCCTGAACTCAGTAACTGATCACGCAATTACTGGTACCTACAAACAGGAGGGAAAGGGAACACAGAGCCAAGGACAACCACAAAAGCCCTACCTTACGGAACCATTTGCCCAGACATAATGCATTCAGGGAACCATAGCGAAGATTGCCACACTAGCAATTACCAAGGAAATCTAACATGAAAATTCTCTGAAACATCCAAGAGCTTTAAACACCTAACTGCTCAAAAAAGTTCTAACCATTCTCCTTTAAATGGTTTTACTCTCTTTGAGAAAGAAAAAGCGAATGGGACAGAATTTTGAACTATTATTCTATGCTTTGCACACTAAATAAAAAACTGGTACTAGATAAGATGCATCAAGAGGTCCTGAAAGAGCTGATATTTGTTCAAGGCTGCTCTCTAACATCTTTGAAAGGTCACAGAGATTAGAGGAAGTGCCCTATAACTACAGAAAGACAAATCCCATACTCAGCTTTCAAAAGGGTAAGAAGGATGACCTGAGGAACCACAGGCAGGTCAGCTTCACTTCAGTCACTAAGAAATTTATAGAGCAAGTCCTTCTGAAAGACATTTCTAGACACACAAAGAAAAAAACCCTCCAGGGACTAGGAATAGCCAGCCTTTACCAACGCTTTAAAAGAAAAAAAGCCTAATGAGCCATCTGCCTTCTACAATAAAATTACTGCAATATGCGAGTAAGGAGAGAGCAGAAAAGTATCAAAGCTGGGTCATTACAATCCAAATGGGTTGAATGGATGAAAAACTGGCTGAGAAGTTGAAGTTCAGTGGTGAATGACACTGGAGGTTGGTTAAAAGCAAAATTTTTCAAAGGTCTGTATTGAGACTAACTTATGTGTTGCTCAGCAGACAAAAGTGAACATAGAATGTATTTACCAGTTTTGAGGAGGACAGCAAATTTGGGGAGAAATGACTGATATATTTGGGGACAGGACCAACTAGAGAGGTAAGAATTCACTGGCGGGAATCCCATGAAATTCAACATGGACAAAGTCCTGTACTTTGGACAGAAAAATCCCTGGCACCAGTACAGACTGGGAAACAACCGTCAGGGCTGCATCTCTGTAGAGGTGAAGAGCAAACTAAACATGGATGAGCAGAGCACTCTCACAGCAACGAAGCCTAACAGCAGACTCCACTGCACCAACAAGAGCCCAGCCAGTGGCCTGAGGAAAGCAATGGTTTCCCTTTGCTCAGCATTTGTTAGATCTCATCTGGAATACCGTGACCTGTTTGGGACTCAGAAGTACTGAGCTCGAGGGAGCCCAGCAGAGATCCACCAAGCACCAAGATGGCCCATGAAAAGGGCTGGAGCACAAAACTTGTGAGGTCAGGCTGAGGATTTGTATAGAACAGGGGAAACTTAAAATGCACCTTGTAGCAGCTTTCCTGTATCCACGAGGAGGTCACTGAGAAAAGAGAGCCAGGCTCTCTTCTGAGATGCAATGCAAGAAGAAAGGAGATCTCAGCTGTCAAACTGAAACGGAGGAGATTTCACACGAAATAAATAGGGGGAACTATGGTATACAAAAAGGAGTTAAAAATTAAAGACAGAATGAGTGTCCATATGACATCTATGTCTATGCCTGGAAAAGAAAAGGCTCCAGGAAGACTGCAGTGCACCTTCCAGTCCCTAAAGAGGCCTACAAGAAAGCTGTAGAGGGACTTTTGACAAGAGTCTGTAGAAAAAGATATCAAAGTTTTGAAGAGTCTCAAGACAAAACTCATTAGAGTAGTGATTATTAAGGAAATTAGGAGCAGAAATGTATGTAGTCCTAGCTTGGTACTTGATCTAATTTTGAAGGACCTGACGTATTTGCCGGCAGGGCAAATGAAGAGTAATTTTGGGTATGACTGGCTAACTAAGGAATCACAAATACAAGATTTTGGTGGCTCAGCCTTAACCTCAAGCCTGATCAAACTGTTTATTAATACTCCCACTTGTAAAAGGTATAATTTAGCAGCCCTTACATATTTAGCTATAGCGTGTGAAAGATAGAACTGTTCTCTCCAGCACTAAACAAAAAAATGTTTCCCAATCCTTTAGCACCATTTAGTGGCCATTCATTTGTAATGCAGTTGCATATACAGACAAACAGAATTCTATCTTCCTCTCTGGAGAAAATTAAGAAAGGCTGGCATGTATCATATCAATATCCATAGCTGTGAATGGCTGCTTAATATTGCATAATTTATTAATTCATTTGAAAACATTCAAACCTCTGAAGTCGGCAAAGAGGAAAAGTGTGCACAACAATGTTAGGAACACGTCACAAAAAAACCTAAAGCCCAAAATCCAGAAAGCCAAAGCTGCACAAGATAAATCATCTTTCCATTTGCCCAGCTTCATTCAAGTTTAGGAAACAAAAGATTGCCAAGACATTATACAGGAGTACCTGGGAAATTGTAAAACAAGACATCTAGAAGAATAACATTCTATGTCTGTCTGAGATACAGCTCCCTTAAAAAAATTAAGAAAGACTAGGCAGTTATGATACTCAAACATGATGTTTGAGAAGATGTTCAAGAAGGTTCTCACTATAATCTTGTCTCAGCCCAGGAAGTTTCACCAAGCCAAAACAAGCAGACATTAAAAGTACTCCACTCAACGCCAACAGGGTGTTTAGCACTACAGGCAAACCGAACTTCTCCCAGAAAGAAATGCCACTCCAATTCAGGGATAGAAATATCTGCACCATTTCACATTCCTGCAAATCAGAACTACCGTTCACCTTCAGTCAAACCATTCTGTTTGTTACCAATTCTCTCAATATCCCCAACTCTCTCTAAACGTAAAACTAAAGAATAACTAAAAGTGAAGTTCCTATTAAACAGACTCTCGCTATTTTTCAGGAATTTATATTATTTTGAGCGAAATCTGTTACATATTGACTGAATTCTATTTGGATGCAATTACGCACGCATCAAACCTTTGGGCATACCAACTGCTGCCTAAGTAACCACAGATACAACAAGAACAGTGGTTGTTTTTTAATGATACTATAATGAGCAACAAAAAACTTAATTTACTTTTCCACCTTAACTCTCCACCTAAAACTTTTATTCCAGCCATCATCACAACCCATTGTAAAATTAATCTACTCTGGAAGGCCAGACAAATAAGGCATTTTAAGGAGTTAAACTGATGATCATATAATATTACTGTTATAACAACAGACAGCAACGCGGTTCTTCAAGATTAGCAATTTCGTTATTCACCTCGCTGGTCTTTCTACAAGGCTCTGTAGATGTACCAAAAAGAGCAGTTGTTTCTACAAAATAAAACACAGCCGTTTAAACTGATTGTCTAGAAAAAGTCTCAGTTCACTTTCAAAGCAATATCATACAGTCCATCACTATCCGATCCTTCCGGACACGAGGAACAGACAGGAACAGCACATCAGTCGAGAGCTGCTGTCGTACGCTACACGGCGGAACATCCCGATATGAGGCATGATTATCCCTGGGCAAAACCAGACAATAACATATTCCCAATAAACTGTGAGCACCACCTCCCAGGAGGCTGTAAATTGTTTTTACGACTGCTCAGTGCCTCCCGTCCAACACGCACGCCTACATCCCACACTGGATGCGTCGTTCCAGCCCTTGGGCGGCGGTTCCAGGGACAGAGGCCCGACCGTGCCCCGCGAGCACAGGGAGCTGAGCTCCGCTTCCACGGGAAAGCGGTTTAGGGCCGGTTTAGTTTAAGCCGCTCCCTGCTCGGGAAGGCCTCTGGACAAAGAACGGGCAGAACAGCCGCCTCCAGCCCCATGCGCAGAGAGGATTTCCCCTGCCCTCTCCCGAGGCCCGGCGGGGAGCCGGGAGGAAAGGCGGACTTCCTTCCCCTCGCCCCCCAGCAGAGGAGAAGAAGAGAGGGCTTTTCCTGTCTCGCCTCTGCCGCGGCCGGAGCGGGGGCGAGGCGGGACACACGGAGTCTCACGGGCAGAGCGGCGCGGCAGAGGCCGGGCCGGCAGGGCCGGACGGCGCAGCCCATCGGGGTCGCTCCAAGCCGGGCCTCGCCTGCCCTGCGCGGGGAGCGGTAGCGGGACACGGCGCTGGGCGGGCCCCGCGCCCGCAGCACTCACCGGGCCCCGCTGGGTGCTGACGGTGGTCGCCATGGCGCCTCGTCGGGGCCGAGACCCTTCCTCCTCCTCCTCCTCTCGCCCCGCCAGGCCGCCGATCCCAATCCCGGTGCCGATCCCGATCCCGATCCCGGCGCCACCCGTCACTCAGCGCGAGCCGCGCGTCACCTGACCCGCCCGGCCCCGCCCCCCCGGGGGCAGCGCAGCGGCGCCCTCCTGCGCACGCGCCTGTCCGCGCGCCGGGAGGGGCGGGGAGCCCTCCCGCGCATGCGCCGTTGCGCTCTGCGGCCGCCGCAGCGGAGCGCGGCCCTGCGGGGGCGCTGCGGGCGGTAGGGGGCGCTGCGGCGCCGGCGGAGCGGGTGCGGCGCCTCAGGCCGCCATCTTGTGCCGGGGGCGCCGCTCCAGCCGCCCGGCGCTCCCCCCGGGCAGCGCGGCTGTGAGGCCGGGGGGTGCGCAGGGCCCGCAGGGCGCTCCCCGCCCGCTGCCTGCCGGCCACGGGAGCCGTGTGTGAAAGGGAACGACCCATTGCCTGCCCTGGCCCCAGTCGTTTCCCAAAGCTTGCCGAGCAAGCGCAGCCCTTTCCGGGAGAACAAAAGCAGCTGTAATATCCATTCGAGTGCCGCTTCGGGAGATAAAGTCTGATTATTCCAAAGCCTGTTTAAATAACAGAACTGTTTCCCGTTGTTAGGGCTGTTTCCTGTTGTCAGGATCTGCGGCATAATTTTAGCCCTTAATTAAAATTCGAGCACGGATTTTGGCAGCTAGAAATAGAACAGTGCAATTAGGAATGCTCCAAATATAGCACCAGCTTTTTCTTGCTTTTTTTCCCCCCACACACTACACTTGCAGTGGGAACAGCCTCATCTTTTTGCTTCATAGAATCACAGAATGTTCAGGGGTTGGAATGGACCTTAGCGATCATCCAACTCCCCTGCCATGGGCAGGGACAGCTCCCACTAGTCCAGGTTGCTGAGGGCCCCATCCAGCCTGGCTTCGAACACTTCCAGGGTTGGGGCATCTGCAACCTCCTTAGGCAACCTGTTCCAGCCTTACCACCCTCACAGTAAAGAATTTCTTCGTAATATCTTAGCTGATTTCCCCCCTTTTCAATTTGTAACCATTATTCCGTGCCCTGTCACAGTTCCTGATTAAGAGTCTCTCCCTGGCTTCCCTGTAGGCCCTGGACACCGGGAAGTTGCTCGGAGGTCTTCACACAACCCTCTCTTCTTCAGGCTGAACAGCCCCAACTTACTCAGCCTGTGTCATGATACTCAGAGAAAGGAGTAGGACAGGGTGTACTGGATTGGGAGCCGTTGAAGGGACACAGGTGGTGCCAGCTGAAATTCATCAGCTGATGGGAACAGCTCTAACATTCCTTTCATTCCTGTCAGCACTTCCTCTGCTGGAACCAGAGTTCATGTCAACCCGCAAAACCATTAAAGAAGCAAATCGTCCTTCCATTGTTCCTATCACTAAAAAAGAAACCAAACCTGAAAAGGCATCAACTTTTTCAGTTTAAAAAGCACTATAAATTCCCCCCCATCCTTTCTTTTTTAAGCTTGTCTCTTGACGAAGTTTGGCTTTTTTCGGGGATAAGGAGTTAAGATTCCTAGAAGGAGCTAAAGTGACTAAATTTTTTTCATTGTTTCTTGCATAGGCCTCTCAGCAGAGACAGTGCACCGTATGAAGAGGCAATGCAAAGTAATTTTAAAGTAATTAAGAACATTCAGCACTTACAGATATATGCCCTGTCTGTACAAAGCTTGAGTGCTGCTACAGTTACAGTAGTTCGTAACAAATGCTATCCAGATGTGGCATCTTTCGGGAAACTCAGTTTCTTTATATTGTATATATACAATACATACAGAGTTTCAATACTTAAAAGATAGAAGTTTCTTGAGCTGATATGGTTAAAGCAGTAAGTACACCCCATAGAGGTAATGGAAGAAGGTCAGTGCTTATCTCCATAGTTACACAGAATCATAGATTCATAGGATGCTAAGGGTAGGAGATGATCTTAAAGATCATCTAGTCCCAGCACCCCTGCCATGGGCTGGGACACCTCACACTAGACGAGGTTGCTCAAGGACTTATCCAGCTTGGCCTTTAACACCAACAGGGATGGGGCATCCACAGCTTCTCAGGGCAATTTCTTCCAGTGCCTCACCATCCTCGCAGTAAAGAATTTTTTTGTAATATCTAAGCTAAATTTCCCCACTTTCAGTTTGTACCCATTACTCCTTGTCCTGTCGCTACAGTTCCTGATGAAGAATCCCTCTCCAGCTTTCCTATAGGGCCCCTTCTAATACTGGAAAGTTGCTACAAGGTCTCCACGCAACCTTCTCCAAGATTTCTTAGCCTGTCTTTATAGGGGAGCTGCTCTAGTCCCCTTATCAACTTTGTGAACCTCATCTGGACTTGTTCCAACAGTTCCATGTCCTTTTTATCTCTGGGGATACCAGAACTGTAGGCAGTACTTCAGCTGGGGTCTCACAAGAGCAGAGTAGAGGGAGACAATCCCTTGACCTGCTGGCCAAACAGCTTTTGATGCACTCCAGGACACAGTTGGCTTTCTGGGCTGTGAGTGGTCATTGCTGACTCATGTTGAGTTTTCCATCAACCATCACCTCCTAGTCCTTCTCTGCAGGGAGAAAGTCTTGACGTTACTGCATCATTACAGTCTTGACATTATGAGGCCAGATTGGAGGCGAAAGAGTGTTAACAAGCTTCAGTGATATTCTTACATCTATAACCACACAAGCTAGGAAATTGGTTTTGGGTAAGACATGTGCAGTTACAGTTTTCCTTACCATGGATTTTATTCCATGACTTCATCTAGTCACAATAATTTCAGAGATCAGACAGGAGAAAATGTTGTTGTATCTGTGAAATGTATATCAACGTAAGAAGAAAGTATTAATTCATAGGTTCTTGACATTTGTTTTCCTCATACAGAGATACACAGTGACTAAAGTGAGTATTGTCTCTTCCTGACGGCACTACCACTTCCTCACTACATATTTTATTTTCCTGTTTTATTATTGTTCTAAGGAAATCCACACAGACTCTAATAACATACTTTTACTCACCATTTTAAGCATTTTTCCAAGTATTTGTTGTTAAACAAGGCCCCCTACCCCCTTAAATCGGTACGTACAAGTGGCCTGGAAACGGCACGGCAGTGCCGGCATCCCCACCTGGCGAACATGACCGGAACGAGAAGCGGATCCCCAGGGATTACCACAAATGGAGTACTGGGACAAGAGCATTAGGCGAGGCACTTGATGTCAAAGTATTGATTAAAGTGGGAATGTAAGCCATGGGAAAGGTGAGAGAACAGAAGTCATAGAATCTTCTTATTTGCAACATATGGGTGTCGTTAAGAAAAGGTTGAAAGGTAATCAAAGAAGCTATAATGACAATAAATTGTGTTTATCTTGTAATAAACATTTAGATGTCAGTTTCTCCTGTATTATTCTTTCATTCTGGTTCCCAGTCTCTTCTCTGTTGTTCCCAGTTCTTCATCTATCCTTCAGATTTGTCACAAGCCCTATATTTCCTGAAATTTCACCTGGAGATTTCTGTTCGCATTTTCTATAACCTCATCTCCTTGCTCCCAGCTATTGGCTGCATAAGAGATAATCCACGTTTCTGAGCTCTCCATGCTGGTTCCCCAATACCGGCCCAAATGCCAAAGGTGACTTTTACCTTTGCTGAAACCTTTGCCTGCTGGAGATACTTAATAGAGTTTATTTTCTGTAACCACTTTTTATGAAATTTTAGAAAAGAGCTTAATATCTCTGAAGACATTAAGTAAAAATTGATTATGACTGGACGGCTGGTTGGACGTGTGTAGAGACCAACAGATATGCATCCACATGGTGTGATTGCCTGAAAATTATCAAATAGACACTGTTCACTAGGCTGGCTGGCTCCAGAACGTGAAAGTGTAGATGGCACCTAAGCTTTTCTTCATAAAATCAGAAAATAATATCTCCGGGTGGCAGAGGAAGAGAGTAATGCACATAATGCTGTCTTCATTGAGGAACAGTTATAGCAGAATTCCTGCTAAATTAATTTTGTGCTTTTACAAAAAGCCAGAAGGGACACTTGAAAGGTAGAGGAGAGTCTAATGCTATGGAAGGAGTGAGAGAACATACCTGTTATCAGATGGATAACATCTAACTTTTGGTGGGTATTTATTTAGCACTCAGCACTGGGGTCTGACTCTAAAACTGAAACCTGTCAGACCTTCAAGATGTAAACGGCAATAATTGGTGTGGTCAGAGGACTACTTGTACCTCTGTGAAAATGGTGCACTCCTAGGAAGGTCAAGCCTCCCGGTTTATTTAGATAAGATACATAATAGAATTCTTCAGTTAGGAAGTAAACTTTAAACTCTTTGTTAGCTCATCCGTTCCCCAGGGAAAGCTCACAAGTGAGTGGAGTGGTTACATTTTGTGCCATTTTGAGTATTTCTCATGATACTGGGCGAGTTCTCACAGTCATTTAACCCAATTTGCTTATTGTGGCTTACAAAGACAGTGAAGTCAGAAGAATGTGTTTTAAAATGTACTCTTAGCTGAGCTAAAGCTGGTGCATAAAAGCAGAATAACAAATCATAGTTGTGGTTTTTGTAGTTCAGAGATACTCCCTGGCCTTGCAGAGGATCTCACAGTGAACTGGCAAAACAGGTTTGGGGTTTTGTAGGTATTGCAAACATGCAAGAATATTGTGGGATGGCTGTGCATCACTTATGTTACTGGCTTGGATCTCAGCCCTTTTCGTCATGTCCGCATGGGATTTTAGATACCACCAAAAAGGTACAATTCTGTTGCGTGGGAAAAAGCATCTTTTGCAAAATGCAGGGCCCAATTCCACCATCATTCCTTACATACTCTCACAAAGCTGACTTGCGGGCAAGGGTGACAGTGGAGAAGGCCAGAAGGATCCCCTGCTTTGTGGATCCAACCCATACCCGAGTGGAAGTGCAGAAAAAGGAAAGGGATGTTGCAGGCTTCCAGCTACAGAAAAGTCTTTGGAGCCCTAGTGTGCTGAGCACAGCTTCTCAGGATGTATGCAGACTTACACAAGGGCTGGACACAGCACCAAACACAGAACAAGAGACTGCAGTGCTAATCTTTTGTTCATGGTACCAGATCGAGCTTGGTAATGTACAACTGAGCTGAAACAGGAACATGGAAATCCCAGATGGTGTTCAGACTGGCTGTAATAAACTATAATTTCCACTTCAATGGCATACAAGGTATTCACAGTGCATTGCAAACTTTAATTAATCCTCACAGTCCAGTTGGGATGCAGAAGAATTACATCCCCCATCAAGAAGGAAAGATAGCTACAGCATAAAACGTGGCAACTCCCTAACAGCACACAGCAACATTACCCAGGAATTTCAGTGAGGATGGAAACTGCACTAAGACTACAAGAGAATTCAGTTGCATAGATTGAAGAGAGAAAGAATTAAATACAAACTGAAGATCAGAATCAGCGATGCCTCCCTCCTGTCACCAGATCATGAAACAGGGATGTTAAACAGCAGGCAACTTACCACCCTCACAAACACTGCAGAATTTCAGACTCCAGTGTTATAGCTGCTGATTGAGCTAGATGAGTATTGGCAAAAGTGTTGTTCAAGCAATTGTGGGGGATTCTAGCAGCAAAGCCAAGAGCACTGCCGAGCAGCTAATAAGTGGCTATTCTTCAGTCACTCTGCACTCAAAATAGCTTTCCAACAGAGGAAAAGCAAATTCTATTGGCTTCAACACCTGGTTGAGCAACTTAATAAGGACAAAATTGAAAGTTAGAGCTGAATCATTATTTATTTTATAACTACATCTTCATCAGACAGTCTACTCCAAAATGGGAGTTATTTCGTTTCAAATCAAGCTTCTGCAAGGTTTTTCTGTAGGTTCATTCAGCACAGAGGTGAGGGGAAGGTTCTTTGAAAACAATTTCTGACAGTAGCTGCTTCAGAGGAGGAGACTCATCTACAATCATAGGAAGAATTTTTCCTTTTTCTCCAGTTCTGCCGTGCTTTTCCCAAACTGTATTTCTTAAGTGTATTTTTAATCCACTGGGAAAACTGTAGCAGTGAAAAACTGTATTTAGTGTTAGTTGGGTAACATGTCCATTTCCAGACAGCATTTCAACAGAGATGAGCAAACAGTTAGGAGAGCAAAATGCCTCTGTCCTGTGCACAGCAGACACAGAAAACAGCTTGTTCCTGTTATTGCAATTACCTTTTGTGTATTTGAAAGCTGCTATTGTTTTACCTCTTAGTTTTCTTCTCTCTGAAGTTCAGCTGTTCAGAGGAATGTCAGATTAAATTTATCCTAATTCCTTCAGCTTTTCCTTACAATTATACTTTTAGCAAGCCTGATAATTATTGTTGTCTTCCTCTGTTCTTTTCCCCAGTAGGATGATACCTTCCTTGAAGTATCCAAAATTGGACACAGTTGGGGAAGACATCTTCAAGGAGAGCTGAAGAATTGCTAAATACTTTTTAGGTGGTAACATAGGCTATAAATTGCAATAAGAGTTTGCCTGTTTTACAGCAGCATAACATTTCTCACTTCTATTCATCTTATGATCTATGTTAGCATCCAAATCTGTTTCTGACATGCAATTATTTAGCTTGCTCTTCCTCACCTTATTTTTCTGCAGTTCATTATTGTTGCCTAAGTGTGTGACCTGTTTGTTTTTACTGAATTGCATCCTCTCAACACCTCTTGATGTTGTTCTACAATATATACCTGTTATGTTTGATTGGCAAAAATACCTACCCACAGTAACTGTGACTAAATCAACATGTTTGTTTATTCAAAAAGAAGTTGCTCTCTTATCTAGAGAAATCTAGCTAATAAAATTTTCACATCTTTTCTATTGAATCAGATTATCCTTTCTTACCTAGAGTATTTTTCAAAGAGGAGAATACCCTGCTGCCTCATTTTAAAAAATGCAGAATTTAGAAGTCATTATTTGAAAATAAAGACTAAAGCAATATAGATTCTGGCATTCTGGTCTCACAGAAGGAGAATGGGTAGCATTCTCAGTTATGATATCCATATCTGTACCTAGTACCATGCCAGGCAATGAATAGATATCACAGAAATCTTGTTCATGTGCATTTGTGAATTTCCATGTATTTGTTTCAATTTTTGTTTGTTCTTTTCTCAGGATATAAAATAAATACGTAGAAAAATTAGGGAATTGTTTTTGTCTGCTCACCAAATTTCTCCTCACCAAAATATAAATTAAGACATGGAAGGGAAGAAACAATGAAAAATAAGAGTAAAATGACACAGGAAGAAGTAACAACTTCCTTCAAAAAGTTAAGGGTATTATTTTAGAGTAATTTTAATGAGCCAAATTTTTTCAGATGTCTTCCAATTTACTCCTACATTTCCATTTGATCTAATATTTTGTATAGGCACAAGTAGTGCAAATATGAATTTCTGGGCAGAAATTCTTTCTTTTCCACTCCATCACCAGGAAAGCAACTATTGCTCTTCTGCTTACTCAAGTTCATTATAGAAATCTTTATTCATATGCAGCAAAACATAGTTTTTCTCCTTTGTAATTTAGCTAATTTGTTGATCCTCCTCAACAACAAGACATACATGCAAGTCAATATCCTCTCTCCCTCCTCTCTCCAACTGCTGTTTTTTACATAATAAGCACCATTTTTTTGTGTGTGTAAAAGGATTTCTGCACATTAAATAGCATACTTTCTCCCACTGGGTACTTCAGTTTTACAGATACGAATTTTTATAATTAACAGTGAATAGTATGAGGACTCTATGATAACAGTGGCTTTCAATAGTGATATTTAGTAGGTTCTTTCTCTGGTAGGCTCTTCCTCTAAGTCTTTATATTTGGTGCCTAAGTGCTTGCAAGGAAATCATTATTTTCTGTTAGATGTTTAATCATAAACCTTGCAAGGAAATTTGCTGTTTTCCGAACAGTGCAGAACTAACTTCATTACCACATTGACATGCTAGATGCACTTGTCAACCCTAAAGTCCCGTCTTCTTAAAAGTCTGTAGCCTATATTCCCTTTGGAAAAGATTGTTCTCAAATAATTCAACAGCCTGATTTACTATTTCCATCTTTCCTCCAGAGCCTTTCTTGCTGAATGTGACAGGTTATGGGGGACAGGGCAAGTTGCACAGAAGCACACTTGATGTCTGCAGTGAAATGATTTTTATATGTACTGGCTCTGGTTTCTTGATGGTCAGATCCTCAGCCTCCTTTGAAGTCAGTGCTGTTATACAAAGATTGTCTGGAGCTCTGCCCAGAGAGGGATAGCAGTTTTGCTTCTCTGCAGAGCTACCTCAGGGAAGTCAATAGAAGCTGTAGGAGTGCAGCAGCTCTGAAAATACAGCACATTCGGCAACTTTTTAGCACGTTTTTTCCAACAACCTCAAAATTGTTGGGGAACTAGAGACAGTGTTGAGGTGAAGAAATCAGATACGGAGTCAGCTGTAGCTTCAGTGTTCTCAAACATCAAGACTGGATGAGTCTACATCTCTAGCTAAATATTCCAAGCATTCCTTGACTTCTACTTCTATTCACTGATTGTTAGGTGTCACCATATAAGGTGACACCTCAGTGTTCAGTCACATAAGTATGTGAATGAAGAAAATTAATTTCTCCCTGCAAGGGAGATTTCTAATGAAGTATTGGTCTTGTGTTTAAAGCTAATTGCTTTAAACAGAAGAGCAATATGCATCTTACTAGACTTGCTGAAGATTGAGGTTCAGTTTCCATAGGCTTTATGATGATCTCAATAAATGATTTGATCTCTCCACGCTGCCTCTTTACTCCCAAACAAGGTGACATTAACTCACTTGTTGAGTGCTGCTATTCAAGCAAAGGCTCATCTGTGAACACAGAGAGAGTGTTTAGAACAAAAGGTCCTTTTGGTCAAGGTCTTCAGCACTTACTGCAATATGCAATATGTATGCTGTAATTTACAGGAAGAAATTACACACACCCCCCGCATATTTAGAGAGTGTGCATCATTCTTTTCCGTCTTCTGAAAGACTGGAGAAAGAAAAAATGCAAGTGTGTTTTAAGATACAGGGCATGCAGATGGTAATCACTGGTGCCCCATGTGAGCTGCCAGCTCCTTCATTACCATGGTCGGGCTGGGTTTCCCCTGCAGCCAGTGGATGTGTGCAGCACACCAGAGGCCTCAGACCAAGCTGAATGTACAGCACAGCACAAACCTGCACCGTCTCAGGTTAGCTGTGCTATCAGTCACTAACTTGTTAAAACACAGCGGTCTCGCTGGTTAGGATTACTGCAGCAGTATGTGTGCATATGAGCCCTCATGAGGCCTCACGTAAACTTCAAGCTGTCTGCAAGAATGCACTCGGAAAGAGTGAATGCTAGAAAGAGTAATGAAGAAATGCAGGTATCAAAAACCAGCTTTCATCATCTTTGTATGTAAAGTTTTCAGATTAAGAAAATTGCTGTTTAAAAGCAGTAAGTTGCTGCTCTAAATGTGGTTTTAACCGAAATTCTAATAAACTGTAAAGAAAGCAAAAGTTTGTGTAACACACAGATATAACAGGTCTGTATAACACATATGCTCGGGTACCTGTTTCAAGTCACTTCTTGCTTGCCTTCCCTTCTGCTGCTTATAGCGTCATGTAGCACTTTCTGGCACATATTTGTGCCTTCAACACGAAGGTGGTGTCACCTGACTGTAATTATACAGATTTCCCCGCAGGAATTCAGCAATACAGCTATATTCAGAACATGAAAAATGTGTGAATTAAAAATAAGACTTTGCTTGCTTTTTTTACCTTTTTTTTTTTCTTTTTCTTTTTTTTTGGTGATAACCAAGTGCATAATTTTCTTTCCTTTTTACCCCTAAAATAAAGATGAGAAAGACAGAAACATCATAGGATTATTTGAGCCTTTATGCATCATTCATAAAGACTGAAAATTGTAGAAAGGACAGTGCTGCATATGTGATTTCTCTTCATTCTGGTTCTTTATCCATGGTTTAGCAGAAAGAAACCCCTTATTTTTGTATGACCTGTAAATATCACTATTGAAATAGTTTGTCGAAACCAGAGAAAGATTTGTTTTCTCTCTGTGCAGAATTACACCAAATATTTGCGTGTTACTTGAAGTAACAATTTTGTACTGTATAATACTTCTGCAAGCTGTAATGCTGCTGTTGCCTCCTACAGAAGCCTCTAAAATTTTGTGTAAGCCACCTTCAGATTTCGAGTGTGTTATGCATACAGGACAGCAGCTGAAGCTAGCTGAGAAGATCTGTTGAAAAATGAGGGCAACAAAGCTATCCACCCCATTGCAGAGTTATCTTCTGTGACTCTTCTCAGGACATATTTCTAGAACCCTTTCTAACTTTGATCCCACCAAATATTTGTTTTTCTCATAGCTTTCCCTGTGGCACTGGACAACAAGAATGAGGTGACATCAGTCTGGCTTTGCACAGGTGCAATTGTCGATGAATTTCAGGTAATACAATTCAGACTCCCTTGACACAAATACCTCTTTACGGGCAGTTCACATCTCATTATAAGTATTATCCAATAAAAATAGCACTTAAAGGTCTCTATTTAGATTGGTTTCTAATTGTAACAGGCATTATCTATGATTAAACCATTTTTAGGTGTATATAAACTGTTCTGACTGATGTTGATACAGAGTAAGAGATTCCTACACTCGCCCTTTGCCACAACTCCTTCTTTTTTGACCCCTCACATTTGCTCTTTCAACCATTTGCCTTATAATTCCCTCCCTCAGTCCTGTAAAACTATTCTAGTTTAAAACACACAAACAAACCAACCAATCCTCTCAAGTATGAAAAGAAACATACTATTTAATATTACTGCTTCATTATTCAGTTGGGAAACCAAGATATAGAGATTGACTTGCCAGAGGAAAAGGAGGAAAGACGCAGGAAGAAAATTTAGTTCCTCTGAGTCACAGTTCAGCATCTTAAGTAGAATTCTTCTTTGTTCTGACTTCATCTTACCTCAGAGGATTGCCCAATCTCTTTACACTCAAACTTTCCTCTTCTAGACTGTATCTCTTCTGATTTCAAAGGGTGACTTGTCACACAGAACAGGCACGGAAGAGATTAAGGGGTTGTTCTAGGCTTTTCATCTCTGGAATTTTGCTTCATTACCGCTGCTACAAGCTACAGTGAAAATGATTTCCTGGAATCACAGCTTTCCCTTCACCATCTCAGAATTTTTTCCCCTATATCGTATTTGTTCAGTGCAGGTTTGCTTGCCAGCTTCTGCCTGGCAAGCTTCGTCTACCTGCTTTGTGCATAAATGTCAGGGATAATTCTGAAGGCTCAGCATGATTACCAGTTGACCAGCTGCCATGTTGGACTTTAAGACTTAACTTTTCATCCACAAAAATGACATGTATTTATTTATTTGTATTTAAGAAGTTCCAGTGCCTGTTGTGTCTAGATACACAAACAGAAGTTTTCAGCCAAGCGTAAATATGCACTGTCTGAATTAATGTCCACTAATGAAAGCCCTTCTTAGCCAACCTAAACTAAGATACCCTCTGACATCTTTAAGTTCCTTCATGCCCTTTCTCAAAGTCTGGAGAAAACATACTCTGCAATCTGCAATGTGACCTGTAGGTGAAAAAACTTAGAAGCTGACAGTCTAGTAGGGAAGTGTATTCCAGGATCCTGGATGAAGTACTGTACATTGCCCACTTTCAGTCATATTACCACAAACTGCATTTTTTTTCTCCTTTGCCTGAGGCAGTGAGTTCTCTGTTGTGTTTTTACTACATGCAGCCATCTACTATAAAATATATTCACAGTTAACGATCTAATTTTAAAAAGCTATGCTCAGAACCTAAAGTTTACTTGCTTCTAAAAAAACCCCACATGAGCTCATGTATTAATGCACAGAAGATTTCACCTTGTTAGGCAGCTGAGCAATGCACAGCTGCTTGTTCATTTCCCCTAAAGTGGGACTAGGGGTAGAATCAGAGGGGTAAAAGTGGAAAAACTTCTGCATTGAGGTAAAGGGAATTTAATATTTTTTTAAGAAGGGGGTGGGAGAAAGTACAAAAAACAAAGAGAGGGTGAAAAAAAACCCCACAACACAATAAACAAAATCAGGTAAAAAAAAGTGATGCTAAAGAAAACACTTCCTCACACCCAACTGACCAATGCCCAGCCAGTGCCTGAGAAATGGCAGCTCTTGCCATTCCTCCACTGCCCACCCTCAGTTTTATTGCTGAGCATGGCATCCTGTGGTATGAAATATCCCGTGGGTCAGTTGGGGTCAGCTGTCCCAGCTGTGTCCCCTCTAAATTCCTTGTGCACCCCCAGCCTCCTCACTGGTGGGGCAGAAAAGGCCTTGACACTGTGTAAGCAATGCTCAGTGATAACGAAAACATCCCTGTTTTAATCACGAATCTAAAATGTAACTCCATGCAAGCTATTGTGAAGAAATCTAACCCTATCATGGTCAGAACCAGTCCAAGAGGAAACCACTAAATTGATGCGGACAGCTCTGCAGAGCCTTTATAGCTATTCTTAAAATTATAATAGTCCATCTTTAAAACTGAATTATGGATAAGGATTTGCACCAGTATATCAAATATACTGCCACTGCATAGTGGAATGTTGTTACTGATAAATAGTAACTTAAAAGTCCAAAGCAAACTGTCACTAATGGCAAGACCTTTAAGATATTCCAGAGGTAAAAAAAGAAAATTTTGTGTTTTAAGCAAAGAGAGGGAGTTTTCCAGAAGCTTGGCTTCAGCATACTTATGCAGAAAGGGGGAGCATGCCAGTATTTGTTTTCATCACTACTGCCAAAAGTGCATCTTTCTCAGCTAATTCTTCTAGTTGTCCTTTCACTTGCAGAATCCAATTCCTCTGAACTTCCCTGAGCTAGTAAAGTTCTTCTAATACATTCCTTAACTGGCAGGCTCTGAGTTTTTCTTGCTCATATAGTTTCTCCTTCAACCCCTGTGTGGTTTGCAAGCATTCCAAATGTCTCATTTTCATATTTCTTACTTCTAATATATCTGTTTTATGATACATTTTATTACCTTAATATAGAGAAATCTGTCAGGACATTGTCATGATCTCTGCCTACAGTTGTTCATTAATTTAATACAAATTTTTACTCTGGAGTTCTAATTGTTTGATTTTGTTGTCTTTGTCTTTCAGTGTGCCCCTGGCATCATCTACTTCTCTGTATAGGATTTCTACTGATGTCCTCAAACAGCTTGCACTGGCTTGCAGTCACCTGAACTCATCCTTCAAATCTCCACTTTCTTTCAGTAAATTCTGATTTCTAATATCTAGCTCTGCTGCCGTTTCTCTGAGGTGCCAGCTTTGCTTTTGTAAGTTTTCATTTCTGAAAGATAATTTATTAACCAGAGAGGTTTTCCTGTTAAATGGAGAAAGCATGGTCAAGGTGGCAGGACATTGCTGTGCTCTGAGAGATTCCAGCCTGCCCAAGTGTGACATAGTGTGTATGTCACTATTCCATGGTTCCTAACTGCCTGCTCCTACTGGGCAGCCTTTGCTTGCAATATATTGTGAAAAAAAAAAAAAAGTATCAGAAGACGTTATTAAGTTAGGGTAAAGTTACTTCATTAAAAATTAGTTGAGAGGTAAACAGTGCACAGAAATATATCAATTTTCAAAACAGCTAACTATTTAACAGCATGGTGAAAGGCACCATAGTAGGACTGATGCTTTTTGTATATTTACTGATTGAATGTTCAAAAAGCTGTTATGAACAGTGAAGTGGCACCGTTTTTAGATGACATAGCATTCTGCATGTTAGAGCAATTTCAGCTGAATTGTACATGAGATTCTTAGATAACTGTAACCATTTAGGAGACAAATGTGGAAATCATGGTGCATAAATCGATAAAACAACAATCCCCACAACATTAGCAGAAGCAAGCAGAATTCATACTGGATTAAAAAAAAAAAAAAAATAGGGTGAACCTATTGGGGTGTTCTTGCAGCAGAGCTCCTCTAGCCCTCTCTCCTTGGCTCTCCCATCCATCTCCTGCTCCTAGCCATGGCAATCCTTGAACTCGGTTTTTCTCCACCCTGAACTTGTGTTTGTATACCTTTTTATCTGTGTCCCTAGTGTGGGTATTTTTAAGGTAAGGAGTAGCCTAGAATGGCTGTACACAGCACGGAGTGTCATTGCTGTTCTCACACTAGTCCCATCCTCAAGTACTCCAATACCAGGACAAACAAAGTAGGCTGTGTAGGGCTGTCTACCCTATTCTCCAGTGGAGATCTGTGGCACCTTTAGAGCATCCATGTTTTGGAATAATTAATGAGGTTTCCAAGTCTAGCTCATTAATCTTCAAAGTTCCTTCAGTGTGTCTGCCAGCAATTCCTTTCCTTTGTTTATGAGTGTCCCTCCTGGGGCAAAGTCCACAGGTTCCATTATCTCAGCACACTTTCACACCAAATCCGTAATGTGGTGTGTCATGGCTCTCCCAGAATTCTATTCTCCTGCTTCTGTTTGTCATGACTTGTAACAGGCTGAGCACATCCCTACACCAAATGTCTCACTCTTTATTTTCAATGGCTGAAGTACACCAGTGACACCTTTCCCACAGAAGGAGAAGCAGGCATTCATGAGATGGAGCTTGGACAACAACAGAAGGATTTTATTCAGTTGCAATATACCTTTTAGTGAAGTGAGTTCATTTAGGTGAGCCCTATTAATTTCCTCCCTCTCTTTTCTTCCACTACTTGGCAGTGGGTCTCCCCATTGTTTGAAACCAATTAGCAGGTGTACAGCACAGCAGAACCAGCAGTTTGCAAAGGATTTTCCCTGTCTGTGCTGATTCTCCTTCACTACTGTTACATAATCCTCTCCTTCTGGATGAGTTATTCTTCCATTTTATGCTGTTCTAGCATGAAATTACAAAGCCCCATACTGCAAATTAGATTTCAGTAGGGATATCAGGTGTATCAAGAAAGGCAATTCCAACTGGCCTCAAAAAATGCCCTTTTTAAATGTCTCTTGAATGGAAGCATCCATTAATGTTGTAGGGAAAACAGGGAGAAAAGCCAACAGGAGCAAGAAAAATTATGATATATTTTGCATTGTAAAGCTTGAGCCTGTTGGCATCATTTTCAGTGTGCGAAGTCCTTGTTATTTTAATAAGACTGGGACATGCAGCAGCTCTGCATGTGAAGTGACTCACTTGTAATGAAATATCTTTGAACCATGTCTCTTTAAAACACACTTCCCTAAGAAGCAGAAAGGGTGGGGGAAGATGGAAGGAGATTCAGAAAGGTGCCATGAACTTCTACAGAAGGGAAACCTTGTTAGGAGACACAAGGTTATGTCCCAACTTATTTTAATCCATATGGGGTTTGTTCATCATAGCTAACCTTCAGTAAAACACATTCCACAAAACCCAAGGAAGACTAAGGAGAGTGATAATCACTGAAAAACCCTGCTGATGACTCCTCACGTGGCTTCAGGCTGCCTCTTGAAGACTCCATGTGGCTGTTTCAGAAATGCAGCCTCCCTGCCTGTGTTGCATATTGATGCAGGAGAGCAAGACAAACTCCTGTAGAAAATAGTGAGGGAATATTACAATTTGAAGAGGATAAAGTTCAGCCTTTGAAACTAAAAGAGGCTACTCCGTGGACCACTGTGGTTTGTCATAAATCTGGAAAAGAAACATCTACATTCAGCATCATTTCACCTATTGGTATTACTAGAAAACAAGTCCAAAATTGTAATTTGAAAGGAAGTTGGAAAGCCAGGGAATTACACCAGAGCCAAACTGGACCTGCTGTATTTAAGGGAGTATTATGGAGGTTTGGAGGTAGGGATAAATAAAATGCAGTGGAGAAAAATACCATGTTGAATAACACGGAAATACTCCATAACAGCAGAAATCAGAAAATTATCATCTGTTTTAAACTCATTCATGATTGAACAAAATGACTGTGTCAAAAGGAAGTTGTAGAAGGAAGGAAATGAAGATTTGGCCCTAACTTAATTTCATGCTCCCCTTGCTTTGGACTGATAAGCACCAAATTAACTTTGTGCTAATCAAGAGGTTAGGAAACATTATAGAGATGGATGATTTCTGCTGATTACAGTAAAAAAATGTATTTTGTCTGCACATTTAGACAATACAACAGTGCATTTCTCAAAAAATAATTAGTTTTACAGTATTTAAAACTTTTCATGAAGCCTTTTCTTTCTCTTCTCTCTTCAGACCCCTGTCTCCCCTGACTACCCCCATCCTCAGCGCTTCACCACTTCCATTCACAGAGCAGCAGGAGGGGGAATCAAATAGAAAATCTTGTTGTTCTGCTTTCTCTTTTATTATATTCAATACTTGAGCCAAGAAATCAGGAAAAAGTTAAAAGCTTCTGTTTCAACTTCCCACCCTGTTCAAATTCTTCCTCTCATTTTGTTTGTCTGAAACTTTGCTCTTTTAGAGGCTTGCCAGTGTTTGAATGTATGTGTGCACTTACAGACATATCTATGGCCTTGTTTTTTCATTCAAGTGATATTACAAAATGTCTTTTCATTTCTAACAGGGTTCAGTCATCTCTGTAATAAACATGTCCTTTAACAAAATTCTCAACCTTAATGCTTTTCAAATGTCTCTAATGATTTCTAATTTACTGACATTTTCTCTGAGCCCCTCATCAATTTAACTATTCAAATTGCTAACACTGTCAATAATTCCTCTGTCTCCAGCAGATCCACTGCAGACCTTGAAATCCCTCTGATGCCTCTGCAGACAAGAACACATCTGGTTGTGCATCCATACCATGCTGGATCACAGTATTTATTAGCCTGGCAGTGGAGTCTCATCACTATGCAGTATGATGATTAACAGCTTCATTTTCACCATTGCCATCCAGAAGGGCCTCTCATGGGGTCATTTCCTCCCCTCACTTCTATCTTACACTGTTGTAATTCCACTTATTTCAGCACTTGGAGAACAGCATGAGTAGAAGGGTCTGTATTTCTAAGGGTTTGTGGGGAAGATTTTGAGAAACATTTGGACCTGCATGCCTAATTGCCTTCCATGCCTTTGAAAAAGTCCAGATGTCTGTACTTTGGGAAAGATTTGAAGGGGAAGCAGATGCAGGGTGACCTGTCTTCAGACAAGAGCCCAGATTTTTAGAATGGCCCAACACATGCTCTGCTGGGACGTTTGGACTGAAGATACTGAAATAAGCTACACATGACCCTACTGTACGCCAGCTGAACTGTGTGCTCTTACCCTGTGCTATATAAAAAGCATTTGGATATGGCTCATCTGTAGGAGGTAATTCAGGCCTTGGAGTGTTTTGAATTCCACCTTTCCAGACAAAGCTTCCACGCAGAGGCAGCTTGTTAAGTGGCTCACCTCAAAATTTCCTGGGCAGAAGTGCTCCTATCTGTGTTGGTAATGCCACTTGCTAGTCATATGTGACAGTTTCCTAAAAGAGACCCTCCTGCATGTACAAGCAGAAAAAAGAGAGGAACTGCCTCTGCTGACACTGCTGCAGTCAATAAAAATAATCAGACAAATTCAGACAGGAACCGGATGGTCTGCAGTAGAGAACCAGGAGAGCAGTTGTAAACTAGCAGTGCTTCAGGGGGGAATCCTTTCAGAAGTGCAGGCCAGTAACTAGAGCATGAGGAACTTGGTAAAGATTTCTAGAACCGATATCTTAACCACAGATGTCCTGGTAACCAAGCTACTTAAACCTTCTGGGTCTTGGTTTCCTTGTTTGTGAATCTGCAGTTGAGATAACCATTCTGGGGCAATGTAATTAGCTTATGTGTACAAAATGCCTTGTGATACTGCAAGGGATGTTACTGGTTACATACAGGGAGTATTTTTTCTGTAGGACAGCATGTGTGTGCTTTTCAGTTTGTCTCGATAGCTGCACATTCTGTAAAACTGGGGTATTAAAAATTACTAAGCAGCTGAGTGATGGTCTCAGTGCCTTTGGAATTGTGGATAACTGTGAAAAGTTGTCCACTGAAAACAGAAGCCTGCCTCTCTGAAGAGTATTTGCTTCTTGAAAAACGGTTTTGCTTCCATGAAAAACAAGGTTAGAAACACATCTAGGAAAATAATGTCAGAATAAAGTGTCATTTCTCCACTCAAGGAGCATTTTGAGGAAAATAAAAGATATAATTTTGTAGCCCTGATGACTTCCTGTATGGATTACGAAGTTCATAGAATCAAAGAATATGCTGAGTTGGAAGGAACCCGTCAGGATCATTGAGTCCATGTCCTGGTCCTGCTTAGGACACCCCAAGAATCACACCATGTGGCTGACAGCATGGACAAAACACTCCTTGAACTCAGATAGGCTTGGTGCTGTGACCACATCCCTAGGGAGCCTGTTCCAGTGCTCAACCACTCTCTGGGAGAAAACCTTTTTCCTAATATCTAGCCAAAACTAAAGTCCCTAAATGGAACTGAATTAAACCATTCCCATGCAAGACTTTTGAATCATACTATGTAGGAGCAACTGGTGCAGAATCTGGTCCTCAGTCGGATGTTTTATGAAAATATACAGACACAAATGATGAACTTCAGACCGAGATCAAAACCTAGTAAAGTCATCAAGGGAAAAAAAGGAAGTGAAAACAGCCACACCTTCAACATCTGATAAGCAGGACTGTGAGCTGTGAAGGAACTGCTAGTTGTGGGATAAAGAATGTCACTGAGTATCCTGCTGTATTTAACTTCTTTGCAAGGCCAGCTTTATCAGTTGGGCTAGCAAGTGCAGCAAAACATTTCAAACAGCTAATTGTCCAGTAAAGATGTGTGAGAGATTTGCTGCTTTGCCTGGTGCAGCAGAGCCCAGAAGAGCTGCCAGCCCTGCTTCCCTTCATCTTTCAGTCTCAGATGCTGCTGACACCCTATTGCTGACAGGATCTGTTTCCCCATATGTATTCATTTGTAATATTAAAAATAGCTCCTGTGTGCATAAAGGCTGAGTGAAGGAGGAGGCATTCTTCTCTTTTTTTAACATCGTCTCTGAAGAGTCTCCATAGCCATTTTCAAACAAGCTTAGAACAATGTTTGAACATTAGTTAGGAACTTATCCTCACAATATAAGGAAGCAGTCAACATAGGAGATGGGCATGCATTAGAAAATGTAAGATTGGGGTTTAAAACTCTTGATGTTGCCATTGCATTGGCATAAAATCTTTATTTGCATCCAGGATTTTATTCTGGAAGAATGTCCAGTCTTCCTGACTCCTTTGGCCTTCAGCCTGCCAAGGGACTCTCTCAGGCAGGTTCCAGCAGAGAGCTACTAGGTTGGTCAAGGGTCTGGAGCATCTCTTTTATGAGGAAAGGCTGAGGGACCTGGGCCTGTTCAGCCTCGAGAAGAGTGACCGAGAGGGGACCTCATCAATATATATAAGTATTTGCAGGGGGAGGGTGTCAAGAGGATGGAACCAGGCTCTTCTTGGTGGTGCCATACAATAGAGCAAGAGGCAATGGGCAGAAACTGATGCACAGGAAGTTCCACTTGAACATTCTTTACTGTGTGAGCAACCAAGCACTGGAACAGGTTGGCCAGGGGTGTTATGGAGTCTCCTTCCCTGAAGATATTCAAGAACCATCTAGACACAATCCTGGGCAATGTGCTCTAGAATAATGCTGCTTTATCAGGAAGGTTGGACCACATGGCCCACTGTGGTCCCTTCCAACCTGACCTAATCTGTGATTCTGTGAACCACTGACCTCATCGTTGTTCGGTTCCACCTGAAGAGCCTTATACCTATTATACCAGGGTACTTGGGAAAGTGGGGTAGTCACAGAGGAGCCCACAGAGTCACAGCCCTACTGCTGTACTGGGCAAGAACTTGCCCCCTATCCCTTAAGTCACCACATGAATTTATAGGGAGCATATATTTCTTTCTATCAGGATCAAAAAGGCAGGGAATGGAAGGATCTGTCAAAGAAGGTTTTGCCTCCACTGGGTAAGCCACTCCACAATAGGGGCAAAGCAGCTTACTTCTCTAGGAAACAAAGAAGACATTGTGTGGTGTTCAGAAATGAGGCCGTGATGCATAAATATGTTTAGGTGATTGAGTTGAGTGGCTTGCCCAAATGCGCTTGTGGATCTTAGTATGTATCTGTACATAAAAGCTATTAGCAAATGCTGAGGAAAGGGCAGTTTTTAGTCTTAGGAAGAGAAGGCAGAGAGGAGATCTTATGGCTATCAGCAACAACTTAATGGGAATGCCACCCATTCTCAAAGTTGTTCTCATTCTCAGGGGACAACCACCCTTTTGTGGAGTAGTAAAAGGAGATGGGGGCATTAAGTTACTGACTCCCAGCCACTTGAGGTGTATCTGAAAGACTGGACCTTTGTCTTCCTTTTTCTGACAGCTATTCCTTGCAGATTCAGGGAAAGTACTCATTAATCTTCCTCCATTTGATTTCTGTACTTCTGAAGAATTTTAATTAGACAAATGGGGCCAGTTCACTTTCCTTAGCAGGGTATTTTCTCAATTGCTTTTTACCTTTGAGTCCTTGTGCACTCAAGCTATTTGGAATGGCTGCTTTAGAGTACATTCAGCTCAACTCAGTCAGCATTTGAGGCTTCACAGCTCCTTGCTCATATCCTGACATAGGAGCCCAGAACTCAAAACACAGTTGTCCATATTATTACTGCAAGCAGGAATTACCTATGACTTTTTAATTGTCTGTAGTCTATCTATGGAATAACTTAGTGTCTTGTTCTCATTCTCTTCATATCTCTTAAATTAACCTTGTTTTTTCTGCCTGTAGAAAAATACTAATAAGAATTACTTTAAAAAGTGGACTCTGCCTTGACATTAACAATTAGAAGTGTCCTTGTCATGATTAAGCATCCTGAGCTATAAACATGCTGCTACCTGCACATGACAGAAAAATAACTAACAAATACAGTATAAGATTCTGTAGAATCTCTCTCCCTTAGAGATCACTTTGATGATGTGAAACATTCTTGGATAAATTTCAACAGAGAGGGAAAGAGAGCACCAGTTCCGTTGCGTACGACAGAAGGGACAATGGGGACTTGCAGTTTAACAAGCCCAGTCTACACAAGAAATTGAAGTAATTCTAAATTAACATAACTAATTAGCAGCCTTAGATAACATAATTGCTATGCAGAACTTCCCAGTTTTAGTTAGCATTCTGTATTAACTACTATGTAATTATTAAGGCACCATACTCAGCACCAGCAACTTAATTATCATTAGTTTGCTCCAGTCTCAAGCTTGAATGCGGATGATTAATAAAACACAATTATTTACATTGTAATTGTGGCATTTTAATTAAACTGAAAATGCACTTGGTTTGCTTTTTGTCAGAGTGTTAATTATTTTAATGAAGGTCAAATGTTTTTGTCAAGCTTTTTTTTAATCCCTCATTGCAAGTCGGATAGACTGATCTCTTTTCGTCTTAAGAAAAATTTGTGACTGTTTGTGACAAATTAGTTGGGGTAACAAAACAGTGTTGTTGCTCTGGAGTTATATAATCCCAGTGCTAATAAACAGTACCTGGATATGTGTTCCCCATGATTCTTAAGTAACTTCAGTGTACATAAGTCCTACTTAATTTTCTTTTAGAATTAGTCTTCACAAGGGTCAGTTTGTTATTACTTATATTATGGCAATATTTTGAAGGTCCTGTTGAGACCAAAGAATTTACAGACCAACAAGACTAAGGGTGAAAGGGGAAGCGTTGGCTTACAAAAGTAAAATGATCTGCTCATTGTTACCTAATATGTTACTGTCAGAGCCAGGAATAGAGTCAAGGCCTCCCAGCTCTTATTTCTGTGCTGTGGTGCTAGATCACATTGCTTCTCATGTTAGAAGGTTTAGAAATGTCAAATGTGTGGCGAGGCAGAGGCTTAGTCCCTATTTTCACAACAGGGCTCCTGGCCTGAGTAATAATTAAAGATTTTTTAAATGCATTTTTGTAACTCCTTTGATTTCAGAGGATTTCTTTCTGATTTACACTAGCATAAGATGGATGAGGCCCAGGATTAATAGCTTTCTTCAGAATGTCTAAACACAGTAAGGTTTGCTTATATAGAGGAAGAGTGATTTCCCTGCTGTTACCTGGAGAAATTTACTATGTATTTGCAGCAAGTTCTGCCCCAGTTTTTGCCCTCTGAGAGACTCTTGGTGATTGCCATTAGAAACTTTATAGGTAAGATTCAGTTTCTTTTTATATAGCCAGGATTTAACTTAACTCAAAATGTCAATGTGTTTGCCTTGGGGGAGAATAGGAAGGAGAATTACCTAGTCTATTTCAGAGATTAGTCTTACTTGTGCTTGCTTTATTGCTATATCTTCCAAGTTATAGGACTGGAAGCCCAGAGGTGAAATGGCCGAACACTGGATCAAGAGTCAGGTTTTTGGGAGCAGAGAGAGAGAGGATTTGTCAGGCAGAGTGACTGAAAGCCATGATAGACAGAAAATGAAGACTGGAAAAGATCCAGAGGGGAAAAAATATCTGCTGTTTAGAAAAGAAATGGATTATAAAAAGGAGGATGCTTTGAACTGGGCTGCTTAAAACAGAAGCAAGGAATTAGCAGACTTTGGAAGCTGAAGACCACGTAGGAATCAAACCTGGAAGCTGAGAAGGGGAAGAAAAGAAAACGTTATAATTGCAGTGCCTCTCAAATGTGATCTAATCTCTGGCCCGGGCAAATCCAAGACCTGTGTGTCTGCTCAGCCCAGCACAACTGACTGCCAAGAAAGGGGAAACCAATTGTCTCTCTCTAGCAATAGTGCAGATATCTCTGGAGCTGTACATTAAACACTTTAAGAAACTTAAACAGGTGAAGACGCTTTCAGTGTACAAGGAAGAAAAGTCTATGCCCACTATGCAGATTTATAAATGTGTCCAAAATCACCAGTTTTTAGCGAGACCTAGTAAAAAGGCCTCTCCAAAATACTTTTTCCCATATGAGATGGGAATAGGTCACTAAGCCAAAAAAATAGAAAAAACACACAAAAACTGGTGCAAAAGCAGATCAACAGATAAAATAACGAAGCCTTTAGTGAGAAAACTCATGGAAGACTTCTCATCCACTTCAAATTTCCCTTTTATGTTGGAAAAACCTCATTTTTAAAGATGTAATTAGCAATAATTGTAGGGCTGTGTGCTCTTCTCTTTTGATTCTTCTGCTGCTGGATCTTCTGTGAATCTGCCATAGTCTTATATATGCAAAAGAAGACACAAAGCTCCCTACTCCAGGGATCACTTGCCTATTGTTTTTGTTGCAGATCTCTTAATCTCTGGAGATTATTTTTCAGTTACTTAAGAAATTCTGGCTGAATTTCAAGATATTACAAAAATGAACCGGGTGAGGACAGGGGATTTCTAGGCATTAAGAGAAGTACTTTCATTTTGTCCTGAAGCAGACACATAAAGTTAGGGATGGCAGCTTAATTCCTGAAGCCACTGGAGGCTTTGGGAATGTCAGTACCTGCCAATTTAGTGAGAAGATAAGAGAGCTGATTTACTCCAGGTAAAGACTGAGCTACATTCTCGAGTGCTGTACAGTCATCACTGAAGTGGCCTATATGATGGCCTCATTAGCCTGGAAAGATCTCAGCTGAATTCTACTGCTTAGATAAAACAGAAGGATACTAAAGCTTTTCTCAGTCAGATTTATTATCAACATTCTCATCTGTATCTGGTGAGAAGAGTGTGACTTTCTCTTCCAGAGGTAATCCCTGCCAGAGTAATCCCTACTTCTAACACTTCAAGATTACTTAGTTGCATTACACTTTATCTTAACACCCCTGGGAAACTCAAACTGATGAACAATTCCATGACCAATTTTCAAACCAGCATCGTGACAAAATTGTTATTACATCAATATTTCTGGGTCTGTAGCAGCTGGTACTAGGTTTCTAACTGGAGTTTAAAATACTAGGATCAACCTGTAAATCCCTAAATTCATTGGATGCGGTTACCAGAGGGACTGCCTCTTGATTCCTTCGCAACCTGTCCTGGCTGAGATTTCTAGGGGCACTTCAGTGGGAATTCTCTGACTATAAATCAGAGGTCACAGTCAGACTGCTTTTCACAAGGACAGGGTAAGGGCTGGAGATACTTGGGATGAAATTTGTATTTTGATAAAGTGAAAGGAATTGGTTAGTGCGATTTTATTACAAATTTCATATATCTGCTGTTCATAGGGTAGGAATGAAGAGTCTCCTCTGCACAGGGGCTTTCAGAAACTTACATCCATTTAATTACTGCTCTGTACGTAGTGCTTTTGGGGCAAGAGTCAGAGTAATAATATTCTGGTGCAAAGCACTGTCCCCTGAAAAAATTTTATTTAGTTTCAGCGGCTCTAGATCAGACCTATTAAAGGAACAGACGTAGCAAAAGTCCTTAACAGAAATCCAAGCTACTTAAATATTGACAGCTTCTTTACAGAATAATAATACTTTCATAAAGCAGAGTTACAAAGGTATGATCTCTATACAGTGAATTAGATAAATCTTGAACGCTTTGCATGATTTTTTCAATATTTTTCTATTACTTTCATTTAAGGAGCTTTTCGTTATGACTCCTTGTGCCTCCAAATGTTGTCTTTCATATAATGTTTGGGATGTAATATACTTCTGATTTTTAAAAACTAAAAAAAAATTTGAATTAAAACAAAAAATAAATTGTCCCATTACATGGTTAAGCATATTCATGTTTCACTTCAAAGAGTTTCATCAGAAGATGGAGCACTGCAAAGATCTCAAGATCTGTATTTCATTAAACAAGTAAATACGAAGGCAGTCATACTAAAATTGTACAGAATGGAAAGACACATCTTGCTTGAGTACAAGCAATATTAGATTTTGATGTAAATCACGATCATTCAGAGAAGTATACAGAGTTCCATGGTTTTTATGCCCGATTTTTTTGCCACAGTTCCTTTCTTCATAATTTTTTTTTTTGATAATTCACAGGAAAAATAGAAAACAAGCAGTGCCCACCACTCCACCATTACAGTACTTTGCTTCTGGTTTTTTATTAGTTAGATCTTTCCTAGGTGTGTCTAGATAGATTTTATTTTGGATAGTATATGAGGTAATTGGGGAGTTAAGGAGTCTGTCTGGTTTTAGAACTTAAATAAGTAATCCCTCTGGGCCCTTTACAGCTAAATACCAATTTTCCATTCTCTTTATATATGCCAGATTGAATTTCATTTCTGCTTCTTGGTTCCGTGTGATATTCCCCCACTCTTTGCCAACACTAATAGGTAAGTAGCAAATGGAGCTGGGGATGTTTAGAGCAGGACAGGATGAGCTCATGTTAAAGGTAATCACAGATACCCTGGGAAACTGTATTCTTCCCTTGCCACTGTGCTAGTCCTCAGATAACATGCTGCAAGATAAGAAGTCACATATTTTACATACATTCATTAATTGCTTCCTACTCGTTAAGTATCTGATCAGATGAGCTAAGAATTTGCAGCTAAAATTATCGTCAGTGAAAACTATTTCATTTATAGTGCCCAACACAAAGTGAAGAAACAATTTGCACTCAATCACTCTGTCTCAATTTCCATCTGGAAAATGAGAACAAAAATAATTAAATTAACAAGAATGTTGTGAGGAAAAAAGTGTGAAGTATTGGCATATTACAGTGATGACTGCCATGGGAAAACCCACAGGGAAATTAACAATCGTCTCTTTATAAGGATTTGATCCACATTCAGTAAATAAGTAAGATCTGCTGACTAAACATTTAGCAATGATAAAGAAATTAATTTTTTTGTAAGCTAAGATTAAGAGGTATGGTCACTTGAAAAAAACCCCTGACATGAGATTGTATTGCATGGCCATCAGCTTAAACTCAGGAGCTTCCCAACTTTGAAGCTGTCTGGCTAGTGTTATTCATATGAAAAATGGCAAAACCATGGCTAAATACAATTAATTTTTTTTTATTTTTTTTTTAATATAAGGACATGGCCTCTATGCAGTATGTAAAGGCTCCATGGATCATCCCTAAACTTACAGCATTTAAGTTGTGAGTGAATTTTCTGATAACTTACAAGTAAATCCATTAAGTAGATTAAGTTAAATTAATTTAAAACAGTGTCCTACCAGAGATCTGTCATCTGCAGCACTTTTGATTTGGACATGAATGACCTTCCTGACAAATAACCCAGATATATCCAACTTTTCAGATAGCAAAAAAACCTACAAAATCCCCTCTTTGAAGACATTAAATGGAGGTTAGCAATTGTTATGATTATTTAGGTTAGCGACAAGCTTGAGTCAAGTTAGCATGTGTCAGCATTTGTGTAGATCAAGCATAGAATAATGAAATAGGGGTCTGAATGTCTTAGTCTGATCAGGGAAAAGCAACTCTAAAACTGTTAGCTGGCATGAAGACTCGTGAGAGTAATGAACTGGCAGTTTAAATGATGATTAAGCTGAATAGTGTCTGCCGGGAGGACACAAAAAGCTCTGTCACCAGGGAAGAAAACCAAAACCACAGCCTAGGAGACTGACAGCTCCTCATACCAATATCCTCATATTCTCCTTTCTGTATACCCAGAAGACTCGGGAGCAATGCAGGCTTCCTCAGGGCACGGCGAAGCAGGAATAACCTGAGTTGCACACTGTGTCTGAATTGGATGTCCCAAGAGTCATGTTTAAATAGTGTCCATGTCTGGAAATTGCTCTCGGTAAATGCTCCAACCTCTTAATTCTAAGCTTGCATTTACATGTGTGACTGAACTGTGCATGTGACTCCCTGGATCCTGAGCACTTTCTCATAAGCTTTTTCTAACTTTGCCCTTCTCAGGTGGTTGCTCCTTAAGGTGCCTTTAGGCAAAAATACAGTGAACATGACATTCTGTCTGGAAAGACCAAGGAGCTCTAGTTTACTTTCTGCGTTCTCTGCTTTCTCTTCACTCTTCCCATAGTGCATTTTCCAACTGTAAATCTTCGTAAAGACTCCACTCATTCTTTCTCATGCCCTTGTGGCAAAGTGGCTGTGTTGAGCAGAGAGATGGACCAGGCCTGTGTCCACTACAGGGAGACACCAGCACATTGCCGAATCTCAGATGCTGTAGTAAAAGTATTGTTCACATGCTGGGGGTCCCAAATATTTGTTGTTTTGGAGAGTGGGTTTTTGCATAACATGAACTCATGTATGGTTTCTTTTTGACAGGTTGTCATGATTTAACCCCCGACAGCAACAAACGCCGACACTCGCTCACTCCCTCATCAGTAGGACTGCGCAGAAAATTGAGAGGGTAAAAGCCAGAAAACTCATGGGTTGAGATAATGACAGTTTAATAGCTATAGCAAAAGCAGTACACACAAGCAAAGCAAAACAAAGAATTCTTGGGGGCAGGTAGGTGCTTGGCCATCATCAGGAGAGCAGAGCTCCATCACATGTAACTGTTACTTGGGAAGACAAACACCTTAACTCCCAAGTGCCCTCCCTCTTCTTCCTTCTCCCCGCCACTTTATATGCTGAGCATGATGTCATATGGTATGGAAAATCCCTTTGGTCAGTTGGGGTCAGTTGCCCTGGCTGCAGCTCCTCCCAGAGTTCCCATGCGCTGCCAGCCCCCTTGCCAATGTGGCAGTATGAGAAGCAGAAAAAGCCTTGGCTCTGTGTGAGCCCTGCTCAGCAGTAACAAAAATAGCTCTATATTATCCACAGTGTTTTCAGCACAAATCCAAAACAGCCCCATACTAGCCACAGTGAAGGAAAAATCAGTTCAAACCAGTACACAGCTGCAGGGAAGTCAGGCTGTCTTCCAGTTCATTGTTGACTTACTCGTCACAGGTCTGTCCACAAGGGATGGTGGAGTATGAGAGCTTTACTGACAGGTACCTGGCAGCAGCTACATGGAAGAGACTGACATTATTCCTGTGTGTCTATCAATTTGAACTCTCCATTGGTTCATAGAGATGTAAGGTTTAATTCCTCAATTTGTATACAAACACTAAATCAATGGGATTCCTGTGTATGCAAAACTCACTCAAGTCGATTATCTCTATTGGGTGTTAGATTAGACTCTGCCTGCAAGACAAATTGCACATACGTTGACTGAAACCAAAACCAAAACCAAAACCAAGGCTACTGTGAAATGTATCTTGAAATCTAATGCACCTCATAATTGAAGAATGAGTTTAAATAAAAAAGGCAAAATGACCAAAAAAATTGTCAGTAAGCAGTGTATTGATAACAATAACCTCTCCCATTTGTCTGGCACCTGTCCACTTACGCTTTCATTGCAATTCTACCTGTGTTCCTAAATCATGGTGAAAAGTAAGATTTCCATGTTTATTCATATTTCTAAAAAATGTTGCGTGAGCAACTGAGGATGAAAGAAAGATGACTACTGTCAGGCAACTGAAGGCAAGTGATTTATTAGCTACCCCAATTTGCCTCTACTTATGTCCCTTTAAGTAGTCCATCCTCACTGAACTTAAACTCCCATAAAGCAACACCACCACCTACAGCTCAAACATCAGACTCTTCACCATATGCTAATTGCACCTCTCTCTGTCCTCAACTAAAGCTTTATCAGATCTAGTAGTAACAGATTACTTCTTTTGAAAATACGCAGTATCACTTTAATTCTTGTTATCCAAAATTAGAGGTTGGTTTGGAAGAAAAAAATAAGAAACAAAAGGAATGAAACTCCTCAATGTAACTTGTTTAAATCAAAGATTCTTCTCTATGTCTTCATCCAGCAATGTGACTTCTGCAGTACAGGACTCACCATGAAATGCCTTTATGCATTGTAAGCAGAACATTTTAGTTCCAGAGCAATCCAAGCTCCTCAGAAATTTGTGCTTCTGTATTTCTATGGAAAAAATACCTTTGTCAGTAATGGGGACACATGAGGTGTATGTTACAGAGAGAGACTCCTTTTTCTGCTACTACAGATGGATACCGCAGATAAAAATTGTTTTACTCCAATCATATTTCAGTAATTATTTCTTACTTTGGTTCTTTGTCCTATGCTGACAAACATGGCTTTGGCAGGCTGAAAGGGATACTTCCCCCTTGGTTTTGCAAAGGTGGGTGCAAGACTGCATTGCACAGTTGAGAGAACCATGGTCTCAGTGGTGACAGTGACAGAGAAAGCTAAAATCTTTTTATTTACAGATAATAAGAGCTGAAGGGAAGTGAGAGTGCCCACAGATGGTATTCTTTCCCATGACCTTTACCCGCTCCTCCTCAAAGAAGTAAAGCCAATTTTTAAGCGGCTTTTGACTCCTTGTTTGCCCTAGAAGGCTGTTTTGGTGCTTTTTTGGACAAGCACAGTCTGGCTCTTAGAGGGAACCACAAAATCTTCAACACAGAAAAGGCCACTGATTACCTGAATTTATTGTCTGTAACCCTGGCTGTGCCTGTTTATGCACCATGTTTTCTATTGTCACCAGATGTACAGTTATGCAGAATAATGCATACAAATTGTTCTTAAGATGCAATCCTAAGCCACTCACGTAGCTGTTTATAGCTTTCAGCACCAAGATATTGGTTTATAGCTTTGGCATTAGTCCAGTCAAAAAAGGCTCTGTTCAAGTCTTTTGTAGTGTGTTTTCACATGATTAACCAATTCATGTTCAAAGTAGGCTTAAATGTGCTGTTTGAGTATTTCAGGGAACGGGAGGTAACAATCATGAAAATTTAAAAAAATGAAGAAACAAGTGTGTGTCAATTTATTGGCAGCTTTGCTCAAATAAAAAGCTAAAAGTTCATTGAACAGGGGAGTTTCTTTTAAGGAAAAGGCATAGGAAACTTAATAAAATTTTATTTCCATGATCCATGAGGTCAGTAGTACTGATACTAATTTACACTAGCTGAAGATCTGATCTTGTCTGTTTCTACTTCCAGACCCCTACAGTATTCATGACATGCTATATATTACATTAATACTTACAGGATTTAGAACTGATAATAGGAAAGGACTGCTGCCATGCTGAAAGTGATTGACAGTGATTTATGATTAGATGCAGCCATAGAGCTCTGTTGTGCAAACACCTAAGCAGTCAACAAAGAAGACCCAGAAGAATTTTGAAGATGCCATTCACAGGTTCTCCATTCTTTGAGGAGCCACAGATGTAAACAAAGAGAATTCTGTAGCCTGTTGTAGCATTAGAGCTGTGACTCCATTGCACCCAACTTACCCCCCTAAGTTAGAAGAACCCACGTGTGCGTAATGGATCTGTTTGCAAGCTTACAGGGTTCAATTCTGTCAGGAAAATGAATTTTTGCCGTGCATCTCAATAGTATTAGCTGCAAAACCTGTCTGCAATCTGATATCAGGACCCCCAACCCGAGAGGGGTGGACTTTCAACTTGACGCCGTTAACTTCACACCAGAGGGCAGTAGCGCACATTTGCGCTGGGTGCCTTCGGGATGGGAGCATGGAAAAGGTGTGCAACATGAAAACGGGATCCGGTGTACTGGAAGGAGGGGCCAGACCCTACCAACTGCAGAGTGTCGTGCCCTCCACACAGCTGCCACCGTATAGACAATCATTCACCCCTGTGAATCTGTGAGACTAAGAATTATTTGCCATCTAGGAGACCCATCTATTAAATTCTGGGTTTGAAGTCAGTCATGTTTGTGTTAGTCGTGCTTATTTGTTTTGCCTTAGACAACAGACAGCACGAAAGTAACATGCTACATCATTTGCCACAGTTGTATGGGTTGCTGGGAATAGCTTAAATGCATTGTACTGTCACTAATGCTGGCAGAGCTACCAGCACAATTTCTGCATGAGAGGGCAAGAAGTTTTTGACTTGTAATTATCCAGATCTTTATAGGTGGGGTGGAAATTTTTTTAAGTGATCTTGCTACTCAGACATCTCACTTAGGTTCACACAGAGCTGACTTGCTGTCAAAAAGCCAGCCAGAAGTCTGCCATTTATAAACAGGTACATTTTGCAGAAGGACCTCTCAAAGAGTTTGTACATTCGGAACAGTTTGTCCACAGACCTAAATCTTCTCCTGGCTTTATATATCTTATTTTCATCTGTCTTACTCTGTGTGTGCCTGTTCCTTTATGCCACTTAGAACTCTATCCAGATCACCCAGGAGTAAGAAGCCTCTTCAACTGTTGTTACTGATGGCACAATTTTTTCTGTAGTGGGAAGTATCTTGACCCTTTTGGTTTGCAACTCTTCATGATTCTGTTTTACAAGCAAAACTGTTTCTACCTGTCTCCTTTGAGATAGCTTGATTTCACATCATTGATAATCAGGTGGTTCTTGTGACATGTGTTAAGTAGCTAAGCTTTAGCAGAAAGCAATTTGGTTGTGTTTTTTTCTTTGCTTTTGAGTGTCCAAAGATTTCATGTTTTTTGGAAAAAAACAGATTAAAAAAAAAAAGCTGCATTGTAGCTGCTGAATTTGGACTCCAAACTCTGTTTCTGTTAATTGATCTTAATGCTGTCACAGTGTATACCTCTCAAATGATGCTGAGTAATGTATTTTATCTCTCTGAACCACATCTGTCTTTGTGAACAGAGGAGAGTCATCACTGAGAGAAGGGTTGTCACATTCTTATGTTTGGCCAGTACTTCTTAAGATGTAGCTGTTACTCAGATTTGGACCTCTACATCAAATTGTAACATGGAATCTAATAATCTGTAAATGCTGACATGAACAACATATGTGCAGCATATTCCCCTTTTTAAAAATGTGTTCTTTTTTGTAAAAATGTCTACCAGAATGTGTAGGTCAGGTCTTGATTTTACCACCGCTGATGTTTGTTTACTTGGTACCTTTTTTAAAAGTCTATTTGTACCAATTTAAGTTCATTACAGGTATTTTGCCTACCTCTACAATTCTGGGCCAGGCCTGGTTCACTAGTATTTCTTCACATGTAAGTTGTGTGTTCTTAATTATAGGCTTTGGATTTTTTTCTTAATAGCAAGTGGGATTAATGGGAAACCCAATGAAATACCACTTCTATGGCTTCTCTCATCCTGTACCTGGCAAGTTCTGGGACTGCTAACATCAGTTTCTGTGATTTATCTGTCGGGGTGAAGTTGTTCTGACCTGCAATAACAAAGTACATCACTGTTGGCTTGCATGTTATAAAAATGATGCACAATACTCACATCTAAAAGTCAGAATAAACCTTTTACGCAGCTTTGTCAGTTCTACAAACGGTTGTAGTTAATCGATGCTATAAAACTTTCCTTCAGGCACTGGTATTCAGTGTTCACACTGGGAAATGCAGTTTGAGTCTGACATTTTAAATTCTGGTGGTATTATCTAATGAAATAACTCGAGGTTTGAAAATTCCCATCAGTAAAAAAAGCACAAAACTACTGCTGAGTATTTAAAACCATCTTTTCGAGCATCAGAGGAAAAGGTACATTGTACAGATATTATTGTTTTGCAACACTTTTCCTGCAGACACTTTTAACTTGACCAGAGGTTTACTGTCCCATCAGTGCAACCTTGTGATCTTCAACAACGTTAATGGGATCTATGTGCATAAGCTGATAAGGGCGTACATTGAATACAAAATTCTTTTTTCCTTTATTAACACATGTCATGCAAAAAGCCCTTGAGACTTTTTTCTGCCTTGCCATAACAAACACTGTAGATTTAGCAAGCAAGATTTCAGGATTTCTCCCTTGTATAATTTTTCATTTTGTGTTTTACTGATTTGCCATTTCTAGCAAGGAAAGAAAAGTCATCCAGGTGATGACTAACTGGAAATTCCATATGCTTTTATCTGACATTGTAATAACGTATCAATGGATTGGAATTTTGCTGTTGTGAAGCCCTCAAAGAGACAACATTATATTTATCGAGGCCATTTTCTCAGCATTTCCTCAAATTTTGGACACTCAAAAAAAGGATGACACAGAGAAAAGATGTAAAAAGATCATGGTGAAAAAGGCAGAGAAAAAAGAAAGCCTTCTGGGACTCTCCTCCTACAGTACATGCTGTGCTGTATTCCAGGCAAGCCCATGCCTAGAGGCCACAATCTAGCCTTAAGTGTATGTGACCTACTAACCACAGTGAAAGAAAAGAGCAGGTGATCTGACTTACTGCTTTTCTGAGGGAACAACTTCTGCCTTGGCAGAAGAAATTTGTGGAAGGCACTAATGTTGCTCCCATGGCATTCACAGACCATTCCTCAGAGCAGTGGTGTCCCACCTTTTCAGCATAACTATTGAAAAGAGTGCAAACTGACCACATTAAATAAAGATGATCCTTCAGTCCTTTTTTTTTGGAGCATTTGTTGTTCTCATTTCTAGTGAAAAAACCACTAATAAGCAAAGAATACATTTCCAGTGCAATTTTTCAAGGATCTCAGATGTTTGAAGAATCCTCAAGGATAGCCAAGTGTATCGTAAAGAGCAGATGAGATGGAAATATTTTCTGAAAAGGACTGAAACAAAGAAAAGGAAGCTAAAGACAATAATGGGATTTTAGAGATCTCTGTTTTGGGCTGCCTACTTTTAGCTAATTTTAATAGGACATATGTTTAGGAAGGTGGGCGTCTGCCCTTTTTGTTAATTGGGACTCTGCTGGTGAAGTGGCAAATACCTGTACCACATAAACTTACTAGTTGGTTTGGCAGCTCTTGGTCAGAGTGACTTGTCCAAGTTAGGCAGTAAATCAAAAGCAAAACCCATATAGCAGGACAGCGTCCTATTTTCCAAAGTTTGTTTATTCTACCAGTTCATAACACTTTCTCCCTGTTCTAGCTGAATCACTTAATCATTACAATGCTATAGTTTGTTTCAGCTTTTTATATTGCCAGCAGGTGGGGATTTAAAAAGCACTTTGCTGTTCACCTTTTGGTCATCCTCATAACTTTCATCTGCGTATTGTTTTATTTTGCTAGAGGCTTTCCCAGTAGACTGTCATTTTCTCTGAAAAGCTGCATCACCTATGGAGCTGGGAACTGTGACCTTCTGGTGCTTGAATGGTTCTACGGAAATTTCAGAACATCCTTTACTTTTTTACTTTTCCTTTAAAAAGAAGAGCCACTAAAACATGGGTTTTAGAGAGTCTGAAATCCCCTCCTACAAGTCTTTGCTCTTTGGGGAGGCAGGGAGAGTGCTTCAGCCTCCAGTATTCCAGGCTGCCCTCTCTAATACCTCACGGATTTTGGAACTGTTTTTTTTTTCATTTTTTGATGAATAGTAATTGCACTTTTATCTTAGCACCATTAGCACAGCTCAGTTGTATAAATATTGTTCTAGTATCTAGTAACGTGGTTCTAATATCTCATAAATATTGCATATAGTATCTAGTACTCCCACTCTGAATGTGTTTTGGCCTCTGTTACTGAGCAGAAAAGTTCTGAAGAAAATCAGGAAGGGGTTACTACTTCAGTGTATGGCTTTTGCTAGTTTTATTGGGCTTTTTTTTTAATGAACAAATGATTGGTGAAGTTAAGAAATACATTTTGAGGCAAATTATATTGGGTTTCCTTTGCAATACAAAATCATTATTTTGCCCAGCATAAGCAACCACTTCCACCAGTGCGTAGACCTCAGTATGCAAATCTTCAGAACAGTCTCTCTTCTTGCCCATGCAACTGGTAGTAGAAAATCCTATAGCTGTTTTTCTTTTGATGAACAATATCGTGTTGACCTCTTAAATTGTTCTTCAGTTCTTCACTTTCTTTTATCAAATGAAACTCTTCCTATTGCTTTATCCTTGATTCTGCTGTCAGGAACGTTGGCTGTTGCTAACCTACACCTGCCTTGCAGCCTTCATTCCAAATCCTATCCTATGTCAGGAACTACCTCATGTGATCTGTCTTCCTTAAAAGCTTATCTTTTGCACTTGCCGCTGCTATACGTAGCAATTTGATGAATAGATACAGTTCTGTTCACTGGTGCATAGTGGCCTCAGGTTCTTGGCTCCTTTGTTCTATTTGCCTACTGCTTATCTTGGCACTCTTTTTGATTGTTTTCAAGTAATGCCTTTTGTTTTCCGTGAGACTGATGTGAATGCAAAGAACAAAGTCCTACTTTTTTCACCTCATCAATCTCTTTGCTCATCTTTTACCATTTACCCAATATAGTGTATTTTTATGGAGCACAGGATCCTTTATCATTTTGCCATTGCCATCACTGCTGGCCTGTCTTTAACTTTTCCTTCCAGCATTTTGTGAAAACCTAGGGCTGGATCTCCTCAAATTCCCAGTGCTGCTAAATAAGTATAAATCTATCAACTTTGTTATTTCCCATTATGTGTCAAGTGCCAGATAATGCCTTATCTTCCAAGAGATATGGGGCACACCTCCAGATGACCATTCCTGTCTGAGGGTCATTTCTGTAATTCCCCCTGCAGTAGGAATGGCAGGCTATTGTAACCAAGAAACCAAGTGCCTCTTGCAGTTAGGAGACAAATTATCTAACAGCATAATATAGAAAATGCTGTGTCACAAAATCCTATGAAGGAGCTCAGGGAGATGCTAACAGGAGCGAGGTGCCCATTCCCAGGCCCGTCACAGGGGTCATCAGCACAAGCCTGGATGAGCACAGGGGCACAAGGGCTGGCAAGAACCCAAATTAAGAACTCTCCAGACAGCTTTTGGACTGAAGGGCTTAGTGCCTAGGAGTGGGACACATTATGGGATGTAAGGGAAAAGCAGTTCCAGATCATACAGGACTAATTATGGGATGTTTAGGGAAGGAACCAAAGGTGAAGAAAGAGAGTGGTTTGGGTGATTTGGGAAGGGACGGGAGTGAGAAAATAGAGGGGTAGGCAAATAAAAAGGATGAGTTGCCATAACTGGCTAGTCAGAATGGCTGTCTAGCTATGCCCTATGCCTGATCAGTGCAGTCTGACCTGTGTTCTTATTAAAATATTTTCTAATTCTTTCCTGGATGAGGGGTGTCTATTCTGTGCATACATATGTATGAGGGTGCTCCCAGCAACTGGAGGCAGACCACAGGCTGGAGGGCCTGTGTGTCTGTGATGCAGTGACTGATGAAGTGTGGGTGTGTGAGTGGGTGTGATCGCGAGCAAATATCAAGGCAAACCAGCAGGGGAGTAGGTGAAGTGATCTGGGAGCAAGTGGGTGAGGTGGTCTTGAAGGACCAGCTCCAGGTGTGAGAACATAGACAAGACCACAGGGGAGGCAACAGGGAGCGGGTGTGTTGGCCTCACTGGCTTGTACGAGCTGTGAGTTCTGTGACCTTGGCGCCGGCTACCAGGCAGACTCCCCCTGTGGTGTAGACAGTTAATATTTTTACTTGTCCATACCTGTCAATACTTTTCAGCCTACTTGAAATCACTGCAGAGAAATGCAGGCATATTCTAGGATGTTGATTGAATGTTCCACTGAACTATCTGTGATAAAACCTAGAAAACTTGCTTTATTCAGTGTATTTGACATCCTACAACTTCACTGCATATTGTTAAAGTACCAATAAAACATCCACAATAGCTGCTAATACGTGCCTACCAGTCACTTCTTCATGGTATCATCATTAAGATCATCAGCCAGTGATCAGGGTGCACACGCATTTCGTGGCAGAAACTGACTGGATGAATTGCTCTAGAACCAGAAAAGCACAGCCAGAAACTGTGTTCGTCTTCACATACCTATTTTCTGCATCTTAAACACCAAATGCTCTGAACATTCCGCCCTACTGTTTCTAGGCTTCCCGAAAGCCTAGAAACTTTGCAGCTGGAACTGTTTCATTCAGCTTCAAGATTTCAAGAATAGTGCCTCACACACAATTTTCTCTCTTTACTTTTAGGGGTTCTTGAGCACTGATCAATGGATGTTACTTGTCTCAAGAATTCACTGTCTTCTGAGACGTATGCACGTAATCTGAAGAGATAGCTGACCATCTGTCATGACGTCAGGTTTTTAAGGGAAGACAAAAACAAGCTCATGGAAAAAGAAATCTGTTGAAGACTACAGCGTGCATGGAAACAACATCTGGCTCAGAAAGTCCCTGAGCTGCAAACAATTGGATCCTGAGAGAGTACTGTAGGGAAGAATCACACACACTTGTGTTGGACTTATTCTTCCTTAAGTTTGTATCTACAGGCACCATTGGAGTCACAATATTAGGATAGGTGAACATGATCTGACAACTGAAAACAGACGTTCATTTTGTCTCTTGTACCTCAAAACCAGGTCAGTTACCACAGATCCATCCTCACACTGAAAGTGTCTGATTGCTTTCAAGTTTGATTTCTGTCAGGACTCAGTTAAAAGTTTGACTCATTGAACATATGAATGTGTCTGCATATTCATATTTTTGTGAAATACAAAGCTCAGTGCATGAAAAAAAACTTCATACAGAGATTTTCACATGACTATATTAAGCTGCAAAGTGCATTTTGCTCCTTAATAGTTGAACAGTTCTGTAAGGCACAGGTAATGACAGCAGCAGGCTTGAGAAAATGACAGTAATATTTCCAAAGGAATACAGAGAGACTATAGTCCAGAGAAAACAATACTGTGAAAGCAGTTATCTATTCTGTTAATAAATATTTGACAAGCCTTTACCTTAATCCAGCTTGAAACAAAGATGATATGTAGATAACAAGCTAACAGTTCTTTTTTCTAGGTGAACCTTAAACATCAGTTACTAGAATATGTAGAATACCAGGAATCCTAATAATAATAAATAATATATAATATATAATAATAAAGATAAATTATTATTAATAATAATAATAGCAACAACAACAGTAAAATCTCCAAAGCATCTGTCTAACTACTATCACAGTATACCACTGCTGAGCAATGTGGACCCGTTTAGGAGCTGTTGAAGTGGGAGTCTTTATGGAAGCACTGTCTTCCAGTAACCAAGGTTAAATAGTAGAAGTTCCTCAACCCTTGCTGTAGTAGAAAAAGTATCTGAACTCTGAGGGTGTTCTAAGAATTTGAAACACCACCCACTTACTTAAAGCCAGTCCTTTCTTTTCTTACGGTCTACCTCAGCTTCTTATGAAAAAGGTAGCTATCTAATACAAAGGGGGAAAATTCTCAATTTTAGACTGTTAACATCTGCTTGGAGATACTGCAGATTGATACAATTATCCTCAATAAAAGTATTATCAGTTTGTCAACAGTATTGCTGGCTAAATGCCCCTTAAATATCTGGCTCAGTTTATTATGAAGGTTAATTCCCAAAATATTGCATTCCCAATACCACCTGTCAAAGGAGTGTCATGTATCCATAGGTATGTGGATGGAACATATAATTCAGGCTGCGATAATGGATCCTGACATTGCAAATGCTGAATATTTTTCTCCTGTTTATCTTTAATATGTGCTTCTCATTGGTAGTAACTATCACATTATTCTAATTGGAGACAAAGTCCTAGCTTACATAAATTCTTCTTACCACAAAAAACCAACTGATTTATTCTATGCTAATTATATAAGTTTACTGGTGCCTTTTCTTGGAAGCCTTATATGTCCTTTTTTATTTTTTCATTATCAAGTCCACAAACAATTTGACTGAACAAGTGAAAAATATTGAAAAAAACTTTCTCATGGATCTGTTTTTTTTCTCTAGCTTCTTGCACCATTTCATGAGCCATTGTGACTCTCAATGTTTTAATGGGAGTGACAGGAAAGGCAATGGCAAGCATCTAAGAAAACAAATGAACATGAGGACTTTCACTGGACACAAGCTAGTGAAAATGGGAATGAGTGAAAAAATGCAAATAACTTGCTCTGCTTTTTTTCCAGAAAAAAATTCTAGAACATTACTTTTTTATTCACTCCATACTCAAGCAAAATTTTTGCTGGGATCTGTGTTGAGTCCTTCCTGAGTGAAATTTAGTTCTTAAATGAAAATAATGAAAGAAAAATAATTGATGGAGAAAGGAGTAAAAGCACTGAAGATTATGTCAATACACATACTATACACATAAGTTTACACTGCTTGTTCATTTAAGCACAAGATAATACAGAATAAGGTCAGGGGAAACCATCCCATATGCATCCCCAAAGATATCTGATATATCCAATGACAGCAGAGTCCTGTTTATTCAAAATACTTTTGGAACATCAAAACATTTGGATAAACAGGGCTTCAAATAATTGAGGGAGTTATTGTATAAGTAATTCACACCAGGGGGACATAACCTAGATTCAAAGGACTGAGTTTCAGATCAAAGGGGTACAGATAAATTGGATTTGGCTCTATATGAACAAATAAAATAAACAACATTTGATTATTCAGGAATCAAGAACTGTCCAAACATTCTCTCAAAAACAGTTTAGGACAAAGGTCAAAATTGTTGCAATAGGCCATACAGAAGAATATTCCAATGGAATCAGAATAACATAACTAAATGAGACCAAGAAGATATGGGAGCTGGGGGGAGGGGGAGGGAAAGAGGAGGAGGGTAGTGTTTCTGTGCATGCATGTGTGTGTTTCTTTGTTTTATTTTTTTTCTAATCTCACTGATCTTCTAGTCAGGATCATACGAACTTTTTTAAGTTTTCTAACTTTATTCCAGCCATGACATTGACACATATTTTGTGACAGAAAGTGGGGATTTGTGCCATTCCTGTCTCTGTAACTCATTTTCCCAAATACCCAACAGAAACAAACTGTGAAACACACAAGTTTGGTTTTGGATGGACAATATTGTCTGATTGCTCATCTTTCTATTAATATCATGACCCAGATATGGTTCATCTGAATGCAGACATCATAATCTCCTTTTAAATGCATTTTAAAATACAAATCTTGGAATTAAAAAAGATGTTGATCTATGCTGATATTCACCCCTGCATTATTAATATTGTGGTGTGGATACTTTGCTAATTTATACAAATAAACAGTATTTTCCTTTTTCCAAAAGCTATGCTCACATTCCTGTACTTAAGTGTTGTCCCTTACTGTTTGTTTAGGGGCCTTTTAACAGTGGGGGTGGTCAAACATATAGGGGGAGTGAAAGGTCTGAAACCACGGCACATTTTGATTCCCCTCAGCCCTTGATTTCTGTAGCCAACAGCCCAGTGGGGAGAGCGCTTCTCCCACCATGGTGCCTCAGCTTGAGCAGCCCAATCCTGGCTCGGAAGCCATAGGGAAAGGAGGGTTTCTGAGTCAGGCATGGGTGCCTCAAGTTTCAGAGGCATTTTTTCAACCATGTCACAAGACATATCAGACTGTCCATCCCGACATTTCTGGGCCTTGTGGTCGGGCTTTTGAGCCCACGGGTCTGTCAGTGCTGCAGGGGCCGTGTCCTGCGCCACACCTGGGGCAGGTTTGTTTCGTACCAAGGGCAGGCATTGCCCTACCCCTCGGCCGTGAGACAGGTCTCATATGCCTGTCAGCTGCCTGTTTAGCTACTGGTACTACCACCCTACCCTACACCTCTCCACAGGGATGCTCACACAGCCTTCCCCCTGCCCTCTGGCCCCTGATGCTGCATTTCCCACTTCGGGCAGGAAAAGCTGCCACATCACTGCGACTGCCAGCAGGACCAGCTCTCTGGTCCCCTTCTCTGGTGCTGAGGCTCTGCCAGAGGCTGCAGGACAGAGGGGAGTGGAGCATGGCATGGGGATGTGCTGTCCCGGTTGTTGGTGTTTTCCCCAACTTTCTTCCCTCGTTCCGTGGTGAGGGACTCCAGGCGCAGGTGCATGAGGTGACACACCAGGGCTCTGAGGGGAGAACGTGTGGGGCAGCAAGGATGGGCTTGTGGTGAGGTGGGGGAAAAACAGCTCTTAATGAAAGATACGGGGAAGGGAGCTTGTAGAAATGGCAATTTGGAGTTGAGCTTAGTGGGGGCGGGGGGGGTGTGGGTGAAATAAACAGCTGTAGGGACTGTAGTGGGCAGAGGGTGCCATGGGAAAGTCACAGAGGCAGTCCTCAGCGCGGAAGGAGCCTTGGTTGGTGGTCACACAGAGTAAGGTCTGGATGGAGAGGCTGAGGAATGGAGATAGGTTTGGGCTGTTCTGGAGTTTGCTGGCAGGTTGCTGCAGTGACACAGTCTGAAAGTGAGTAAAGGTAAATCATAAAGAGCAAAGCAGGGCTTTTCCTTTCAAAGCAAATGTTGGCATTTTCTTTCCTGAGCAGATAGGAGGATACCTTGGAATTGCTTTAAGGTTTCAGTCTACTGGCCCTGTTTCTTCCCGCCTCCTCATCTTACTAACTCCTCTGCAACTTGGTAAGTAGAGTTGTGTTGAATGTGGTACAGGTAAAGAGCCAATTTCTAGTTTTATTCCAAATTCAAGAGCAGCTGCTGTCTGTAGATACAAGTATTAAAAGAAGGTAAATTTTTGTCTTTAAAAACCCCCAAACCAATAAACAAACCTGAAATAGTCTTCTCTCATGAGCAACAGATGAGGCTTGTTCAAGTTTTGCCCTCTCTTTACTTTCTCTCTTACAGGCTTGTCAAGACTTCCCTCTCTGACTTAAGAATCTTGCTCTCTCTGTGTCTCAGTTGGAATTTGAATAGGAATATCTTGATGAGTTTTCAGTCTGGAATGGAACAGGGAAGAGAAGGTACAAATGGCACTTGGTAATGGTAATGGTTTCAGCTTGATAGCCCTGGAGTCTGGCTGAAACTGTTGTAAGGTCCTGAATCCAAAAAATACATAGGCTTGTGCCAAACTGGAAGCAAATCCACAGAATCTTTTGTTTCATCCAGATTCCTAAGCTCTGAAGGTTAAAGACAGGTGTAAATACTTGAAGAAGAACAGTAAAAGTTTTCTTACACTGCAACAATGGAGCCTGTGGATCTAGCAGTCAGTTCTATTACCACCTAATCCCTGGACTTTTGGTTGTGTGTCTAATTAAGAGAATGGCCGTGCCACTTTTGATCTGTTCATCTAAGGACCCGAAGTTTACTTGCTCTCATAAAATTCAAAAGCAGGTCTGTCACTGCTTTCAGTGTTTAGAGGATTGGCCCTGTTATTTTTATCTTTTTTTTTTTCTTTCTCTTCAACCCCCCTTCTTCTCCCAAGATTCTCTATAAAGGGTAAAACCCCCAGGAGATATAGGTCCTTCAGAATCAAATAGAATCAATGAATTTCCCAAGCTCATTTTCAGAAGTATTTTTTTCCTCCTTTTCTATTTCCTGCCACAGTCTTGCCTTTTCTTTAACAATCTGAAATTACAGCTGCATAGTGGAGTAGAATTCAGAGGTTAAAAAAAAAGAAAAGAAAAGCGTATGTTTGGGTCTTAAAATAATATACACATTAAACTATATTTAATTGTGCTTTATCAATAGGCTGATGAACTTAGGGGTTTGCTGTTGCCATTGGTCCTGATGCTCTGTAGCAGTCAGAGGCAGCAACTGCTGCTGATGGAAAAGAAAAGGTAGTGGAAGGAGGAGGGGAGAAGAAGGTGGGAGACGAGTGGATTGGCTGCTTTTAATGTCAGTCTCAGCTGCGGCCCCGGCTCTTCCGCTGCTCCAGCTCTGGCTCTCCCTTGAACAGCTCCCAGAGAGAACAAGGCGTGCGGAGCTCGGATCACCAGCATCATGCTCCTTGGGCTTGGATCGTAGATCCCCCTCTTTGAACATTAAAATAACTCCTTCGTCTTTCAGCGTCCCAAGCAGACCCAGCGAGAGAACACGCACGAGAGAGAGAGGAAAGAAAGAGGAGGAAGACGAAAATCTGCAACCAAGGGGACTAAAGCAGAGAAAAAGAGTGCTTTGCTTGCACAGCTGCAAAGTGGGAATTTAAAGAGCTGCAGAGAGAGAAATTCCAGCTCATCAGCACATACACATTGCAGAATTACAGAGCCAGGTAGAAATGACATCAACAGGGAAAGAAGGCAGCGGAGCTCAACATGCACAATATGTTGGACCCTATCGTTTGGAGAAAACCCTAGGAAAAGGACAGACAGGTTGGTTCTTTTGCAGCAGCACCGGTGCTAGAGGGAAGGTGCTGTGGCAGCCAGTGAGGTGTCGGGGATGGGATATTTGAGGGTTCAGGTTTTCCCATTTGCTGTTTTATTGCAGATAATATTCATAAGGGGTTTTTGCCTTTATTTGGTTTTAGTTTTCATTTTAATTATTTCTTTTTTCTTGTCTAAAAAAAGAAAGAAAAGAAAAAAAAGCCCAGGATGCTTTATGTTCATCACTCCTGCTAATGGGTGTTGTTCTAATGACAGGCAGAGTGCATGCAGAGGGAAAAATAGATGATCTGCTGGTGGTGAATTTTCACATCCATTTCTTCACTGCCCTACTTAGGAGCATTTTCTTTTTAATCAAATTATATTGAAATTAAAGGTTCACAGCCTGTAGTACCGAGGAGGTGGTGGTGGTGGTGGTAGTGGGGGAGTCACCAGCAGTATTTCATGACATCATGATTGAAAAGGGTGTAGTCCTTAAGGTGCAGTTGGAAGGGGGGGAGGTGGAAATACGTACAGTATGTCTCTGGCACTGACTGCTGTGGGTATTTAGCAAATATGGATGGATGGGCTAGTGGTTTTTGTGGGTAGGGTCTGAAATAAAAGAAAAATAGAGGACTGGTAGCAGAATTCATTCTGGTTATGCTGTGTTTTTGTAGGAGGGATTGGGAGGGGGGAAGGGAGGTTATTTAATTATTTTTCTTAAAGCTTGTTTATGAAACTCACCCCCAGCAAATTTTCCTGAATGGAACAATGGTAAGAAATATTAAAAAGAGGAAACGGAGTGGAGGGAATTAGCAGAGAGCAGGTGCCTCTGCCCTACATGACATAATTAGATCCCCTAAATACGTTCAAGATCTGGACTTACTGTTGCTTGCTTGGATAGCATATTCACTTCAAGGGCAGGGGGGCATTAATTGGAAGAAAAACCCTTAAAATGAAGCCCAAATATCTTCCTTTTTTTTTTTCTTTTTTTCTTTTTTCTTTTAGTAACAGGTGCAATAAGCAATGGCATCTGGCAAATTCATTGGATTGGGAGCCCCCCAAAAGTGGACTGGGACTCGAGAGTATTATTTAGGGAAGGGGTAGGATCAGCCATAAGGGGGCTTCTTTGGGCATGTGGGTGTTAAGTGTTGTTCATTATGGTGGGACAATAAAACATGATGCATTGTGGTGTATTTTTTTTTTTTTTTTTTTATAACCCAGCCGAGCTTTGCCCATCTGTTGTCTAAAGGATTTAATAGGCGTTTCCAGCCCCAGCTGCTGCCTCTGCTCTGCCTGCTTCCTCACTGCCCTGCGTGGCAGCAGCTCTGCAGTCCGCAATTTTCTTAGGGACACAGTCAAAATCCAGATCTTTCTCTGTAAGAAGCAATGCTCTTCTGAGATGATTGATTATAACCTCCCCCCCATCCTTCCCCTCCTCTTCACAACCCCATAGCAACCGTTCAGAGACATGGATGAAGATGACATTGTCTTCTAGTGGAAGTGACTTTTATTTATATTTTATTTTTTTTTCCAATCTCTTCAGTGTATCAGCTGCTAAAGGTAGTTCTCTGTCACTGTTTTAGGTACCACCTTTATTCTTTGCATAGCTCAGTAAGTCTTCTGCAGCTGTATTCTTACTAAAATCTGATCTGATGATGATAATGAAAATACAAGAAAAATTGCAGTGTATTGTTAATAAAACTGCCCTATTTCTGCTAATATCCTTTCCTGGATACTCCAGGTGATCAAAGAGCTAGATGTAGATGACAAATTCATTTTTGTCTTCATCACCATTTCCTTTTTTCTCTCCCTCACATTCTCAGCACCCCTCCCTCCCCTTTAAATACAATTGTGCTTGAGGTTCCTGAAAATACAGCTGCATTAACCTTTTGCTCCATGTTCTTATAGCCTGACGTTGTGGTCCTAAAGGGTTATCTGCAGCTTTGGTTATTTTTTTTCCCCTCTGCTAATCTTCCTATCTTCCTCCTAAGTGATTAGAGACATGGGGGTGGAGGGAGAAGAACAGGATGTATTTAGAGGCTTGCTGCTGTTGGCCTCTGCAGTTATTCAACCAGCTGGACAAGGGTGAAAGTTTCCTTTTGCAGTTTTACGGTATAACTGATCTTTATAGATAAAGTCTCTGCTCTTTGCACACATGAATGCACACGAAATGTACAATGCATGGTGTCATAGAAGCTGGAGGTGGGGGGGAAGAGGAAGAGAAATTTTAAAAGTAGCTGGTGCCAGTCTATGTCTCTCTTGTTATACCTGCCCTTGATTAATGGAATAATGCACTGAGGTGAAATCTAACTCAGTATTAAACATACATGGCTAAATATGGAAATATGCCTTCTGGTCTTCTCGCATTTTCTGTGCTAATCCCATTTTGGAGTACACGGAATGGCATGAACAGTGTATGGCATGTAGCTTGTTTTCATCCTGCTTGTTTTGGAGGGTAAGCAGGCAACCTGCAGCATTTTAGGAAGAGGACAAGCAGTGCAGTATGAGGGCCTGATTTGCCTTAGTATGTTGTCATGGTGTGTATTTTTGCATTTGGGTTGCAGTGGCATACAGATGAAGAAAGTAGTGGTTGTAATCATTCCTTTGGAACTTGACTTTAAAGCTTGAAAGATTAGGACATAATGGCTGGGAATTTTTTTTTTCTCCAAGGAGATGACAAGAGTGAGAGAGAAAATGTGGCAAAATGTAATGATGAATAGAAAGAAAGTATAAGTTGTGTTGCAAAGTCCTGTCCATTTTGCAGTGATCTTCGTATCCATAATTTTTATTTGGAATAAAAAATGACTCTATACAGTTATTTCATATAGGCAGATCTAGCTTTGCTCCCAGATACATTAGTATTATACACTTGTGTTAGTCACTCTTACCTGCTTTTACTGAGATCAAAAGAAGGGGTTTTTGGGAAGGAATGTGGGTTCATTCATAGTTCAGAGCAGACTTAGACAGGGTGCCATGGAGGGAGAACTTAATGGTAAGTTCTGGCTTGCTTTCTGTGAAGTTCTCACTGATTGCCACCTTAAAAGCTGAAAAAAGGTATTTACCAACAACAGCCTGCTGGTCCCTGCAAAGAGGTCCCTTGCAGTATCCGGGGCTTCAGTGGAACCTGGTGACATCTGGCTGTGGGTGGGCAAAACTGAAAGGGAAATGCCTTCTGTTCAAATTGGTGGGTAACAACTGAAATAGTTGATTGATCAGATGTGCAGAATTTGTCCTGAGCAGCCTTCTGGGCTGGTGCGTCACGCTTGTGAGGGTGAGTGTTGCCACAAAGAAGGGATTAGGGCCTCTTAGACAGAGGAGTTGAAAGAGGGTTGTATTGCTGCTAGTGGGAATGAAAATGATTTGTAATAATGCAGCATATAAATTTAAGGTCTACTTTGAGTACCGTAGACAATTTTGTAATAGATTGAATTCAGAGCACCTCGTGTTGGTGGCATCTGAAGGAATAGCTGATGGAATCTTTATTTGAATGATTTCACAAGAATACAAGAAGCATCATATTCTTGATTATTGTGCTCAAAAATTATTTTACAAAACTGTCGGTGTAAAAAAAAATCACTGCTCTATAAATATGGGTGTGTGGGGAAAGGTCAGTTTATCTCAGTTTCATTGATACATTCTTTTACAGTTAATTATAGGAGGTTTTCATTGTAATTAGCAGTAATGAGCAAAGGATGTGTGTCATGTTATGATAACACACGTGGAAATAGTGTGCCTTGAGAGGCCCCAGTCACACCTGATTATGAAGCGGTCTTAGGCAAAATAGAGGATTTTCTCCATTTGCCACTGATTTTATGTGAAATCAGCTTCTTGCATACTCCTTGCTTTATTTTTAAAGAATTCTACAGTTATCTCTGTTCATGTGTTTCTTTTGGCCTCATTAACCCCTATTTCACCCTCAAAACTCTCAACAGTAATTCAAATTGACTGTAGTGAATATTTATTAATGAGCGCAAAGATGAGGAACCTGTGTTTCTTGTGAAGGTCTTCAGCATTTTGGAGGGTTTTCTGCTGGTTTTATTTGACAGTCAGTGTATAGGCTACAGTATCATTGTTATAGCACCAGTTCAATATCTAGTTGAAATTTCCAAAATGCTGCTTTGTCTGCAAGCAATAAGACATTAGCTCTAAGTGGGAGTTACCCTACTCACTTTGAGAGAAACTTCATGAAAAATTTAATGTTGCTTATCCATTTTGTCTTGCTCCTTTCATTCTGTTTTAAGCCCGGTACGAAGAGTCCTGCCTGAAACTCATGGTACTTTGACCTTTGCTGAAAGTGTAGGGGTTGCCTTTTCGGCCCTGTATCCTATATAGCTTACAGCTATTTAGGTGTACAGCATGTTAATTATATGTGAGCCATGAGTGAGGTGTTCACAGTGTGCTGTTGGGTTATGTAAGAGCAGAAGTCATTAAATTTGGGGTTTAGTGCATTTAATAGCCTTTTATTTAGTGAGAGCTTAAACAGGATGTTTCTTTACAGCCTTAACCATCTGTTTCCATGACACTGGTAGAAACTGAAATTTATTAATTTTTTTATTTTTCTCTGTCAAATTTGGTTGAAAGTGAAAGCTTCGGCTCTCTTCAAGGGGTGTTGGGGTAGTCAATGTGATCTCAGAAGCCTGGTTTCCTTAGGTAAGTAGGCTAAACAAAGTACATCCTTTTCATTCATACTGCTGTAATTTTTTTTCTGAGCCAATGCATTGGACCAAGAGACAATCTGAAGAGTACAGCTTTCTTCCATTTAGCTGTCTAGATGAATATATCATTGTAAGAGGTGTAAATTGTTGTAGTTTTCCTCATGGCCTTTTTAAACACGCAAACAAACAACGAATCAGTATATATACTAATAATGTTTTTGTACACATACTTTACTTCCCTTATGAAAGTTTCTTTCAAAACAGGGAATCCGTACCCTTTTTCTTGATAGTCTGTGAAGACTTAAATGTTTAATTTGTAATCACAGAAATAAATTGTACAGGCAATACTGTGGGTAGTAGAGGTCTTAAAAATGAAATTTTGCCTAGAAAGGTTATGTCATAGTGACTTTGACTTAATGGATTGTAAAGTAATGATTATGAGTTTTGAGAGATTTGGTCTTTCTTAACTTTACCTGTGATCTGATTGTTCAAAAGGACTGTTTGCCTGCCTTATTGACTGAAGTAAACTAGTATTACCATGCTGCACGTCTGAACTGCAGAGTTCAGATAATTCGTGTTAAGACTTTCACTCCTCTTTATTTGTTTTTGTTTGTTTGTTTGGGGTTTTGTTGTTGTTGTTTTTGTGGGGGTTTTTGTTTGTTTTCCTCTTTTTTTGTTTGGGGTTTTAAAGCAAATTCCTGTTTGCTAACTGCAAGGAAAATTATTTTCAGTTTCTATTCTTCTGCAAACTTTGTAGAGGCGTGCCATTAGTCTTTTACCCCAGTATCATAGCACAGTTATTATGAAATTGTTAAGACAGAAGCAGGCTCTGAATGATTGTTTATCTTTGTAAAGCACAGTAAGTGTTCTCACCCAAGAGTTGTTAAAATTCAGCTACTGTCAAATGAGTAGGGCTCTGTGACTATATAATTATATTTCAGATGTTAGCAGTATCTATGATATGAGTGATTTCACAAATAGTTTTTGCACTGCTCAAGCACTTTTCTACTTTTCGTCACTGCTCTAATGTCATTTTGTGCCACTATGGTGGGAAGGACTGCATTAGAGTGAGGAGAGAGGTCGAAGAAATGAAAAAAAGCTTCTTGTAACAATTTACTTCTAGAGAGGAATTCTTTCTGATCTCTAGAAAACCTGTGATTTTGTGAGAAGGCCAATGTAGTGTTTTAGGTGGGTTCTTAAAACTCTTTTTGTAAACTGAGTGGAGCAGCCAGTTCATGTTTTGAATTCTCCTGCATTGCTATGTTTTTCCACAAATTTACTCCATACATTGAATTTTGGGAAGTTTTTAATATTGAATACTTTAGAGAGCTAAACAGTAGTTGCAATGACAATAATAAATGTTGATACACACCTAAAAACTAGTAGGTAGGTAATGCATTCTGTATGTTGGTGGTGGAAGAATTCCAGCTTCCAGAAATGACAAGTTTGAAGTAATGTCCTCTGAAGTAAGAGACATTGCATGACGACTGTATGGTGCACTTAGGAGAACAGTCATAATAAGAAGAGGTGGAAGCCTGGATGAAGATTTCCATGTAGATAGAGTACAGGCAGAAACATAAATGAATGCTCGAGTGGTCCTTTTCAAATGCTGATATACTGTGGATTGCCCTTGTGAAGTCAGTCTGTGTTTTCAGTTGAGCTGACTTCAGTAGAAAGATCATCAAGTCCATGGTAAATAGGTAAGGGTGGAATTTTTTTGTTTGTTGTGGATTGTTCTATTAAGAAATATCCCAAAGAAATTTTCTGGTTTTGTTTTAAACAAGCCTAAGATGTTTAGCAATCCTAGTCAATAATGCTTTTCATTCTGCTTATGGAATATGAGAAGATTGTTCCATTTCCAGTTCATGCATAAACATTATGTTTTTCTACAAAACATCCATAATGATCTGTAGAATAACATGAATAATTTGTTGTAAATAGTGTTCTTAATGAACTTGAACTGTCTTCATCTGCAGTCTCTGTAAAGGCAGAGTGCTTTCCTTTAAATCCTTATTTGTTTCAGATTTTCTGGCAAACAACTTGTTTTATCTCCTTTTCCCAACTGTCTTAACTCACATATGGATTGGTTGCACTTAAGTAGTATTCAAAGATTTGATTTGTACTCTTGAATGTAGTCTAATGGATATATTGCATAAGAGAATTGCATTCTACTTGTATCATTGTGCAAGCATGTCCAACACAGATGTTTGCAAGTGCAAACCGAAAATTTAGTTTTCCTGGACAGTTTAGACATGACTCCTGTGAGCATCCATGCCTGGCAAATGTAAGTTTTCCAGAAAGGCTTTTTGAAAGGCTCACAGATGTGACCAGATCAAACTTAATCAATTTTAAATGCCTACTTTTAGAGCCTATTAATATTGTTCATCCAGTTCCATTTGACTTATTTTACATTTGAGTAGGGATACAAAATTTGTATTAATTAATTCTAGTTACAGACTAGAAACATTACTGATAAAATCATGTTAAAAACCACACCAAAATCCACTCAGAAGATTTTTTTTTTTTCATTGCTTCATAGCTTTTGAAAGTTGGATTTAAATGGAGTTTAGGTGGAATAGTGTTTTGGTTCCTTTCATGAAAGTGTACTACTGGCTATTGATGTAGCTGCAAGCATTTTTTTTTTGGATGTGTCATTTGTGGCAGAGATGCCTATGAGAATGCAGTTGTCCTGTGGACTGTATAAACAGGAATGTACTGTTTCTTTTGCATTGACCTTGAGATAGAGTTTTTAAAGGCTAATAAATATAAGTGTGTCATGAGGCTAAGGATAAAAAGCAGTGTGGACAAAGAAGGTAAATGACAGTGTGTGCTTAAGCAAATCCAGGTACACTGTCTGGCAAATGGTCTATTGCTTTCATAGAAGGGCAGAGTCACCTTCAGGCTGGTGCAGGTGGCTGATGCATAGTTAGTGCTGGAGTGGGTAGAGAAGGACACTTACCTTGAGTTAGTGCTCTTGGTTTTGTTTTGGGAAAAATTATTGTTTCCTGAAGGCCACAGAGATAATTGCCAACTGACACAAAGTAGCCCTAAAGCTGCCCTAAATAACTCTTTCACAGAGTTCTTGTGGCTGAGCATACTGTTTTGCACTCCACAGATGTGCCAGGCAGTTGCTGCCTGTTAGACTTTTGTTTTACCTACTTTGGCTTTGTTGATAAAGGTTATTTCCTGCTTAAGAGGACAAGAAATATTTTTATTTTTTTTATTTCTTCCTCACATAAACATTTTTGATTTGGGATGGTGGAAGGAGTAATGTTAGATTGGAAGGGGCCATTCTTTGTATAGCTTACCACAGATAACAGGCTGTGTTTCAGTTTCTTATCTAAGATCCACCCACTGACAATCAGTGATTATTAAGGAGTTTGGAAGAAAGTAAATAACCTACCAGTTACTGACAAAAAGAGGATTATTGCTGGTAAAAACTTTGCATCAAGATTTGCAACATCAACTGACAGTAAACGGGTTAATGCAGGGTATAGGGGGGAATTGAGAGGAGAAACCATCAAGTGGCTTAGGGTGGTGTGCAAGTATTATATTTTTTTCTTTTTTGTTTTAGTGTTCCAACACTATATGGAAATTATAGGCATGGTAATATTTCCAGTGAAGTGCTTACCTTTAAATTTTATTTTTTTTTTTCAAAAGAAAAGATGAAAAAAACTGTTTTTAGACATCCATTTAGTAAGTGCTTTTCTGGCTGCCTGCTTCTACTTAAAAAACAACACATGTCTTTATATCCTGAGGCTTTTGCAATTTTGATTTGCTGTCTTTTGCAGTATGTGCTTAATGTGGGAAAAAAAATATGTGTGGTAATGTATATATTTTTTAATAATGTCTATATATTACCTATGTATTGACATATCACATGCATTACCTATGTATTAACATGCTCTGGTTTTGCATTGACATTCCTATGTGTGTTCAAGCCTTAAATGCCATAAACTGACTGTCTTTGTATTTTATCTATTAAAAGCACTATTGACTGGAACAAACATAATGGAGGAGATGGTTTCTGGGAGAAGCAAACTGCTCTGGACCCAAAATATGTTAACTTCTTACTGTCTGTCTAAAGCCTGCTCTTAGAACTATGAAGTTTCAGTCTGCCGGAGTTGAACAACAGCTGCAAATGAGAACGTAGCAGGTCTCCATACTGACCCAGCAGGGAATGTTGATGGAATTGCTTGGCTCTTTATCTTCTTTCACTCTTTTTCCTTCATTATTTTATGTGTGGGTAGAAATGTAGACACTAGATTTCTACACAGATACTCTTACTGGGAGAGTGGGTGTTTTGTTGCTTTCGTCCAGGATGAGGCACACCAAAGCCCGGGTTCATACTGTTGGTTCATCTGCCTTACGGTAATATCATTTATGAGGAAGAGTGATCTGCAATAACATATTTGCAGCTAAACATGAGCTGGAGATGTACAATTTCTTTTTTAAAAATTTTATTAAAAAAAAATAATCCTGCGCTGATAAAGTCTGAGCTCATCTAGCATAAGATTTTGGTAAGACTACTATCTTATTGCATTTGAATTAAAGCACAAGTTTAAGTAGGAAAATAAGGCCTCATACGCCAAATCTTTGTGGTGTAAAATGCACTGTGTGGGATGTTAAAAATTTTCTAGTGTCTTTTGCTGACTGTTTGCCAGCTGAGGGTTGGGTTACTGATCATGCCAGCCATTTGCCCTGAGTGAGTTTCATTCAGTGATTGTGTGAATTCCTTTTAATAACTATGAGCTATCTCTAAGATTAAGGGTTGGATTTGACTCTTAAGATTTTTTACCATACTGGAATCTCCTAGTCTATCACAGTATTCTGTTACAAAGCTCTTATCGTATTTTCAGGTTCTAAATGATGGGTAGCTTGGCTGTCATGTTAGGACAACCTGCTGCCAGCAGGTAGTGGTTTGGTCTACAGTTTTCTGTAGGAAGGTACTCTCAGAAAACTTTGGGGATGTTACAGTTCCAAGGCTGAGACCCTTAATCATTTCAGCCCTGTTTGAATAGGTTGATGGTTACTGCTAGAAGAGCTGGTAGAAATACTCGAGAACATAGCCTGTATCTAAATAAGCATATATTACTGTTAGAGGTTTATTTTTTAACTGTATGGTCCCGGTAGACTGAAAAATAAGGTACTTCTATCGTTTTCTCCTACTTCTTATATAAGATGCATTGTCTTTGGGAAATTAATACTTATGTACTGTGTGTCCAGGGAGGATTATTTTCTCTTTTAGATGTATTTTTTTCTTCCACATTTCATGTGTTTTGCCTAGCTTTTGAACTGAGAGGAAAGATAATTTGTGTTACATTGTCTGCATGTAATCTCTTTCATGCTAAGGCACTAATCCTAGTAAGGCCTCTGTGTGTGTATAGGAGGTTTCATTAAATATAGGAAGAAGCTTCTCCACTGTGAGAGTGGGTTGAACCTGGCACTGGTTGCCTAGAGATGCTGGGAAGTCTCTATCCTTGCATATATTCAAAAAGGGACTAGATACAGCCTTGAACAGCCGCTCTGGTTGACTGCTTTGACCAAGGGTATTGAACTCGCTGATCTCCAGAGATCATCTGCAACCTCAACTCTTCTGCTATTTGTTACCCTATGCAACTAAACCATAACTTGCTCAGTGAACTGTGGATCTAAGGAACTTTATTTCTTCCAGTTTTGTACCCTATATTCACTTTTTGCTTCTGCTTTCTCTCTCTATCCCTTGTCTCTTGGACTAGGTGAAGAGAGTGTTTGTGGTCCATTTGGAACTGTTTCTGCTGCTTGCCCATCTTTTTTCTTTCTCTTGGAATACATTAAGGATTAAATCACAATTAAGCTTTCCCTAGTGGGAGTGATAGTTTGAGTCTCTTGTTTTTTCCCACAGACATTCAGCACTTTCCCTTAAATTTGTAAATCTTAGAGACTTCCTTTTCTCTTTCAAACTTGGTTGAAACTTAATAATCAGTTTTGATGTTATGGGGGAATTGCAGCCAGCCACCCTGAACATTTAAAGTTGATTTCCTTAAAAAAAAAATCAGGCTAAAGGAAAGTTGTCTTAAAGAGCATAGCTTCTCTAATCTGCATTTGGTTTTGAAGGCCGTGAGATGCTGCATGGAGGCCATGAGGTGGCTGGAATACAGCTGCTCTTTGCACATAGCCCTCACCTTGGTTAAGATTCTTACACAAAAGTTGGAAGGAAAAGGTGATGTTAAACTACATTAAGATTCCCTAATTCTGGGGGAATCCCTAGATGGCTTGATAGGCTGGATTCCTGCCTACTCTCTGCTGCTGGTGCAGTGCAAAGCAAGCACGATGGAGACTTGAACTTGGTCGTTTCTGTTTGCAAGCTGAGCTCAGCGTTCGGGGAGTGTGGGAAGAAGGGAGCCCTCTCTGTATTTCCTCCGTGTATCCATTTTGGTACAGTGGCAGTATTTGAAGTAGTCCCTTCCTGCAGAAAGCTGAGAGGAAGACTGAGAGCTGTTTGTGTGTTTGCAATGCCTGTCTGTACAAAATCGTCACCAAAGACAAAGCCAAGTATTATATTAGAACTTGGCAATGACACAAGCACTATCGCCCTACTGAACACGAGCGTTTGTTTTTTCGTAAAGACGTAGCTATGAGTGGCACAGCTTTTAAGATTCCTTGCACTTTGTGATCAGTAGCCTTAAACAATTTTTCGTTAGCTTTTGAAACTAGTTAAATCTACACTTTTTTTCCCCAAACTTCATACTCCTATAAATCAGTGAAGCTTGATTAAAATCAGAAATCGTTGGCAACAAAGAATGATCTGTCCTAGTGTTTCTGGGATTTGTACCGTGCTGCTTTTCTTCTGGGTCTGTGGTTTATTTCATTGCTCATATTTATGAAATCACATCTCTTTTACTTCTGGTTGTTTCCTGATTGTGATGAAGGCATTACTTAGGCAAATTTCTTCACTCAGTTAAATCTGTGCATTCTCAGTGACTTCAAGGCCTTGCTCAAGTTTATCTGAGAGGGGAGTTTGACTCATGAGCAAGCTTCTCATTGATGGCAGCAGAGGCAGACCTCTGGCAGTGTTCTAGTTAAGAGCAGCCTAGGAATACATCTCTGCAGTGAATATTCAAGCAAATTAGAGCACCAAGTGGAACGATACTGTAAGCGAATTCAATTCAAACTGAAAATACAGGCCCAGCATTTTATAAATTACTATATTTCATCCTTAAAGCAGAAGTCTGTGCTCAGCTAACAGAAAAATCAAGGCAAGCAAATGTTTTAATAGTTTTAACAGTAATTCTTCTCTAGTGTTCCACACATTCATGTACTGAAATTACCCAACCAGTTTGCATTAAGTTTCAGGATGTAGAAAATGTCCTTATCTTTATCATTACTGCATCTTTGCCGGGGAAAGGAACAGCTAGACTACTAGTATGATTGGGACAGTTGCCATCATATTACCAGGTGGCTCATCCTGCTCAGAGAAAATGCTGCAAAAATAGGCATGGTTTCTGGATCTGTGTCATTAATGTTGTCATCGCCATTACTCTTATCACCAGTGAATCAGATGAGTTACAGCTGAGAAGCCTTTTTAGCTCCACCAATTCTTATTTATTCTCAGTGTTTTGGTGCCTGTGGCTCTGCAGAACCAGGTGGTCTGTGGACTGCTTCACAAGAATTCGTAAAAACCTTGATTAGAATAGCAAAATTAACATCATATTTACTGTTCATCTGCGAATTTCTGAAGAGCCCACCAGAGGGGAGAAACTCTTGTGTTTTAAGTCTTTCTCTTCTTGTTGAAATAGTGGAGATTGAAAACATGGCAAGGCCAAGGATCCTGGCCAGAGGGTGTGTGTAACCCGCAATCAGAGGTGGAACTCCTAGCTTTGGTGCGGCACTGCCAACAGTGAAAATAGGGCAGTGAAGGTTGGAGAAGTGAAACAGAGAGGAACCTTGCTCTGTGCAGAAGTCCTGTTTTCCCCATCTTTACCTTATTATTTATTTGTACCAGTTGTGCCTTCGTTTTGCACTGTTGATAAACCCTGAATCAGCTACAAATTGATATAATGTGTCAGATATGGATAAGCTCAGCATTTTTATACATAACACACTGGACACTTGGGTATATGTGTGACTTCCTTCCAGGACTGGGGTTTTTTTTGTGTGTGTGTGTACAAAAAAGTATCAACCTTCTGGTTAATCCTGTGGAGCTCTAAGTCTTGTGTGCAAAACTATTGTGTATTCTGAAGGCCCCTGGAATTAAAGGAACTGAAGTTCTTGGAGGATTGGGTCACTACCCTTGTGGTCTCTAAAATGCTACGGAGTCCCAGCTGAGTAATTTCTTGGCTTCAAGAGTAGTAGAGATGGGTACAATACAGGCTCTGTTCATGTCATTGTGCAGTTGTAAGGCAGATTATTCAGAAACAATAGCTATGTAGTCTGCACTGTCCTTAACAGCCTCAGCCACTGACTTGGGGTGGAGCCTTTGGCAAGTTAATTTTTTTTATTATTTTTTTTTTTAATTTTAATGATGATCTGCTGTAAAACTAAGATAATGCTTGACTTTCCTTTTGGGACTGACAGGGTTAGCCAGCTAGTATTGATAACTTTTTCAGAATTAAAAAACAGCATGAAAAGGCCTGGAATAAGTCTACTATTTAGGCATAGTGACTTGTTTGTTTGTTTGTTTGTTTTAAATCTCCTGATTATGGAGTGGACTATACAGCCTGATCTGTCCAGGTGATGATATCTTTTTATGCTGTATTTGTCTTCCATAGTTTCTCCTTTTGATTACTGCAATATTGATACATAAATGCTGAAATCTCTGTGGCTGCATTTAACATGAAAGTTGTTGTAAGAATCTAATAAAATAGAAAAATTGCTGTGATGTTCCCATTTTGACAATATGTGGCTATGCTGACTTTTGTTGCTTCTTTCCTTAGGGGCATTTGTCCCTGATCTCTCAAACAAAATGTCACTGAGTAAAACTATGTATGATGCTGTGTGTTCTACTTACAAAAGATTTATAACTTGGTCAGTTTTATTTATGCCTCTGTGGAGCTGGTAGAATTCTACTGCAGTGTTAAAATGCAGCAGTTTCATTTTCCTGCAGGCAGCAGCCCTCTGGTGGTGTGAGGGTTTTTTTCTTCTTTTTTTTTTTTCTTTTTTTTTCCTGTAAAGTCATCTTTGGAGCTTCTGACAGACTGATAGAGAAGCCTTTAAGAGTGTCTCAAATTAAAATGTATAGTCCCATATAATCTCTCTTCCTTTCACCACCCCCATCTAAATTTGAAGGAAAAGACAAAGGAAGGTTAATAGATGCACCCAGTTGATAATACCAATAGTCTTATTTGGCAAAATTCTATTTACCAAATGCTATTTCAGTCAGTCTCAGCTTCCAGAACTATTGCCTGGAAAGGATATAGGTCAGTGTGAAGTGGGTGGCGAGGCTAGACTGTTAGGCATGCAGGCATTTCTGAGGAGGCTGCTGATGAACTTGAAAATTGAAATATCAAAGGATTTTTTTAAGGGATGACCTTACAAGTCTGTTACATGGGCGTTAAAGATAGTCATACTGTAAGCTGCTGTCTGGAAAAAGTATTTTGGCCAATAGGGAAGGAGATGCTTTTTCGTTGGCACCCTAGCAGTGAAATTTACCCTTTTGCCAATACGAGATTTATCTATAACTTGAATCCAACTTAAGACCTATTTTGGAGTATTAAGTCATGTTCTGGGAGGTGAAAATGGGCGTTCAGAGAACAGATACAATTAAAATATTTCTTCTTCCTATTTTTGAGATGGCAAGCCAGAGTTTTGTGCAGATGATTTTTTTGAAATTATTAAAGCTGTGCCAAGGTTGTTTTTGGCTTGTTTCCTTTCCAGGACTACAGTAAATGTCAAAAACATGCTGTATCTGCAACTGTGCTACTCCGCAGATACTTTGTAGGAAGACATGCAGTTTTGTTAATGATACTTTTTTCTAATGAAAATCTCAAATTATGTTTGATTCCAGCATAAAAATGAATTTGAGTGGTTTATGGCCACTGGTGGAGGTAGGGTATTGAACTTGATAAGACTTTTGTGTTGATCCCTGTGTAGCTGTACATGTATTCTAGGAGAAATTAAATCACCAAGACTTTATTCCCTAACCTTACCAGAAAAGGAGCTGTGATTATAGTATCAGTAGCTTGGGTAAAATGCACAATTTCTTTGATTTGCTGTTGTCTCTTAACCTGCAAAAATGCTGAAATTTGAAAGGAAAGTATTTAAAACTCATTTACATTCTTATTGGTTCTGGTTTTGTTACGGAAAGCACTTGGTAATGTGACCTTTGCAATGCAATTTTTGCCATCCTCATATTTGTCCTGCTGTGAAGTTGGATAGATGTGCTATTTCTCCACATTTTGGAAGTTGCATAAGGTGAGCCGGTTCATACGTAAAACAGTATCTAAATATCAGTTTTAAACCAATGTTGGCCTGTAGTTTTTGATTTCCTCTGGTTAGAATAGGCTGTTACAGACTCCCTTTACATGAGAATCTAAACTTTTTCCTGGTCATTACATTTGTACCATTTGTATTTTGTTCAGAGATTGTGTTTTACAAGAAAATTTTCACATAATGATGGGTCAGATTTTTGTTCCTGCTACACCCTTTTTTTTTTTTTCTTCTTCTTGCAACTCCGGTTTTTCATTGACATTTCTTTGGATTTTCAGCCATTTGACACAGCAGAGCAGCATAATATCCTACTATGGACATTACTGTCTACCATATGTCCTTATAAGAGTCACTGTACTGAAGCTGGCAAAATGTGTACTACCACAAAGCTGTTTCAAGTGAGAATATTTTGTAGTTGCTGCTCCTGAATTACATGTAAACAACTTCCCTAAATTACATGTAAACAACTTCATCAAAGACTAGACCATAAGCATGAAAGGGTATAGATAGAAATGTTAGTCAAATACTATTTGATTATAAGCTATACCAAAAGAAACCCCAAAACCCCATGATGCATTCTCTTGTCAACTGTGATGCTTATTTAAAATGACATATACTGCTGAAGAGAAGCATTTAGTAATTGAAATGTAAGTGGGTGACAAAGAAACAATACATATAAAGCAGGGCTTTTTCCTCCAGTTCTGTGTTTCCAAAAAACCCATCTCTGTCATAGTAGCAACTACTGACAGTGTTGGAAGTAACTTTTTGGTTTTTCTTATATCTCTGGTGCTATATTAAACCTTTATTCTTTAGCATTCAGCAAGTCAGTGGTATAGGATCATCTTACTGCTCACCCTTTGATTTTTCACTCTTTCCCTGTGGCAACTTTCCCTGCTGGATGCATGTGGATTTAGCTTGATTCCCAGCCTTGCCAGCAGCATTGTAAAATCGAACTGTAGCATTTGAAAATACTGCTCTATTGAAAAACAAGCTGGAGCAATCCAGACTTGGATTTCAAAGGGAAAGGAAAGATCTTGATCCATGCTGCTTTGCAAGCTCAGCACCATGGAGTGTGACTGACTATAAGCTTACTCATATTATGAAACACTGAAGGGTATTTAGTGTAATGAGAGGCTGGAAAAGTGGGATATGTGAGATCATGAAGAAGCCCAGAGCCTGCCTCTCTCCACAGGCAAATAGGTGTTTAGCTTATGCTGTTGTAAAAGTGGCATGATGGCTCAGAGGCTACCGAGTCTTACTTTAGATTTACAGTGCTTCACAGAAAACACAATTTAACCATGGATTACACCAGAAACAGCCTGAATTTCTATCCTATAACTTTAATTGGAGTTGATTTATTTTCTACGGTGTAACTGAAAGGTCAGGTTCTGTGACTATGGGCTAGATCCTCAACTGGTGCTATCTGGTTAAGAGTCCTGGACGTCGTGCAGCATAACTAGTTATGGATTTGACCGTCTATACAAGCACAGAGACTAAAATTTTAAATTTGGCAAAGGGTCTAGATGTTGAATTTTCTTGTTTCAAACATAGCTACTCGAGAAAAATACAAAACCACTCACATTATGAAAGGTTTTTGTGTCTGAAGTTTTAGATATTACAGCGTTTCTGCAAAGAGATACATATTGTTTCTGTCTTTGAAAAGACCTTTCTTTAATTTTTTCCTTTTTTTTATTTATTTTATTTTAACTTTCTTTATGTAAGTAAGTGGTCTCTGAATTTATAGCAGCTGTATTTCTGTGTTGATATAATAGCCAGAGCTTAGATATTGCCTCTCTTCTAAGCTGTCCACAAATGCCTGCAGTTCTCTTAGACAATTGACCTTTGAGCCTAGAACTCTTATGCTTGACCTCTGGTCCAGAATTTCGTTCTTTTTGTCTCAAGAGATCTTGATAAAAATTTGTATGACTAGGTTTATTTTATCTGACTGTTGGCAGCACAAGGTGGTAAGGAAAGGGAAGTCAGTAGTTCAGTTCCTTGCTGGAATTAAATCCTTGAGAGAATAAAGATAGTTCTATTTGAGGTTTACTCTGCTGGTACCTTCCCAGTACTTAGCTTGCTCCACGTCAGACTTCATAATTTTTGTAGTTCTTTTCCTTTTCATTAGAAGGCCTAGAAGTTAGTAATTTTGCATTAATACCCACTGATGAAGAGTCACATGGTGAAATATACATAGTTAAATACTGGTACTTTTGGTTACAGGTAAGATTTTAAATATGAGACCTGAACATCTTTGAATTTCAGGAAAATGCATATAGGAAAAGTTTTTTTGTTCTGGGTCAGTACATAAGCACATACATACTTTTGCTCTGAGATGCAAAACTGTGAAGGGGCCTGTCTTTTAGATTAGTCTTGGACATGGTGCAAAATATCATGCCATTTCACACTGTTGAGCCCCAGCATCATCCTAGTTAAGTTCATGTATGTCTGCACTGTAGCTACTAACCAGGCAAAAAGGAGGCTTCAGACTGCTGTGGCAAGACAGGCTGATACCTGAATTTACTAATTTGAAATATGTCTTGGTTATCTCTGCTCTGCACTGCTATCAGTTTTAGACAGCCTAGTTCTTGATGGGCACAACAGCAATGCTAGAATAAAACAACGTTTTTTGTATCAGGCTGGTGTTCTCTCTTGTTACAGTAGATGTTCAGTGGAAGGGTTCAGGAATGTTGCAGCAGCTGACTTTGCAATAACCAGTAGGATTACTTTTTTTTTGCCTCCAGTATCTTGGTTAGTAACTGCCTTCTGTCTGAACGTGTCAAAGCTTGTCAGTTGATTTTTATTCTAATATAGGGATATGAATCTATTCCAAATATCCATCTGTATTTCAGATATATGTGATTGTAATTGCTCCAAATGAATGAAAAGAAGCCTCAAAGTCCTTGTCTCCTTTTACTTCTTCTCCATTTAAAACTTTATTCCGTTTTACTTTCTCAAGATAATATGCATCCTGGTATTAAGAAATCAGAGAATTCTTACTGTACCATCTCTATATCTGTTATCATCCTGTGTTTGTCTAACATTATTTGGTATGTTTCTTTTTACTCTGGTCTTCAAAACTGGCAGGCTGTGTATCTTCATGCTATCCTGGTATCCTCACGCACTCACCGTTTCTGCTGCTGGTCTCGTAATGTTATGTACTTCTACTATATATTTTTGAGATCAGTGATTTATACATTGGCATTATCTCGTTCTCGATATAATTTTGTTTTTGATTGTTCAACATTTTGTTGTCAGTTTTGATTACCTCTGCACATTGAGGTGATATTTTTATTATGCTGTCCAAAGTAATGGTAAGTTCTTTCTTGAATGACTCTAGTTAACTTGGAAGTCAGAAATGTATTTTAATAATTCACATTAGTCTTTCTGTTACGCATTTATTGACACTGAATTTCATCTACAGTCATGCTGCCATGCTGACTTTCCACCAAGCTTTGATATTTTGTGCTTTAAGTGCTTAAGTAGGACTTAAGTATTGGTCTTGTGCTAGCCTACTATGCAAGGGTAAATTTCACCCTTTATGAACTGATGCATCCTGTCACATTAATCAGGGATGTACTGTGTATTTCCTAGGGCAATATAAAGGATCAAATTTCTCAATTAACCCCTTCAGAACTGAATTAAGTGTTGATGCCATATCTGGAACGTGTACCATAAGCTTGATTGTATCATGATTTGTAGTTCTGATGGTCTGTCTCTTATGTGACCATAGGGGAAAATTCAGAAGTAGCAATCTGCTGGATACTTGAGATATCCTGAGATTGAAAATGTCACAACTAGTGTATCCAGGTATTGAGAGCTTTGTGGCATTCTTTTTCTATTTGTAAAATAGCCCTTTTTTCAAAGCAAGTTCATAAAGCGTCCCCCAATACCTAAAGCATCAAGTGGAATTTTGAAGAAGTGACTCATTTGTGCCCATCTATCTTTCTGCTTTTATTAAAAGGAAAATCCGTTTCTTCTTTGCTTTTTCATGGAAGACTTTCTAAGTAGGTGAGAAAATGGGTGGACTCGAGCCTAGCAGGCTTGATTTCTTTAGTTATCTCTTTATTTTGAGACTTGTTTATTGAGACGTCTGTTTTGTCACCTGTAATGTTGATACTGTGCCTTATACAAACTGCTTTGAAAGTTGAAGACTTGGTATTGTACAGGAGCTAGGGCATTTTTTTCGAAGTATAGTGTTTCATAATATGTAACAGGATCTGCTGGTGTCTGATTTGCTTTTCTGTTGGTCACCAAAAATATCAACAAACTGACAGACCAAATAAAATTATTCTCTTCCATATCCCCCAAATGAGGGAGGAAAAGCTATGAAGATGATTCTTTTTCCTGCTTCCCCAAAATACCCAAACAAAATAAAGCTGCAGTACAAAGGGTGCAGAAATGTAATAGATGGAAGAATTTTTTTCATCCCTTCAAGCTTATTATTTTGGTGCTTCTGGTTTGGGAAGAGAACTTGTGTTGAGTGATCACTGATTGCTGTAAAATTGGCCCAGCTGTTCAGCAGATGCTTGTCTGATCATGGAAATCCTGCTTATGAAGTAGAGCAGGGAGAAAAAGAGAGGAACACACTGGTATCTTAGTGGATTTAGTTTTACACAGTAGCATCTGCTAAACATGCAGTGACTCTTTTACTTAGCATTTAGACTGAACCCCATAATTATTTAATGAGCATTCTCCCTCTTTGTCTCCCATTTGTTTTGCTCCCTAACGCCCAAAAGTGCTGGCTTCAGGATCTGTGTAAGGCATGGATTAGTCTGTTTACCTGCTGACCACCCTGGGTATTGTGTACGTTGTTTTGATTTATTTATTAGCCTTTATTTTTTAATCTGAAATGTTTGTAGGGAGGGAAGAAAAAAACCAGGACCTTTAAATGACAACCCACAGCTCCTATTAACTAGTGACAGATGTCTTGTGACATGACATTTCAGGGACTTTGAAACTCTTGATAATAATATTTGTGGTTCAGGAATGACCTTAGATATCAGAAGGCCCTTGCCTATGCTGCATGTCATAATGAGTTAAACATTGTGGTGAAACAGCACAAAACCAGTAAGTGCCGTGTCTGAGGTTCCTTCAGCCTCTCTGTACCCTTGTTATCTTTAGAAAGAAAATAAACATTGATGTATCTTTCTAGGGAAAAAAGGAAAAAAAGTGTTGCTGAAAAGAAATAGCTGTTTGTGTATGCTGCTTGGAACAGTCTGTTGGCTGTGCTGGAACTTGACTCAGTCATGGGCAGTATATTGAAACAGAACTGCAAGAAGTCTGATAGGAGTCCAGCTCAGAACTTTGCAAACAAACTTCTGGATACAGTAAATCACTTAGATCTTAAGCTATTCTAATTAAACTGAATTTGTCTTATAGGTACCTTTTTATATTAACTTCTGTTTATGGTGGGAAGCCAACTTAAAGTTGCATTTCAGTTTCCAAAATCAACTTCTCCATCTTACTGAAAACAAGTCATGCTCATTTGTGCAACATTGCAATCAGTTCTTGAGAGGGTTGTGTCATCAGAATTGAGGATTATGATTTCAGTTCAGCAGGGGAGAAGACCAACATCTGGATTACGTGCAAATGCTCACAAATACTACTTTGTATCTAGAGATTTAAGGTTGGAAAAACGAGATCTAGCGGGCCTGGTATTTGAAATGATGCATTTGCTTAGAATGAGTTTCTGATACAACTTATTATAGTTATTTTCCAGTGCTGCATTGTGAAGCTTTATCCTGATCATGCTTCAGCTTTGAAATGAGTTCTCAGCAATGCAAACTCCTTATCAGGGGCTTGAAGCCAATCTCTTGTAGTCTCCACATTGACTGAAATACAGTTCCATGGAAACCCAAGGCCAGTGTAAGGGCTTCGTGTGGCAAATGAGCTTAGGAAAACAAGTAGTGAGGGGTTAATTCATTTATTTATTTTTCTGCAGTGCTGCATCTTACCTGAAGCATAGCCATTATTAATGAAACCTTTCCTGCCTGTCATGTTGAACCCACAGGTTCTGCCCCTGGGGCTTGCTGAAGCCATGAATCAGGAAGACAAACAGGGTTTTGCCTCTTCCTTTTCTTCCTTTGTGAGGAAAAGTGAGGGGTATCAAGCATCGTTCTCTCCTGGGTTTGGTGTAAGGTAGTCTGATTTCAGTTCTTTTTGATCAACAGGAAAATTCCCTTTGGTAGTGAGAATCCTCTCTTTCCAGTGATAGTGCCCACTTTCCTGGAAGTGGCTCTTGAGCAGGCCTTGCTATTTGCATTGGCCCAGTATTATATGGTGTAGAATGAAAAGATATGCTGAAGCAGAGCTCTGCTGTGCCAGTCATTCTCTAATACAAGGTCTCTCACACATTCAGTGACATATGTGAGAACAATTTCTTCTCTTGACTACACTATCACAGGAAGGGAGCTATAGTTGACTTCTGTGTGTGGCTTATTTTCCTCTCTAAGCGGAGGTAACCCACAACAGAGAAGTTGACCTTCAAGGCAGACACTTCTGTAGTTTCGCTGATGATGATGATCTGTTTTTCCAAGCATAGCTCTGCTGTCTTCTTGTCTAGTATAGAAAGTTGGCTGAATCGTTCTTTTAATTCAAGGACTGTTTTCTCTTGAAACCCATTTGTTTATAATGATATAAAATGGGAAATATTTTTTTTCTAGAACCTTCCTTCCTCTTCTGTACTTGGGTGTTAGGAAATTATTTCTCCCCCCACTTCTCACTGAATTCTGAAGGTGAGTAGGCCTTAGTTGTACAGAAAGGTCTAACTACTAGGGAAACCACAAACCATATATTTTTCTGATGAAAGTTTAGTGTAGCTCTATTGAAGTCAGGATTGATTTAAACTGGCTGGTGCTCTGATCAACTGTAGCACAGTTCTTACTTACCATCCTGCAGTGTGCATCACTATTGTGTTTAGTGTTGCAATCTGAAGAAGGATGTGACTATAGAATAATGGCCAGTCTTCGCGAACGAAGAACCGGGGAAGGTCTTTACACCTTCCAGCCTGCGCATTGGATTTTT
>JAWMRA010000161.1:16560511-16616803 GCA_035584735.1 Pseudotriccus pelzelni | reverse complement strand
AGGTGGATTGCCTTACAGGGCTAACGAGCTCCACCTGCCCGGGGAGTATCCCTGGCTGGAATTGAACCCTTGGCCTCCGCTGTGAAGGTCCCGCAATCTAACCACTAGGCCACCAGGGGCTCCCAGATGTGACTATACAGTGATGAAAAATACATGGAGTCCAGTTAAAAAAGATATTGCCTTTTAAATCTCTTAACTTTTGATGCGAGAAATGCTGTCAGATTGAGGAAATTACCGTTTTAGCCTCTCTGTAGATCTTATCTTAGAACAAGAGCCCATACAGAATAGAAATCCTGTTGCTTGGGTTCTTTGGGTTTGGATTAGACAACATAAGAGAAGGGTAAGTTTTGAAGTGGCTCAAAATTTGCTGTTCATGAATGCTGACACATGAGAATCTTCTTGGCTGTTTTAAGCTAACCTGATTTCACTTCTGTCAGTACAGGATTCACTAACAATGCTGGAGTGGATGCTTCTCTCATAGAGGAGAGTTAACACAAAGAAAGAACTTTTTTGGAAGGATAGTTCTGTTCTTCAATTTCCTTACCCCAGTCTTTAAAGTCTTGTAGCTGCTAAATAACTTTGGAGTCTTTGGTTAAATATAAATATTTTTGTTGATGTTTTATAGCACAATGGAACTTTATTTACTCTTTCTAGTTAATTCTCCTTTTATTGCATAAGTACTACTCAGATTCCTGTAGTATTCTTCTTATGTTATGGCATTGTGAGCCTTATGGAGCCATCAGAACACCCTTTCCAATCTGACACTTAAATCTCAATGAGGTTGTTGGTATGCCTTCTGTCTTTAGAAATACTGTAGGACAAATGTTGGCTGCATTGTCTGAAGTCCATGGGAGCAACTGCAAAACTTGTACTTACATATGCTGCTTGAATTGAGACCATTATCACTTACACAGTGGCAGTATTTATTTGTTATTGTGGCTTGACTATTGTGGTTGACTTTTGCTTCAGTTTAAGTGATGGAGGAAGTCTGTGAAGATTTTGGAAAATCAAGTCATTCTCCCATCCAGTTTTGGATAGTCAGGGGAGAGCTGCTGCTTTTCTCTCTCTGTCATGGATCAGGTGTAATAGCTACCTTGAAAACAAAGCAAATAAGTGAAGAAAAATGATGTGAGGCTGAGAAGTCCTGCTTCCCATGGTAGGTGTGGGCTTGCTGATATTTTTTCCATTCTGGGCAACTTCAATTTTGTGCCTCTGTAGACCAGAGCAAGTCATGTTGAAATGATAATACTGAAGTGTATTACAGCCTTGGGGCCAGTTGTGTTTGCTGAATGCATATAAGCCTTTCTGAAGTAGGAGTTATTTGGTGTTCTGGGAATATCAAAACCAGAACAACTGGACACCTGCTTTTAGCATGACTAGAATACAGCTCTGTAAGGTGATTATAATAAAACTCTTATCAACTTTATGCATACTATAGGAAGGTCATAGCAAATAATTTTGTAATGTGGATACCTGGTTATTGTTGTAAAGGATGGTCTCTAGCGCAGGCTGATAGTGTAAGTCACTACTTCTTCATTTGTCATATTATTCTTGAACCCTTCCTATTTTCTCAACTATTGAAGCAGCAGAGATCTAGAATAAATTCATTAAGCTGAGATAAAAATCTGATGATTATTGCTACTGTTTTCATATTACATAAATACCTTGGGAGCCATCCTCTTAGGGAGCTTCATGCTGGCTGAGCTGTTGCTACCCAGAGAAATGCGCATTCTGAATATTAAACTTCATGGATATTAAATACTGCCAGAAGCAAAAAAAAGTAATTTAACAAGAAATGTATATTTTATTCTTGCAAAACATATATATATTAAAAAACTAACACCCTTGCATGTTGATGCCTTCCTCTGCTAAATGTTTCCATAATACAAATAACTGACAAGTTTAAACTAACTTTCTTTGCTGTCTCCCCTCACATAGTTTGCAACAGGAGTGTTAGTACTCTGAAAAATGCATTGAAGTTACATGTGTATGCTAAATCCTTTTTTGTGCCTTTGTCAATCTACAGATATCATCATAAGACTTTCATTTGTAAAACACTGTTCAGTAGTAATTGTTTCTGAATGGCAACAGATATTCCGAGTGTCCAGCAGAAAGCAAAAGTTGTTCACCATTTGTCACAGGTGATGTATCCTTCTGTTTGTTGGTCCTTGTTGAATACACAGACCTCATGAAAACTTACATTTGTTCAAATGTTGATCTAAATGTACACCATATAATTGTATGTATGGATGACAACATACAAACAATTTATGGATTCTTAACACAGTGATAGATGGCACTGCATCTGTTTCCACTCCCTGTTCTCTAGTGATGTTCGTGATCCTGAGGAATTTACCCATCTATATAATTTTTTGCTGCAAGGAACCTGTTTGACAGAGGTAAATCGTTTCTGGCAAACAGAAGGAACTGTCCAGCATTTTCCAAGCTGAATGTATTAAAACATTCATAAACTTGAAGTGACTTTTAACATTGTCTTTCCATCCTTTAAAAGCCTTTCATCTATGAAATATTTTTTAATGTACATGAGATATACACATGTATAAATACATATATCTGTCTCTCTTGAGAGAAACTGTGAATAATCACAAAGACAAACACTGTTTGTAGCCTGATTCTAGAACTTGACATTCAAAAGTGGTGCAAGTTTTACCTTCTAAATTTATCGAAATTTCTTCTTTATGAAACCTCCACAAACTTCTAAATTGTGAAAGGATACAAATTGAAGAAAATTGGTTTTAACAGCAGTGGTAAACTATGAATGCATTTAGGTATTCAGATTAAATGACAAAGAACTGTGTCTAAATTATGGCACAGCTGAGAGTATCAGCAAGGATAGAAGGAAAGGAGAAACGGCATAATACTCAGATTATTGATTTGCTTGGCATTAAAAACATCTTAAAAATTTCAAAATTAATGAGACATAAAATCATCTCTCTCCTTTGCAGCTGATTCTCGTCAGCCAGTTATAAAAGAGCTATCATAGGAGAAGAGAGCATACCATTAGCTGTTAGCTTGGAATGACTCTGCAAAATAGTCCTTAAAGGTCTACTGGCTTCTTTCTGACAATCTCCTAAAGGTCTCAAGGCTGCTAGTTGCTGCAGTATATCAGGCTGTCATCCAGCTTGGATCTCTGAGTTGTATAACAGAAATGTCCTTACTCTGCAATTTGCTTTAAAGCAGCATGCTCTGAATAATGTAACCCAGGAAGGTATGCTTCCACAGGGGTCATCTGAGCTCTGTGTTGACCTGTGTAGCAGTGAGGGGGATGAGTTTATCTCTAACACAGTCATGTTTTCTGCCAACAGGCTTTACATTTGATCTCTACATTTAACGTCATTTTGTTTGTTAAAAATGGGTACAGATGTCCCTGCTGTAGAATAGTGCTTTATAGCAAGTCTACTTTGTGACTTTTGCGATTCAGATTGTAATGTACTGTATTGCTCCTGGAAAATTTGTTCTTACTTGAAAATATCTTTCAACAGTATCTGACTTTTAGCGTCCCAAACTGTCCAACTGTCTTCTATTATGCAGACATTAATGCTTGTGATATCTAAATTTTTATTATTGTCAATCTTTTTTAGTAGCTGATGTAGAGACTAAGGGGTGAAAGAACAGGGATTAAAGAAACTGGGAGCTGTGTTGCGGTGAAGTTAGTTATGGAACTGTTGTACGTTATGTGCAAATGTTCTCTTGGGATACGTTACAGCTGGGTGAGAAAAACATCTTTTGAGTGCTCAAAAGTATGTGATGAGTTGTCATCTTGAATGGCTTAAAGCAGTTTGGAAACTGGAATCCTCTCTCCCTTCCCACTTACCTTATCTGAGTCAGGTGTCATGCAGCCAGCTGGAAAAGCTGTTTCCATTAGTGCTTTGCCAAATGCACTACATTCTCTGAAGCAAGATGAGGCCATTTTTTGCTTCTCATATTTTTAGGACTGACAGGTAGCTTGGTTTACACATTTGGATTCTTGGTGTATTTTGAGAATAGCTTTCTAGTCATTCTAAATTGCATTTGTTGGTTAGATAATAAATTTTTATTATACAAGTTCCATTGGAAATAAATGTGTTTTCTACCCTCTGCAGTAAGATCATGAAGCCATAGAACGGTTTGGCTGGAAGGGATTTTAAAGGTCATCTAGTTCCAACCCCCTGCCGTGAGCAGGGACACCTTCCATTAGACCAGGTTGTTCAAAGCCCCATCCAGCCTGGTCTTAAACACTTACCAGGACGAGGCATCCACAGCTTCTCTGGGCAACATGTTCCAGTGCCTTTACAACCTCACAGTACAGAATTCCTTCCTGATATCAAATCTAAACCCACCCTCTTTCAGTTTGAAGCTATTCTCTCCTGTCCTATCACGACATACCTTTGTCAAAAGTCCCTCCACAGCTTTCTTGTAGGGCTCCTTTAGGTATAGGAAGGCTTCAACACGTCCATCCATGTCCTCCTCATTTTGGAGACTATAGAGCGGGATGCAGTATAGCAGGTGGGGTCTCATGAGAGTGGAGTAGAGGGGTATAATTGCCTCGCTTGACCTGCTGGCCACACTTTTCTCAGTGCAGTCCAGGATATGGTTGGCTTTCTGGGCTGCAAGGTCATGGTGATGAGTGCTTTCAATCCATTCTCTGCCCGTCCTTCATTCGCTCTTGGGATTGCCCTGGCCCTCATGCAGGACTTTGCACTTGGCCTTGTTGAACTTCATGAGGCTCTTATGGGCCCATCTCTCCAGCCTTTCAGAGTCTGTATGGATTGCATCCCCCCCCCTCCAGCATGTTGCCTGCACCACACAGGTTGGTGTCAAAACCAAACTTGCCTGAGGGTGCACACAATCCCGCTCTCCATGTCACCAGCAAAGATGTCAAACAGCACCAGGCCCAATACAGACCCCCGATGAACGCCACGTGTCACTGTTCCCCACTTAGACATCAACCTGTTGGCTGCTACTTTTTGAGTGCGACCATCCAGCCAATTCTTTATCCACCCAGCGGACTCTGTCTTTCCAATTTAAAGGCAAGGATGTTATGCAGGACAGTGTCAGATACTTTGCACAAGTCCAGATAAATGATGTCAGTCACTCTTCTGGTGTCCACCACCTCTGTAACTCTGACACAGAAGGCCACCAGATTTGTCAGGCACGATTTGCCCTTGGTTGAATCACATTGGCTGTCTCAAATCACCTACTTATTTTCCATGTGCCTTAGCATATTTTCCAGGAAGATCTGCTCCATGATTTTTTTGGGTGAAAGGTGAGACTGACCGGCCCATGGTTCCCCAAGCCTTCCTTTTGTTTTCTTTTCAAAAATAGGGTTTTATGCAAAACAAATGATTATTTATAAAGAGAAGTCTGAGAGACACAGTGCTTATTTAAGGATGTCTGAATGAACAGTTGCAAATGTAAATATCACAATTAGTATGATAGATGATAGACAGGTGAGAAAGTGGGAAATCACTAAAAGCAGAGGACAGTGCTAACCACATGAATAATTTTAGGTCACAACAGTTTTTGATAGTTCTCAGGGAATGTTTCCATAGTAAATAACAAGGGGCACAGGGAGGGAGAGAGAAAAAGATGACTGGAATGATGGTGGCATTTGAAAGGAGAAGAGACTTGTCAGAGGCTTGACTTTTTGTACAGATAAGAAATATATTTTCTGATTGTATGGAAGGTTGGGAGAAACTGCTGCACTGGGCAGATAAGAAGTGGGGTTAATGCTGGTTGTCTGTAAGGACACAGAGTGTTCCTCTCAGACTTGTGGTGTATTTAATTTATATCAAAAAATTCTAGGGGATTTACAGCTAATCATAAACCAGCATAGATTAAGAAAAACCCTCTGAAAAATATTAGAGAGATATAATGTGTTGTATATAAATGGGTGTAAGCAAATACACATAAATATATATTTTATGTGAATTAAAGGTCGCTCTGCTGTACTAGTGAAGGGCATTGTTTGTTGTAGGAAATTAAATGTAGGTGTGTTAGGGAATGTTGCTGAATATAGAGCAGGGCATGCCCTGTGGCTGTAGAGCTGGCCCCTGCATGGGCAACATGCTTGATGGCATGACTTCTTTCAGTGTCAGGCTGGTCTGCAGTAGGAACTCGCCAGAACTCTGGGCTGCTGCAAATTACACCAGATCTCGGTCAGCCCTGGGCAGTATTTAGAATTCAGAAGATAAATATTTTTGCTCTGCATGTTGTTTGTTGCACTTAGTGAAGGAAATTACAGTAGTTGATACGGTTTTTAAGTTTTCGTGTTTTAACTTGTAGTGGTTGTGACAGTTGTTCAGTGAATTCACCCGCATTCTAAAACAGGTACCATATGGGCAGTTGCAGTATAATTGCTTTGTCTGCTGCCCTTCTGATATATTGGAGCAATCTGAAAAAACCCAAAACCAACCGCCCCAAAAAACCCAACCAAAAAACCCCCCAAACAATTTTTACACGTGTTTTCCTACCTGTTGGCTCCATGGCCTTTTCGTTCCTGCAAATTTTAGATCTTTCTCTGCAGCGTACAGTACATCTGTCATACCACAGGAGCTGTGACTGCAGTCTGTAGGCATCCTTAAACTGCTTTTCATCTGACTGGGTCAAGAATCTATGGAGTAGAGCAATACCATGACAGACCTGGGCTGAAAAAACTTGCCCAGAATTGTAAGTACTTGGATCAGAAAACACCCAGCCAGTGCTGAGCAGATACCTGCCACAGTATTGATGCAAGGCGCAAGTCTTATGGTGTCATTTTTTAAAAGTTGAACTTCGATCATGTTTTGAATCCTGAAAGCTGACAAAGAACTGCTTGTGATAATACCTTTGGTTGTGTAGTGGAAGATGTGCGAGACAGAGGGCCCAAGTGGTGCTGCATCTTTGGAGGGAGGCCTATTGTGCCATCCAGCTGCTGTTCTGGCAAAGCTTCCTGCTCTTTTTCTGTCTTGTCTGCTACATGAGGGAAAATTGAGTGGTTTATGTGAATATAATTTCAAATTATCTTTTTGATTTATTTCTTTATATCCGTGTGTTTCCTGATATTATGCTTTTTAATGTACACATTTAATTGTATAGCTGTCAATAGACTAATGAACCTGCATGTGTTGAACTGTTGTAGTGCAAGATGCACTCCTAGCTGAATAAAACATCACAAGGTGAATAATTTTAGTGATATCGTGGGAGAACACCAACTTTGTTTACATAAAACCTGAATTTTTAGAAGTATATGATTCAGAAACAGACTTCAGAAAGCTTTCATAGAGCTGTCCTGAAGGAGTGATAGCAAAACAAAGCAGTCTTTCAAACTTACTACTAGGACACCAGTGTGAGTTTTTAGAAGTGTATTTCTGAGTTATGCCTTCTCAATCCAAGCATAAACATACTTTTCACGCTTCCTTCTTGCTCGGTTCTGAACCCACTGAAGAACTATCATGGAAAGATTTGGATGCCTGTTGAGAGTCTCACTGACTCTATTTTGCCAAGGCAGGGTGTGCAAGCTGGTTGTTTTGCTGAGACCTTGGTGCAGTCATGTTTCATAATGCTGCCGAATGGTTCAGAGTCAGCTGCTTCCACTACGTTTCAAGCATACAGTGTGATGAACCAACTTTGGTTCTTTAAAAAAAGGGCAACATTTTAATTTTATCATCAGTGTATTTCATAGACTTCTAATGTGGTTCTAGCCTAGAAATAATATTAGCCACTTTCCTTGTGTAGAAATTTCTGTATTCTACAAGCTGTCACTACATTTCTTCTGTTTTATTGTTTTGGTTTTTTATCTCCTTCTCACCTGTTCTACCAATTAGTACAAATTTTGAGTTACCTCTTAAAACTTTCTGTCTTTGTAAGATAAATTCTTCTGGATTAAGGGTTTAGATACTTACCTTTGGCTTTAGTGGGAGCTTGATTTTTATTTTTTGTTTTTAAAAGGTCAGGGAGTAAGTAGGACAGGAGGTTCGTATGCTGATGATGAAGGCAGAAAATGTATCATGGAAGTTCAGTCATTAAATGTATTAACTTGCTGACTTGCAGAATAGCCTGACGTGGCTGGCAGGATCCCCATGAGCAAAGGTGGGGGGGACTGTGGCTGCTGTTGAATTTTGCAAACCCTCTTTCACTTCCTAATTATATGGGTTGCTCTTTGGTTTTAAGAAGAGAGAAAAGGGCATACTGATTTTCCTGCAATCTGCACTGTTGCTTGTTCCTTGGGACCCCACTAGTCAAAACAACGGGATTCATATGTTGACGACAGCTGAGAGACCAGAGTATGACCAGATGGCAAGGGGGAGCTGAGCTGTCTGTTTCTGCAAGCGATAGGCACATTATGGTTATTCTCTTCTGGGGACAAGGGGGTGGAAAGGAGGGGGAAGGGGAGAGAGAAAGAGGGAGATATTAGATAAACAGACTGTAGCCTGAATACATATGACATGTGGGAGGAAAGCTTTGTTAAGCAAGAACTGAAAGCCTCTCGCAGAGCATTAAGCAGCACCGCCTGTGCATTGGACTGAGCCAAACCAGAGGAAACACGAGTACAAACCTGTAACACTGCTGTAAGGTCAGCAAGGTTCACCAGGCTCCTTGCAAAGGTGCTTGAAACAGTGAGGTATTGAAAGGTTTAGCTGTTTCTTTAAATCAGCTTACTTTCTGTGAGTAGGAAGGAAGGGTCATTTAGCAGCAGGCGTGCCAAAGGTGTGTTTTCCTTATCTTTATCGTGTCTAAGTTATGTTTAATGAGTCAAAGTTGATTCATAACTTTGTTCTGCTAGACTTTTTCACCAGCTTCATGTTTAAGAGATGGCTTTATGGGATTCTGGTTATCTGCTGTTTGCACCAAAGTCACGGAAAGTTCAGTCTAGCCAGTGATTTGCAGGTGGTGCTCAGCGTGCCCTGTAGATAGGGAATGCATCCTTGATCTACATCACCCTGAGCCTTATCTGGAGCCAGCTGAATTCTGTAAAAATTTTCCCACTTAACTGTATTAGGATGTGGATTATGTCTTATCAATGAAACTGAAGTATACTTTTATCAGTAATTGATAATAGAGCTACTAAATCTGTCCTTGCTGCCCTCTCTGGCTCAGCAGCATGAGTTTTAATGTTTGTCCCACTTTCTTCTTACATTTTTTCTTGCTCTTGTACTTGTGACACCTAAGCAAACGAGTAGCTAGAGCAACTGATATTTGCATTACACGAAAAGGAAGGGGAAATTTTCATTATTTTGCTCATTGGAGTTTTTTAGACAGTGTCGGACTGTCTAAAAAAACCCGATAGAGTGTGTTTATTTGAGAAGGGTTTGATATTCTTTCCCACATGCCAGTAACTTCACTTTCTTTTGTTCTTCTCTCTATTTTGTTTTGACTTTTGCCTATGTGACTTGCTGACCTTTCTTGAGTAGGTCTTTCTGAAGGTGATACGAAAGCAAGCTCATACTGTTGTTTTCTTGATGAACCACTCTGAAGCAGTCTGATGCACCTGGTGGGGGAAACATAACAGATTTGTTGGACTGTGGCACCTAACACCACAGCTCAATAACCTATTGGAGTGTTTGAACACGGTCACCAGCTTGGCTTCCCTGCTGCTCCCTAGATAGTTGCTTGTGACATTGATCTGTGGGGGGTGGAGGCAGAAATCTGATTTATAGATGTAGCCTACTGCCTGGAGGAGTGGGTTAGCTAAGATTGCATTCTGCCTGGTTTTGCTCACAATAATACAAAGACTTCAGGGGGTCTTTGCTACATAGAAAGTGCAGATAGAAAATTTAAAATGCTGATGCTCGTACATACATAATGTAAGCTTAATTAAAAAACAAAAGCCACACAACCCAAAACTCTACACAAAAACAAACAGCAAAACACACTTCCCTTAAAAAAATTTTTAAAAAACCAAACCACAAGAAATCCTGCCAAGCAAACAAAATAAAACTAAACAACAACCAAAAGAAAGAAGCCTACCAAAAACATTTAAACTCTTTCCGGAAAGATGCTGAGCATAGTTTTTTCTGTTCACTTCTCTAGAAAACCTTTTGCAGTTCCATATGGGATGCCATCCTTTAGAACACTGTTATTTTAATTAGCAAACCAAAAAAAGCATTCTACTAATTACTGTTGCTTCTCTAGCTACGCGGAAGCCCCTTCCACTGTTTGATAGTAGTACAACACATATAACTGCAATCTATTGAAGATTGACTTTTTTATTTTTATGCTGAATTAGAGATGCCAGTAAGTTTTGTGGTCAGCCTCACTGATCCGATAATTTATGACACTTTCTTTCTACGAAACTTCTAGCCCATTGTCAGGGCTCATAATAAATTAGGGAAAACTCCATTTTGATTAGATGAAGATTTTCAATACATGACCTTAAAAAGTTACTTCTGAATAAAGGGAAAGAATGAAATATTAAATTGTTCCAAGTTTACTTTGAAAATTACTGCAGTTACATTGGGATTTTTTAAATTGTAACTATGAAAGCCTGTTAAAGACTACTATTTAATTTCTAAATAATGCATTTATGTATAAAAGGGAGGTGTGCAGTTCAGTAAGAGCTATATAATAAATGCCATCAGAACTGAGAGGTACCATGATTTATAATATAAAGGGACACAGATACTAGGGAGAAGGCTGGAGATTTCCTTGTATATGTAATAGTAGTAGCTAGCTTTTCCACTGTGTGTAGAATCTTTAATCAAATCCATATTTAGCCATGAAAATTGGAATAGAAACTTATTTATCAAAAAGGTCTAATTGTCAGCATGAATCTGTCTCTTGAGGGATCTAGCACTGCTGGGTCATTTTGCAAGTCTGATGGGTTTGCTTTTTAAAAAGCAAGGGTTCTGTTTCTAAGGGGTATTGTAGCATACAGTTTTGGACCTGGGAGGGAAAAAATTTGGTTTTAAGCCAGAAAAGGTTAGCAAAAAATAACTAAAACAGTATGGTGAACATAAATTATGTGTAAATTATTTGATCATTTGCTGTTCTTCTGTAATTAAGTGGCATCTTTTGTTGTTGGCTTTGTTAAGAGCAGGATTATGTCCATTCTAACTGTTCTGTTTCGGATGATCTATTACTAGCTTGCTGTCTGTTTAGCCATTCCAGTGTTCACAGTCTAATTGGGACTTCAGCCTTCAAGTCAAGGAAGCAATGAAGATAACAACTGCAATAAAGACCTAGAATGTTAAACTCTGGGACTTATTCTTCTCTCTGCTCTTAAGTTATTTTAACATCCTAAAAACTTCAGGCACAGAAGTTCATATCATATCCCGTTTACATTCAATTTGATTATCTTTTGAGGGCTTGTACAGAGAATTAAATAAATGAAAACAATAGACCTTGAAAATTGTGCTTGATGTGTCTCAGCATCAATTTTCCATATGTATGAGAAAGTTGTACTCATCTATCTTACCCATATGTTGGATTGCTTAAGTGGAAATTGAAAAATGCTCTGCAGTCATCAGAACAGAGGTGCCCAGTACTCATAAAAATGACAGAATACGCTTTGAATCTTGTCTCTGTTTTTCCTCTATGCTTCTCTTGCTGCCAAATACATTTGAATGTCACTGTATCCATGCTGTTATAATCTGAGGCTTTTCATCCTGTGAATAAACTGGCAGCTATTAGTGGCAGTGGAGATGTTTTTAATTTCAGCTCTTCAGTACAGCACTGGGAGTTCTGAGCATTGATGACTGCATTCTTGGGTTCGTCTGTGTGCTGAAATGAAAGGAGTAACCCTGCGTGACAGTGATCAGTTTTCTGTATAGAAATGTCAGCCATGGGTGGAACTTAAAACACTTCTTAGTAATGGCTACTTTGATTAAAAAACGATAGAGTGAGATGTAGTCGGTGTCTGTCAGGGTTTTTTATGAGCAAAAGGCGGGTTAGTAGAGCTTTAATGTTCTGAATGTATCCTAAGTACAGTAGTTTACTGGGTTTAGTTTATTGCTACGGGCTCACACTTTAATGTACTACCAGTGGATCAGATGTATCTTACCTGAATACAAGTGTATATGAGATTACTGTCTTTGTGTGTTGTTCCTGAGTTCAGATAAGGATTTCCTGCTCTGTACGTGACTAGTCATTACATTTTCAGTTTCTTAATCGCAATTAATAATACACTAGGCATGTTCCTCCAGCAGGGATCTCAAAGCGCTTTAGAAATGTTAGTCTTAGTTTCCTAATACTCAGATAAAGTGCATATAATTATCCGTATTCTGCAAGTGGGAAAACTGACTTGGACAGATTGAGTTACTGAAGACGTGCAGAAATTGTTGATGGAATTAGGAGCATTATTTGGAGATTTGATGTAAAGCCTATTGAAAGTGTTTGGATTGTGTCACAGATTACTAATTCTTTGCAGTGCCGTAGCCACAAAAGAGAGCATCCTTCAGTGATCAGGCCACCTTGCATAAATACACAATTCTTCCATAATGTCTCTGTTTTACTCCATCTTTAGACTACCTTACAAGTTTTCTGAAGCAGTCACATTTCATGGTTACACCTTTTTATGTTTCAAAAATCATGTGATGTTGGAGAATATCCACATGGGAGGGGGAAGGGGAAGGGTAATCATCTGAACATTTCGTGCATTTGTTCCAGCTGTGCAGACAAAACCAAGACCATTCTCAAGACATCTTCTCAGCAAGCAGGTAAATGCTTAAAGCTGGTGCCCTTTATGCGATATCATCGATTGATATCTCAGTTACAGTTGTACAGGAAGTGGTAGGAAATGGAGGCATCTTGTTGGTTTTTTTTCTTCCCCTTCCTCTGTCATTTTATTTGAATTTTTTTGCAATTAAAGCTATCTTGAATATTGCACTTAAGAAAATTATAGTTCTGAACTGCAGTCACTCAGCTTTGCAGAAACAGAGATAGATTGGGATAGGAAAAAAGTCTCTGTTTAAAATCCCTGTTCACAAAGAACTGAATTTTCCATTTTTGAAGTGATGTGGCTTTAGTTTTGTTCTCCTCTTTACTTGTTCCCTTCACCTCCCCCAAACTGCCCAACAAACTAAACATAACCATACAAAACAAAAAGCTCTTTAACTTTTTAATTGGTAGCAATAGCTACAGCAACCAGAGAAATAATATCTTTATAGTGCACTAATGGTATCTGTGGATTATCTGATAGAAGTGTTCCTTGCTTTTTCAAAATCCTTTCTACTGCCCACTGCAAAATGAGGTGGGAAATGCAGCCTTTCTTTTGATTCTCTCAGGAGATCTACAGTCAGGTTTCCGTCTCTTCCACAAAGCTGTATTTGCCTGGGCTTGTCCATCATTCTGTGTGTCTTAGCTTCCAGTCTGTAAAATGAAAGTAAATCAAGCTTCCTTTCTCTTGCTTGTTTGTTTTCTTAGTGACTGTAGGAAAGAAAACTTAATCTTGGCTGAAGCTTTTATGGTATCATGACACAAATAATAACGAAATGAATTGAGAAAAATTAATCTAAGAAAAAAAATTAATTCTTTCTGGCATAAGGTTTGCACCTTGCACTAGTTATGATGCTGGAGACTTGGAAGTCACATTTTTGACTGAGCAGTTCACTGCTGCCTTTGTCTGCCAGAAGAAGGCAGGTTTTCTTCAGTTTTGTATCTTTCAGGAGATCTACCTGTAAAAAGCTTCTTTCTGACGTTATTGAAGATGTAAGATTATGGAGAGCCAGAGAAATGGAGGGCAGAATGCTGCAATTCATTTTTTTTGTGGCAGTTAGTCTAGATGCTAGTCCAGAGTTCCCAGAACAGCTTTGAGATGTTTTTATTTCAGCTCTTGCTGGAGATCCCATAAAAAACCCCAGTAATACAAAACACCCAACCCAAACTCCCGTCTGTTTTTAAGCCTATAGGTATCTGTGGAAACAGAAGCCAATAGGAAGATACTTGAATATTTGTCAGGGTGTGGAGAACTTGTTGGTCTTTAGTAATTGCTAGCCAGTAGCTGCTACCTGTTGGATGTCAAATGGGGCCATCCTGTTTTACACAGCCACTGCTTTTGTAAATATTTTAAAAAATCAGGACTGTTAGGCAGCGTCATGTTTTTATACAGCAGGTTACTTTGCAGTGTCATTAACAAAGGCAGTAAATCAGTATTGGAAAGGAACAGTTCGGGAATACTTTTAGTGTTAGTGCACTTGCACACTGCTTAATTACACACCCTATTTGGTACCACTGTGTTGATAGCACAGCATTCAATTTATGTTGTTTACTCTCTGCACTGGCATTTGAGAGACTCTATTTGTCAATGTAACATTTTGGCATGTCAGTGTTGAAGATTTGCACCTCAGTGTGAGGGCATGGATGTTACTTGCCATCGAATAGCATAGTTGCATTTTATTGTTGTCACCTTAGCATGAGCTGTGTTGCAGTGTTGGATCCAATTAATCTCTTGGGCTGCTGAAACAAGGTGAGCGTGCCTGTAATAAAAATTTATTTCTTGTCTCTGAGTGGTGTGTAAGCAAAAACTTGTAATGATAGCGACACCTGGGAAACGTGTATTGCTACCTGGTATAAATTGCACTTCAGCTGCTTTTTCCTAGTGTACTTTTTGTGGGTTTCTAAATTTCCCTTCCTGTCATGTTGTCCCTGTCACTTGCAATCTATGTGTCGGTTTGTGTAGTTGTAGTTCTTGGTCCAAGATCAATACTTGGTCCAGAATGTCTGTGACATCTCTGAAATACTTTCTTGTGATTCAGTATAAGAAATACAACTTTCTGTGTGCCTTTAAATTATAAACATGTTGGCTGTTTGCACAGACGGCAGAGAGATAGTAGTGCCACAAATACTGAGTTTCTAAAAAGCTTGTTGAAAACAGACTCTTGGTTAGAGGAGAGAAACCAGATTAGTGCTCCATTTTCCATATCTGAGGAAAATACTATGGTGGAAGCTCAGCTTTTTCTAGAGAATCTGTATATGAGAGAGATACTTCACATGTCTGGGCTACAGAAAAGTCTAATGTGAGCTTGCCCCTTTTAGAATCCGAAGAATCAGGTGTGAACTGAATGCCTGTGGCAGAGCAGGCTTATTTAGCCATGCTGCTCATATAACAACTTTTTACCCAACATCAGGTAGACACTGGCAGTTTGATATGATCCAGTGTAACACCTGATCCATCTCTGCAGACATTCAGGCAGTTTTTCCAAGGTAGTAGTAGAGTAGTGTATCTGATTGCATCATGTTGGACATGAGAAGGATGAGGCCCTTAAGAAAGATGTTGGGATTATTTAGGCATGCCCACTATGTGTAGCACAGTAGGAGATGGTGTATGCAAGCTTCATTCTGTTTACTGGAGGTTGGGAGTTTTGCGTGTTGAACAGCATCCAAATGTAAATCAGGATTTTTGATGGAGAAGATCAGCAGTTGTTCTTGGTTGTGACACTTTGTTCAAACATGTAGTTATCCACTCCCAAGGAACTATAGGGATAGCCTGCCTGTTTGGAGATGAGCATGGAGAGTTTGCAAAAATTATCTCCCCGCTGAAGTATTTCTGATTTATCCTTTGGGGCTCAGTGATTGCAGCTTCTGTTCTTGGCAGGCTACAGAAAAAAATGATTTTAAAAAACCTACACGACAATTCCCTACGTTAAGTAGGAAAAAGAAATTCTCCATTAAGATCTTCCAGATACGAATTTTGCTATTGTAACTGGGGGTTTCTAGGAGTTTCCCACTCATGCAGGGTTTTGGTGGGTGGGTTTTCCAGTGTCTTCAAGAACTGCCACAAGAAGCTTGACTTCCTGTTGAGCTTTCATATGGGAAGTAGCAATCAAACTTTGAAGGGCCAAAGAAAACAGATCTTTGCAGCTCCAAGTCAGCTGTGGAAGGCATAGTGTGCAAATATACTTTGGCAGAAAATATATAGAATATGAAATCCGTTTCCTGGCATCTTCACTGCAAATGCTCCCTGTGTGGTTGGGCTTACTCGTCTTCAAAAAAAATCCAAAGCAAAACAGAAAAAGCTAAACAAAATGAAAGAAGTCACACCAAAACAGCTACCACTTCCCTTAGTACAAAATAGTGGCAACATAAGGCAGGATGGCTAATGGATGTTTGTGATTACAAGGATGAAAGTTAATACTAGAATCAGGCAAAGCAGTCAACTTCTGTAACATTTGGGATGGTGGGATGGGGAATTGCCTTCTGGCTGAAAGCTTGCTTTTGGCCCAAGAAATGCCCTCATTTGTTAGAGCCTTCTTGTCTTTCAATCTTGCGAGTATCTGCTGTATTTGAGGAATGTGAATCTGTACTTAACATTGCTTTTCATCAGCAGGATTTTATCTCTTCCCCACCACACAGGCTACACACATGTTCCAGTGCTTCACCGTGTTTACAAATGTTCTTTAACCTGCCCCCAGTCAGTAACAGGACAGATCTCTGTTGCTGTCTTACAGGATAAGGTTTATGCAACCGCCTTTATCTATTCTCTGGTAAATTGTGGCTGCCAAACTCCAGACTAAAATATTAAAGAAAACTTTTCAGCTGTATATGTGGTGTGTACAGATTTGTAAATGGCTGTGGACAGGTTCCTAGAGGAGATTATACAGATCCAGTGTAACTATTCTTAGAAAATTTTGCAAAAACTTTCTACTTCGATAAAATTAGTAGTAGTTGACAGTATCACCACAGGACCCTCTGTCCTGTGTAATGAAATATACATATACCACTTTCATCTGTTGCAACCTTGGAGTCTCCAAGAAATTTATGTTGCTAGCATGTGCAGAAGAGATGGAACATGTTCAGATGCTGAAATAATGGATGACAGGGCAAAGCCAAGTACAGGAGGATCGAGAACGCTGTTAAAGATACGTTCACTGTCTTTAGTTTGCTGAAAGCTCGCAATTTTAAGATCAACTTCTGGAACCATAGCTTTGTCTGGCATGGAGATTTTGTTTGGGAGTGATTTTTTTTTCCATCTGTGTATAGGTACAGGATGCAAAGGCTTTTTCCTACTGAAGGTTTTCTCTGAAGTAGAAAGCCAACTGACCTTTTGATGTAATTCTTGTATGTAAATGGTCTGAACGTGTACACATTGATTTTTCTTGAGGGTGTACATGTTTAAAAAGTCATGATCTTCCTACAAATACTCACATTTGTTGCTACTCACCACTTAACCATGAATAGAAGATAGAATGATATTAAACTTAACCATGCTCGTGTGACCACAGGATGGATTAGCACCTTTCCTTCAGCAATTTTAAAATACTCAGGCATAAAGAAGGTGTTACTTAACATCAGTTTGCAACTGTTAATGGGGTCTTAGAAGGTCTGAAGAAGCGGCTGATCCTGTAGAGAGCTGCAAACCATTTATGTACTGGTGACAGTTCTTTCTGGACACTGATGTGTCTACAGGGAAATAAAATGTCTTAATTGTCTGCATAGTGCAGACATCAGGGGCTTGACATTAACTACTTCGGTCTAGTGAGCTATTCCTGTTGCACTAATTTACTAATTGCAAATGTAAGTCTAGCCTAATCTGACCCACATCACAGGGAGTAACTGTAAATGTGGGAATACAGCCTCCACTGCCTGAATCCGCGTCCCATTCTGATCTGTGCAGTCCTTCGGTCAAACGTGAATAGTGGAGCCCTGGCTGTGTCGTGCTATTCATATGCTAAGAAAGATTCACGTCAGTCACACACACTTCAGTGGCTAAATTGAAAACTGATGCATTTATCCAGTACAACTGGTTTCATGTGAGTTTCTGGTAATGGCATTTCACACAAATAAAGCTAAGTTTTCTGTGACCAAGTACTGCTCTGTAGAATTTGGCTCTGTTTTGCTATTATGTCCAGGTTTTTATTTGTCTTTAGTTAAGCCTTGCCAGCAAGACTAAATGTGCAGGAGGTAGGTATTGCCTGTAACATACCTTTGTTAGTAAAATAAACTGAAGGAAGGGGTTGGGAAGTGTGATATAATCTGCACTGTCATGTTTAGGAGATTTCAGGAGGATTATTTTGGCATTCTATTTCTATAGAAGCTTTTTTATTATTATTTAATGAAAATGGAGGAAAACCTTTCAGTTGCTGTAGAGAAGGATTTAGAAGTTGCGGCCCTAGGTGTAAAAGCTTGCTTTCAGCAGTTATAGGTGACTGTGGAAAGCCACTGAGACTCTGTCTGTAATGTATGCAGTAGAGACGGTGATTTTGATGTTTAGAAATGAGATGTGCCAATATTTTTTAAATGATTCCCAGTAAATACTGAGTTATTGGTAAGCAATCCTTGAAGCAATGCTCGTGAATAACCACAGAAGTTGTATTTTACTATCTTTAAAATATCCCTATTTTTAAATTCTGACTATTCAAAATAAATACAGGCTATTAAAAAGCGTTGTTTTGGAAAGTGTCCCTAGAGCTGTTTGTTTAAATAGCAGGGAAGTATTTATGGTATTTAGGCAAGAATAATCTGCTGTATTATTTCAGATAACCCTTGCTGTATGTAATTCCGGGAATATTTTAATCCTCCAAAAAATTCCTTATCCCTTTGTGGTATATGTCACCACCATAAATGTAGTCTATTAAAGATGCATTATCTAATCTGTCTGTTAGGTATCTGTTAGTATCTAACAGATAAATGAAGTATCAATTTATTTCAAATGTGTTTTTTTGCCTTTTTCCTTAAGGAAGGAATAGTACTGCAGTGTCACTGGCCAGCAGGTCAGCTGTTGTAATGTGCTGCTTTTCTCTAAAATGAGTTAAGGTAGCATATCCGACTTGAATATTTTCAGAGGTGGTACGTTGATTCTGGCTGGCTGCCAGATGCCCACCAAAGCTGCTGTATCTCTCCCTTTCCTTGGCTGGTCAGTGGAGAGAAAATATAACGAAAGACTTAAGGGTTGAAATAAGGACAGGGAGAGATTACTTACCAGCTACTGTGACAGGCAAAATAGACTTTACTTGGGGGAAATTAATTTATTGTCAATCAAATCAGAGTAGGGTAATGGGAAAATAAAAACAAATTAAAAAAAAAACAAACAAACACCTTTTCCTCACCCATCCCTTCTTCCTGGACTTAACTTCTGAATTCTCTACCTCCTCCCCTCTAGGGAATAGGGGTTGTGGTCAGTTCATCACAGGTAATTTCTGCTGCCCCTTCCTCCTCACTGGGAGCACTACTCAAACTCTCCCCTGCTCCAGCATGGGGTTTCTTCCATGGCAGATAGACCTCTCTGAACTTTTCCAACATGAGCCCTTCCCATGGGCTGCAGTACTTTGTGAACTGCTCCAACGTGGGTCCCTTCCACAGGGTGCAGTCCTTCAGGAACAGGCAGCTTCAGTGTGGCTCCCCTGTGGGGTCACAAGTCCTTTCAGCAAACCTGCTCTGGCATGGGCTCTTGTCTCTCCATGCTACCACAGGTCCTGCCACAAGCCTGCTCCAGTTAGGGCTTCCCAGAGGGTCACAGCCTCTTTCAGGCACCCACCTGCTCCAGCATGGGGTCCTGCACGGGGTGCAGGTGGATCTCTGCTCTGCCATGGACCTCCATGGGCTGCAGGGGCACAGCTGCTGGACCACAGGCTGCAGAGCAATCTCTGCTCCGGTGCCTGAAGCAACTCCTCCCACTCCTCCTCCACTGACCTTGGTGCTGCAGGGCTGTTGCTCTCACGATTCTCGCTGCAGTTGCCATTGCACCCTTTTTCCCTGCTGTTCTTAAACAAGTTGTCAGAGAGGCACTGCCACTGTCACTTATGGGCTCAGCCTTGGCCAGCAGTGGGTCCATCTTGGAGCTGGCTGGCATTGGCTCTGTGGGACACGGGAAACTTCTGGCAGCTCCTCACAATCGCCACCACTGTAGTCTCCCTGTTGCACAAACCCAATACAGTTGAATAAGAACATACCAACCCTTTCAGAAGGAGAGGGGCCAAAAGGCATGACCTTGCGAGGGGACTACAGGTTTATGTGAACTACATAAATACACGTAATGGGAACTACAAACTAGTAATTTTTCAGGAAATGTATAAAGGTGAGATGGCTGTCTCAATTGAAAATTATTTTGAATTGGATTTGTGGGTTGATGGTGGCTGACGTGGAAGTTGTAGGAAGTAAATACTGTGTAAATAGGGATGATAGTTTGAACTGAGGATAGCACTGTATAATGTGAGGAGGCACACACTGCAATTGTTGCAATTTTGAGGGATTGCTCTGATTTTTTTTTTTGCTGCATGCCTGGTTTTTATATGTAACGTCTTGCAGTAGTTGGAGGAGTTTTGTGCTTCAGCTCCTCCCCTTGCCAATACCTCATTCCTCAATAAGTACAGACAGCTTTTATTTTTAATTCAGCTGTGTATAGTAGCATTATGTTTTTCTTATTTTAATTTTTTTTATTAAATAACTAAGGTAGTAAGTAATAAGTAAGGGGACATGCCTTGAACAAGAATACATCAAATCTAATATTTTATTGCCTGGTGATGGGAAAACAAAGAAATTATTTATGTAAGAAATTTCAGAATATGTAAAGACACAGAGTCTTGGCAATCTGATGTTGTCTTGTTTTCTTGCTGTGTTAGTGAATCGATTTTAAATTTTCACACCTTTCACAGGTGGCTTAACACCCTGCATTATTCAGTCCATGAATACTTTCTTTTATGAAGTATGGAGATGTTTTAACAAAATATTTTAAATTATTAATCTAGATTTATAGTGTTTTGGTTTGCTTTTTACTGTATTTAAGAGAGAAGGATTTCAGATATTTGAGAAAAAGCAAAATTAAAGTGAACAGAACTTAAAAAGTTGGTACAGACATTGGAATGAGTGAGGCCAACTAGTGAGGAAGCCTCCCTTTGGCTCATTTGGGAAGCCTTCTGTCTGTAAGTTTATATATGAACAGGACATTCACATTGGTTCTCAGGGCTCACAAATTGTTCAGATTTGTTCAGTAAACTGTATTTAAATCAGGGCAAACAATTAATTTGCCCCCCAAATGGCTTAGATAAGAGATAAAAAGATCCACGTGTCCATGGGCTTACTTGATTCAGTCTCTTTATTTTCTGGAGTCCTGCTTGCTTCTAAAATGTTGGAGTGATAGTGTGATTAAAACTATACTTGCTGTTGTTTTGATAATAAGCCTTGGCAGGGAGGATGCCCAATCTGCATATTTTTGCCTGTGGTGTTTTTGTTTATTAAGTGTTTTTTTTAATGACACAACAGAAAGATGATGCTGTTCTTCTGGCACGAACTGAGTTACATTTTGGCTTTCAGGTTCTGCTGTTGGATTGCCTGCTCTGTGTTGTAAATGTTGCTTCACCTGCAGCTCGGAGCTTGGGTCAGAATGATGTTGCCTCTCAGCCCGGAAATGCAGAGTCAGATAGATGCCTTTCTGGTTTCCCTATCTGCTCATACTAATTGATCATTCCATTCTTCTTTCCACCAGTCCCATATTTCGATCACCTTGCTCTGTGAGGAAATACAAGTAGCTTTGTACTGTGTTGGGGGTAAAAGCAGAATCATCTTCAGTTTGTAAATTGATGAAGCATGTGTATTCAAGACTGTGACCTTCCTCTAGTCTTAATATTCACAGGCCATTATCTTCAAGTACACTGACTATGTAAAGTAAAGCTCCAGTGCTGCTTTGAAATATACCCAAATGTTGGAGTTTGCACATTTTTAGATCGGTAACAAAACTATTTTAAAACTAGAACCTTCTGAAAGGTGAAGATTTTGAAAGGAGGCACTGGGTAGAAGTAGAAATGCTTTTGAATATTGTCCTTGGGTGATTAGGTAAGTTGGGACCCAAATTGTAGGCATAAAGAGCACAGTTAAGGCAAGTAGGTATCTGCACCTATTTTTGAAAGTCTTGGTTACCATTGCTTGTAATTCTAATTGCACCTATTTTTGAGATTTAATTAATTTTTTTTTTTTAAGCAACCCTTGGGGTTCTCACTGTTAGTTTGTTGCCACTAGTAGGGATGTGGCTTCCCGATAAGGAAGTCTTGCATTGATGCTGGAAAATGTAGAAGGTCTTTATCAATTGCTGTTTGTCTCTTTTGTTTAACTACCTCTGTTAAGATTTTCTGAGTCTGAAACTAAGACTCTATGGTATAGGGGCACACAAAATCATGGAACATGCAATTCTAAGGCAATTTCTTTACTTTTAAAGTACTTCTTTTCATGAAAGACAGCATCTTCTTAGTCCAGAGGATTATGTACTGGTGTACATTAATATCACTGTGTTTTTCAAGGTTTTTCATTTGTTCTATGTATATCTTCTTAACTTTGGCTTATGTTGGTACCTGGTTTTTGCATCTAAGCTTCTTTCTTTCGCTGCACTTGTGTCAATGTTTATAAATGGTGATATATGTATTTTGAAGCTGGAATTATCTTCTGAGAGTTTTTGCTATTTCTGAGTGTTAGTCATGGTTGTGACTACATAAACTAAATCAGTCTAGCTACCTGACGGTCCTCGATGCTGCTGCACCTCATACCAGCAATCAAGAAAGCAATGCAAGGTTGATTTGTTTGTTTCTTTGTGTTTTGTTTTGTTTTAATGAAGGAGCTATTTGTTCTGGATCATTTGCTCCACCATATGCTGTAACTTTTGTTCTTTCCAGTTCTTCACTTAACAGAAGATTTTAAAGTGGCAGGTGGTTCGGAGGGTTCTGTAGTCAGTGATAGATGTGTGTCTGTTGTTGACACTGTCTATATTTTTAATTAATTTCTCTTCATTGTTGGGATGTACTTTGTTAATTCATTTTAATTGGAAACGCAAGCATGGAGAAGTGGGGAGGCACTGTTGACATAGGTAATTTTCTAAAATGTGCCTATACTTGGCAACATTTATAAAAAGAACCATGGAGAGCAACTGCTGATTCGAGAGGCTGGTGAACTAGGGCTATTGATATCTGTGGCAAAACTCCTCAGTGAACACAAGTTCTAAGTAGAAGATACGCCCATGTTTTGGATGCTTGATGACAAAATGAGGTCACATGCTGTTTGGCATGTGTAGGTCAGAAATCGGGTGTTAAAAGGTGAGATGCTGGCAGTCAGTGTGTGGGAAACGCTGTTTTCTGTAAGTTGTGAAGCCCTGTTGAGAACAATATGCTAAATTTAGTTACCAAGCAATCTGCCACATTTTGCCATTGTTGTGAAATTTTCTTATGGTGTTTTGTGCCCAGGATGTTACTGAGAAAAGTGTAGTGAAAAGTGGGAACATCTGTGTGTTGTACTTCCTGCTGTACAGGGGAAGTTGTTCTGGTCAAGTGAAACAGGTAAGGCCTTTAGGCTTCAGTTCTTCATTTGTAGATTCCCTTCATCCCCATCAATAGTATAGTTCCAGAACTCGAGACCTCTTTGAAATTTACAGACTGAAGAACTGGGAGTCATAGTGGAAATTACTGTTTGATGGAAGAGAGACCCAGTCCAGAATCCTAATTTGCCAGGAAAACATCCCTTGAGTAATAGCTAATGCACAAAGGCAGGTTAAGTCTTTAAATTTTAGTGATTCTTGTCTTAGCTGAGCCTGTGAGATTAGGTTAAACTCCAGAAGCCTGGTCCAGATATTATTAAATTCAGTGGAGGGAATGGAGATCCAAAATTATTTGGATTAAATGTCTCCCATGATGAGTAAAGTTGAATAGTATGTATTCAGAGAGGAGGTTTATTTATTTATTCCATAGAAGGAGAACTTGGGTTTGGACTTGTGGACAGCTAACAGTAAAGAGAACTCTAAATAGGATTGTAGATTTGGTAGGGGTAAAATATTTTTGCTTGTATGTAAATGTATCCTTTAAAAATTACACACTGCTGTTACCATTTCTGTCCTGTACCTTTACAATATTGTAGAGTAATGGCATCAACCACATCATTCTTACTGTTAGTGAAACTTCAAAAGAGAGCCCAGAGTCTCAGTGAAGGCAAGTCTTGGAAAGTTATGGGTGTGGGGAAGCGTGAGTAAGGGTTTATCACACAGGCTTACTAAAGAAAATGAATAACCTTGTTCCTCTGTGAATCCCCCCTTTTCCTCCCCCTTCTCGAGATAACAATGCTTAAACTTTACATAAATAGCTGGAATACTGCGCAGGGCCTGATAAGCGGATTTCTTCATCCATGCTGAGTCTCCCTTATATCATATATCCCTACCATTATCTTGTGTGAAATGCTTATTGCAATTTCTTCCATTTAGGCCCCTATATACGTTATCTATAGTGCATAATGGAGTATGTGTTTGAATGAAGGACAATATCCCATAAAGCAAGAAAATTGCTTGTAAGTTGCAAGCAGTGAAGCCTTAATGGTATGATCTCATTATGTTAGGAAAAAAATTCCCTAATATCACCCTTTATACTACAGAGCTTGATTCATTTTTCTTTCTTTTTTTAATCTTTCACATATTTAATTGAACTACGCTATAGAAGAAATAATGATGTTGAACTAAGGTATAGGGTTATATACCATGAATTTTTTTTGTAAATCTACCCATTTAAAGGAACATCGTAAACTTCCAGTGTGTTTCTGATGTGGGAAGCATCGAAGTAGGAACTTTGAAATAATATAACAATAGTAATAGTACACTTTTCCTCCTCAAGAGTTGTGTTCTAAACTTTGAAATATGAGTTGTAAGTGTATTTGCATTTATGAGTGCTCTAGTTTACTGTATGTAGATATTTTAAGTTCTGAGGTTATTCAACAGCATTATTTTAAGAGGGATTAACCTAAGGTCTTAGCAAATACTGGTGTTCAGTTGCATTTATTTAGTCTGCAATGCGCTTATTTTCAATCAAATTGTAATCAGCAAAAAGGTGTTAAAGAAGCTGCCTTAGGTTATCCAGACAACACAGAAGGGTTTTTAGGTTTTGTACAGAATTTGAGACATTTCGTTAGTTAAACATTTTATTGATCTACACTTGCTTTTACGAATTTTGAGTATTGGAACATTGTTCTTTTCCTCTGGAGACTGTTCTGCAGTTTTTGTTTCTTTTCCATATGTTACAATTGTCTGCATTGCCACATTCTTCATTTTTTTTCGCCTGCAATTGTCATTCATACTTGCATTTATCACACAGTTAATAATTCCTCTCCGTCATTAGTGCATATATTTTCTTATATTTCTAATTTATTTATATAATTCCTTTCTTTATTCACTGTTAGGCAAGCTTTGAATATCCAGTCCCTTTTTCTTCCTGTTAAATTTTAAATATCCGCAGAATAGTCCTTCCAAGCAGATTGTATTTCCCATAACAGATAGCCTTCAAGTTGTACCAGCTTTTGGGAATGGTGTGACTGGAATCAGATGAGAGAGTCAAGGCAAAGCCAAACTGGTTCAACTGGACTGTGTTTTCCAGCCTGTTTGTGGGTGACAGCAGCTCCAGGACATGGCTATATGGGAAGCACTAGGACTGTGGTTGTGCTTCCTCCCCTCACAGCCTGGCTCTGGGGTCTGAGGAAACAACTTCAGGGAGCAACCAGACAGAGACACCAGCTGGTACCAGCAGCTGCAGAGGCGGCACAGCAAATGCTGGAGGCCTCACAGAGCAGCCTGTGCTGCTGGCCCAGGTGTTTCTGCCCTGTTCTCACTGGTGATGTGCTCAAACCTTGTCTCAGTTTCTCTTCCTCAATCCTGTGCGTTTTCACCCTCCTCGCGTTGCATCACCTTATTGCCGGCTCCTGTCTTCCCGCAGCTTTGTGTTACGGTGTCCTCTTCGAGGTAAACACACCACACACAGCCCCACCGCGTATTCCTCAAACAGCCCAGGTGATTACAAACCCTTGCTGTGCTCAGTGTACGTCTTCTGTCAGACTTTGGAGTGATCCCAACTATGTTTCTGTACGTGCAGAGTGCCTAGCACTATAAGCACCTAGTAACTATTTTTTAGTTAGCCTTTAGGAAATCCAAGGATAAATACAGTTGTTACTTCTGCCATTAGTAACACTGGTGTCCTGTGTGTGGCTTGTGTTTGGCTGTCTCCCATAGAGACAATGTGGCACAAAAATGCCTCCCCTAGGTGAGTATCTGGGTTTCAGATTATCTCCTCAATACCTATCTGCTTTTCCTTCCTACATTCCTCCTTCTAAATTATTTCCTATTTGGCAGTTTTTGATGTATTGTTTCACCCTGAAAACCTGCTGTTTATGGGTGTCAATGGACAAAAGCCTTTAGTGGATTTTTTTTTTTTGCTCAAAACCCTTAGTTTTGGTTTTGTAGTTGTGACCAAATTTCTGTCAAATCTGTCCTTAAACAAACAAACGAAAACACATTGTTGTATAATGTCAAATGTTATTAAATAGCTGTCAGTTTCTGCTTCATATGCAACAACATTTCTGTCATGGGTGACAATCGAAATGCTTATTGCATATGCAGCAGTGAATTGTTAAAGAGCTTTTAGACACTTGGTGAAGTGCTAACTTTTTTATTTCTACTGGAATATAACTGTCTTCAGCTGTGCCAAGTAGCACTGAAGGGGTATCATATTTTGAATCATTGCAAGATTCTGTTCAATAGTCTTTCTTTCTAGGGTTTCTTTGATTCTTAAAATAGCTATAGTAAGTTTAATGTTCCCAAGAAGTATTATTACCTTATTGAACCTGGAACATAAGCTTCTAGAGACATGGGAATTATAAAATCTTTTTGTAAATCACTAATGGCACTGTGGGTAAAATGCACTTGTATAAAGGAAAGTTAAGTTTTATGGTGTGTATTTTTAGTCATCTCCTCCACACCCCCTACTTTGGTGTATGCAACTTCTCCTAAAATTAATCCTGAATTCTGTGGTCCCATTTGGTTGTGGGAGGACCCTGTTATGTCCAGAACCCTATTCGGGTTACTGGATTTCTGTGTTCTTATAAGACCACAGCAAGAAGTGCACTGCAGGGCTTGCCTTCAGTGAAATTGTTATGCCTGTGTTGCTTTGAATGATAGGTTTGCTGGCTAAAGTGTTCAGAAATAATTCTGGAGATCTGCAGTAACGGTTGATTGGGATTGCATATTTTCATCTTTCTGTATACTTTCTTTGCATACAAAAAGCAACCACAGCTCTTTCCATGCTGTGGTTGCTTCTTTTGAAACACCTGAGACTGTAATTGGATGTGAAAAAAGAGAGTTGCTATCTTTGTGTATTTGCCTGTGCCTGATTCTGGGATCCTTAGCGTGTGTGGTGCTTAAGCATGAGTTCTTCAGGATTTCGTGTGTAATGAGTACTGAACAGGGATACAATTTGTAGGACTTCATTCTAGGAGGTGTTCTGGGAACTCTAAAATAGAATATAAAAATTAGAGGGCTCTGCAATATTCTGCATTGGTAACTCTCTTGTTTTTCTGAATCAGTATAACTGCAATACTGTGTACGTTGACACTGCTTGACATTTTAGTGCCTGCAGAAATGTTTGAGCGACTTCACGAGTTAAAAGGAGTGTATTTGTAAGTATTGAAACAGAGAGATTCAGGGAAGTGCATGTGGCATAATTTGGAAGGAGGTTAGTAGTTTTGAGGTTAAGCCAGCCAGCATCTATGAAATGGAATTAGTGCTGCATGCTTGGAGTGAGAAATATGACTCTCCTTCCTCAATTCACCTTCTTAGCCACTGTTTTTCCTGCTGGTTGTGTCTCCTTGTGTTTGAAGTATCATGACACAGACCACTAGAAAGACAAGGCAATAGCACTCCATGTACTTTTCTGGACATACTCCTTTATGCATCACCCCTTCTATTTTTGGTGCAAAAATAGAAGGAGTAGGATGGAGAAGGGGAAGCTAAAACTGTATCTAGTGGTAAAATCCTTAATGTTAACTAGAATTTGCCTTTAGATTTGTTCAAATACTTAGGTTACTAACAATAAAAAGATTGTGATGTAGCTGCCTGTTTTGCTGAGTAGTTGCTTGGTTAAGAGAAAGGCGGAAGAAATGAATGGATGTTCTTGTTCTTCACCGTATCTGTGTCACTTCTGGCCAGGAATGTCCTCTTCATTTCTTTCCCTGTCTGCATGGGCTGTCAAACTCTCTCAGCTCCAGTATATTATTCTCCATTATCTGCATTTTCATTGCAGTTAGCCTATTTCAGTTTGGACTTCACTAACACAGAGAAAGGAGAAAGCCATAGCCAATGACTGGTGTCAGTATAAGCTGCCTTAAGAGGAAGAAGATATCCTTTTACTCTGCAGTAATTGATTGCCTCCCCACTTGAACTTAGAAAACAACCTTAGGCTGTTAGGGAGGCACTTGACAAACCAATGTAACTACTCTCCTCTGTGGAGAGAATCATGAGTTTTCCTGTGCTTATAAACCTACTTCAAGGGACTTAATATACTGAGAGCCAAGTGAAGTGTGAAGCTTTCCAGAAGGTAATAATTACTTTAGTGTAAAACAAAGTATGAAAATAAACATCATTACAAAAACTCAGGGCAGATAAATTACAAAATGTAGCCTCTCTGGCTGCTTACAGGCTGAGAAATTTTTGAAGCAGGAACCAGAGGCTGTTAGTGGTACATCTCTTCATGGAAATACGAAGGTTAGGAAGTAGTGATTGGTAAAGATGGAACAACGTACCCTTATATTTGACTAGAAGTGGGTTTTTATGCTTTGCTCTGTTTGAAGTAGAGCAATAGTCTCTCTTACCCTTAAAATGGGGCATTGGTTGAAAATGGAATCCAAGATGCGTTTAAAGACGCATTTCATACCGCCCTAGATTTTTGCCTGCAAAGCTCATCCAAGTGTCTGGGTTCTCCCTCGCTGTGTTGGTATTGTGCTTGTAATGGGATTTAAAACCACCGTAATGTGATTCCAGCGGAGCTACTGAATGAGAAGAACCAGGAAGGCTCCTCTTGCTTTTGTTCCAGAGCAGAATCCTTTGGTCCGACTGACCTGCTGTGTACAGCACCTTTCAAAAAATGAAGGGTAAGAGTCACCCAGAGGTTACTGGGGATCTTGGTGTCAAGAAGCAAAAGATTTTTTGGGGGTTGGGAACTGGGGAGAAAATGGCTCCCTTCTGGTCACAGTTCTTTTCTGCATCTGCTCTGTTATGCCAACATCAGCTTAACACTGATATTCGTCCCAGGCATTTTTTAGAAGATCAGTTTTCATTGCATTTGGGCCTGGTGCTGGAAATGTGTAAGGAGGAAATAAGGTTATTATCCACATCCCTCTTTCCCTGTTTCTCTCTTGTGTAGGTAAGAGCATAAGTATATGTGTGCATATTTGTATATTTAAATGCACACACAAAATCCAGATATATAACTAAACAGATTCATCTAACAAAAAAAGCTGAAAGATGTGAGAACTGCTTGTTTATTTATTAGAGGGGAAAGAATTTGGAGCTCTTAAACAGGGGATCTTGAAGTTAACTGAACTGTGAAAAATAGGAGTAGACAAATGCAACACCTTAGTTTTTCTTCTTTTCTAAAGTCCTTTTCTGTTCCTAAGTGTTTTTAATTAAATACTGTTTTGAGGCATGTGACTTAGAAACAGTATTCAGAATTTGAGCAAAAACCAGAGTAATTTGCTATGTTTACGGACCTTCGATTTGTTTTGTAAATAACATGAAAATAATGAAAATGTGCTGTTTTGTCCACATTAAATTATTAATGAGCAGCACATTTAAGAATATTAAATCTGTATAGAGAGATCTTTCAAAGCTGCTGTGTAGTTAAAGTTTCTCTTCATGATTTTGGAGTACCTTCTTTCTTAATTGGATATAGGAATGACACTTTTATGTTATTAAGCAGGAAAGCACTACTGGGTCTTACAATTAGGTGCTGTAGGAAAGAGGTGAACAATACATTTTCTCCTCCTTTGAGAGTATTATAGTAAATATGGCATAAATATGGCTTCTGTTGAGAAAAGTAGAGAATGAATAATAGCATATTTAGGAGCAAGCGTCCGCAGAACAGACCCTCAGGAAGGAGTGTGTTTTGAGAGCAAACTAAATCATCATAATTTGCTCTTCTTATTGGGGAGATGAGAACTGTGAGAGTGGGACTAATAGCATCTGCCACGTTGTTCCTTGGAGAACAGAGTTCCTGAATGATTTGTGAGTATGCCCGGTACAGATCCTAGGAGATGTTCACAGGGATGCCACACTTTGTGAGTTTCTCTAGACTTCTTTTGTAAATGCATTATATGTCATTTCTCCTCTTTAAGTGACGAAGTCTCTTCATGGGAACACTAGTGAATCCTTTGGAATCTTGCCCTGAATCCAGGAAACCAGTGGTTTTGTTCTTTATCCTTAAATATCATTATCAAAGGTTTGAGTCCTGTTTCTGTGATGTAAAACTAATTCATAAGCTCATGCTTTATGAGGAGTTATGCCCAAATGTCAGGATCTTGCTGAGAAATTGGAACTATTCCATTGTTGTTTTCACAGTAGAAGGAAACTATTGTGTCAAATGTGTGCTGTAATACCTATAATACAAGTTTATACCCTACTCTCTGTTTTTACAGGTATATGTTATATCTACTGTCTGCGCTAGCTTTAAAGCCTGACACTGAATTACAGAAGAAATTTAATGCAATGTATTAGAAACTCATATGACTGGCTCTAGTCTCCAGAAAGGTTGCTCCCTTGACATGGTGAGCTTCAGAATTGATTCTGGTGCACTGAGAATTGATTTGAGAAGTCTCTCTGGCCTTATGGGACAGCAGTGTAAAGAAAGCTCAATAAAAGGATGTTGTAAAAGGAATCTGGAGTAATAGGCAGTATCCAAGATCAAGGAAATTGGAATAGGTGAACATTCAAGGGGCACTCTCACTTTGAATTTGCACTTTAGACGATTAGGAAAACAGTGTGATAGTAAAGGGCAGTTTAGCGGTAGAACTTAAATTATTTATTTTTTTACTCTTAGAATTTTTACTCTTTCAAGCTAAGTCTTTTAGAAAGGTACATAGGCCACAACACCAAGGCAATTCTCAGGCCTACTGTTGGTTCTTTGTTTTTCTTCATTATGCCTTTCTTACTGAAAAGTCTCCTGTCTCAGTTATACTGGTACTATTTTTTACTAAATGATTTTCTGATGTCTAGGAAAGGATACACACTGCCAAAGAAAATGGCATCGTTGGCTACACATAAAAAAGTTGCTAAGTGTGCCAAACAAATGAACTGAAGAATGGAAGAGAAGACATGAAAACAAATTTTAGATTCACAAACAAGATATATCTTGTCTACTCTCTTCTAGTTAATAATTTTAATATTTCCAGAAAGAGGTTTTTCGCTTTCCTGGAGTAATATTATTTTCAAACTGATGCAGTTGGTTTTTTTAATATCTTGCCTTGCATACTGGAGGTCAGTAGAAGCTAAATCTGGAGGAGATTTTAGATAAACAGTTGATACAGATCCTGGGCTAGAATACTAGACTTTAACATGGAAAAACACTATAAAAAATTTACCTTCAAATAACAGAGAAATCCTTTTGATTAAAAAGATTAGTAAATTGATAGTTTTGGTAAATTGAAACTCTTATTGTACAGGGCAATGAGCAAACAACTGCTAGCGTGGCAAATCCGAGTAACTGAACACCACCCTGCCAAACTCTAGCTTATATTCCATGTATTTTTTTAACTTGAGTTGTGTAATAGAACCCAAGTTGTTTGCATGTCCTGTGTGAATGACTGGAGACTAATATGACTTTAGATGGAGGTTTTATGAAAAACCTTCAGGGAGCTGCATTTCCCAAGGCAATTCTTGAGGCAGGAACTGTAATGCACTGTGCTCCCTCTTCTTACAGAGGAGGCAGCTGAGACCCAAAAAAATAGTAATTTCTGCTTAACGTGGGTTGTTTATGTTGGGAATAGACTGGATTAGGGGACATAAAGGGATACTGGTCACTTCTGTCCACTGATTCCAGCATAACCAAAACAATCTTTGGAGCTCTTTGAAAGTATGGAGTTATCTAAGACTTAAAATAATGGATAGAAACATTGGCCTGTCAAGTCCAGTATATTGATGATGAGTTCTTATAGCTATCTCCTTGTCCTCTGGATACATCATTCTGTTTTGTCTCCTCCTTATATACCTTTTTAGTTTTTTAGTTCTCTCCTGGGATTGTTTTATGAAGTGATTTTCTCCACTGAGCATGCAAGCACACTTGTTAGGATTTGATATATGTAAGCCACATATTTTATTATGGTGGATGTGTTCTTATAGGATTCTTATTGATTTTCTTGTGTTCTAGTCAATGATGAAGTGAAGCGATAATAAAGCATGTAGGTGCAGGGTTTGTTTTCTTTACCTCTGCTGTGACTTGGACAGTCCACTGTATTTTTTTTACACCAAGTGCAGCAGAGAATTAATCTTTTTTTTTCAAGTAAAGCAATGTAGGATTACAGCTGTAACTGCTGATAGCTGCTGCATTTGTCCTCTGTAGCCAGCTCTTTTTTTGCTAAGAATCCTCCTCACTTAGTTTTTCCTTTTACATCACACGAAGCTTGTTTTGGACCTTTGTTCATAAGGGATTTATTCCTGTTTCCAGCAAAGCCTGTGCTAAAATTTATATTGGTCAAAGGGAAGGTCAGACGCAACCATCTAAAATAAATGCTGTGTGAGTGTAAAAAAAACATCAAAACACATTAGTTTTTACACGTGTGACAAAATGTTTACCTACTTACGGATACTTCTGAAGGAGTCTTGTTACTATAGTATTAAGATGATCACATCTTGACAATAATTTGCTTGGTGTTGGAAACTTGTATACCCAACCTGTTGATTAAAAATGTGTTTTATCCATGCTGCAGAAATTAGAATACCTGCAACTTAATTGTACGGATGTGCTGGCTTACAGCACTTTATACAAGTACATTGCATATCCCCAGTAAGGCAGAATTTCCTGTAGAAGGTAGTTGCCAGTTGCTCCTTGTCAGATAATGCTGTCTTGAAAGGTGCTCAGAGTTTTCAGTCTAGTCATTACTCATTTCCATCTGAAGCTCACTGACTTCAGATTTGTGTGTATATTAAACAATGCTCACATTGCTGTGCATATTTTCAGCCTCCTGAACTCAAAAAAGAGAAAGTGTTACCTGGTTGTGTTCAAAGGACTGGATTAAATTCCCTTCAGTGTTTCCTTAAAACTGTGTGACCCTTAATCCTTCATTTCCTGCTCTCCTGATGTCTGGAGTATTCCATATAAGTTCTCTGTTTTCCTGGAATATATTACTTTAAAACATTGGAAATTTACATATTCCATCAGTTAAATCTCACTGAGGTTGCTGAAGTTTCACAGTGTGAACATGGATATAAACAAGCTAGAGGTGTAACAGCCACTGTCACCAAAGACCACAAAGAGAACTGGGGAGAGGATGAGAATCCTGTGATTGATTAGTATTTATATGCACTCTCTGAGAGGATGCCTTACATGGCATTAATTAGAACACTTCCATTAAATAATAATTACATGGCTGATTACCTAAAAATATTTTCAATCCATCAAAAAAAAAAAAAATTTGACCAGTGGAAGCTCATATGTTGTTAAGAAAAAACAGAACACATGAGGACAATGCAAGAAGAATGGTTGTATGTTACTCCCTTCTTGGGGTTTGGGTCAGTATCATGAAATACTGGCAATGTACCTCTGTTCCAGGTGAGTCAGAACTAGGTCCATCAAGCAACAGAACTTTATAGAATGTTCTCCTCCACTTGGTCAAAGATGGGCTTTGCATTTCTTGCCTTTCTTGAACCTACCTCTTTTTTTTTTTCTTTTCTCTTTTACTTTGTTTTGTAACTGAAAGTAAAAAAAAAAAAATCAAGCAAAAACAAGGCTTTTTTTCTTAGTGAATAGAGATTACATCTCTCCTCCCAGGGCTTGCTCAGGGTCAGTAACAACTTCTGCGAGAATGATTTATTGACTTCTCTGGTCTGACCAGAATTAAAACTGTCACCAAAGGGCCTGTAGTCCCCAAACATCAGCTTGGCCTTCTCAGTCAATCTGCCAGAAAGAGGGCTTTAGTTACATAGCAATTAAAAGACTTATTTCATGGTGAGTAACCAAAGGGAAGTGGAGGGCAGAGAGAGAAAGGTTAATGAGCTGAGGCAGAAATAGTGCAATGCACTAATTCTGCACTTATATAGAAATTTCTCCCATCATCTCTCACTGCTATTCATTTTCTACTTGTACGTTGAATATCTCTGCTTATTGAACCAGCTTTGCAAACTTTGGAGGCTTTATGAGAAGGGTTAAAATTCCTAAACCTAAAGTGCTACTTCATGGCATCTTAATAGATTAATGAGGGATCAAGGCCTATGTGATCATGAACAATTATAGTATCCTTGTTTGTCTTTCATTTTTTTCCGATTCCAGCTATGGATCTGTTGACTAGTTTAATCCAGATTTGACAAGAAAGGTAACAGCCTTCACAGTGCAGGAGAGGGGGTGTCCTAAGTGCTCTGCTGAGAAAACAGTATTACAGGTATAACCTTTATTAGGCACTAGAGGTACAAGTGAAAAAGCTCATTTGTGAAAATTGTAACCTAATTTTAAGTTCAAGTTTGCACCTCACTGGAAACCAACTGTCACACAAACCCACAGAAAAACTGACTTCATCATTTCCTTTTCTTATGGCCCTGCTTGTTTTGCAATCGGCCTCTTGCTTAACATTCCTGGAAAAGAGGTGTCCCTGTGGAAATTAGTGCAGTGTCAATGTAAATATCAAAGACATTTCATTAATACAACTCTTGTCATTGGAACCAAGCTCATACATAATCAAAGCAGTCTCTTTGTTTTGCCTTTGTGGCAGTTTTGGAGAACTAATGTCTTTTCTCATCTTCTGCACTGTGATATGCAGAGGAAACAATGCTTTTTGGATGGTTGGTTGAAATTATGTGCTTTTCTTACTGCTGTTGGTTTGTGGTTTTGTCACTTGGTGACTGGTGTATTGCATGACAGACTCCAGGCCTTTAGGTCTTACAGAACTGCCATTCTAGCAGCACTTGGTGAATTACACAAGGTACATAGAGCTGGCACTGTGAATTTTACCCTCTCAATTGGATTGTATTGGAATTCTTCAGAAGACCTGAGTATATCCCTTTCTTACTGATAGGGCAGCCAGTTTTTAATTGGATTTGTAGAAAGATACTTGCAGGCATATGTTTTAGACACAGCCTCCTTTGCCAGCTGGCTTCCCATGGCGAAGAATTGGTGTCAGAACTCAATCCTGCAGTGGCACTGTGGGGATTGAAATGTGATTCGAGCGCTATTTTGCAATATTCAGTACGTGCATAATGGATATTATAAAGAAAAGAATAATAAACTTCATTGAATGTGTTGATCACAAAGGATTTAAACGCCGTCTCAGACTTGCTGAGGAATTCTGTGACGCAGCTGCGAGTTGAACTCCAGGTTTCTGCATTCCAGTACGATTGTTTTACCAGGGAAATGTTCACCATGAAAGCATCTGTATTCCAGACTGGCTTTAGTATCCTACACGGACTAGGAAGTAGATATTTTTATTTTTTTTTTACTGAATCCTCTTTATCAAATAAAATTTTGGTGGAATTTAATGCCCAGAAGTATTTTTGAGATTTACAGCAAATAGTGAACTCAGTATGAGTTTCTCCTACTTTAGTTTGCCAATGCATCTTGGTTTGTTCATTGCTGGAGCAGCTGGGTCTCGTGTCAGTGTTGAAGGCTGTTCTACCTGTCTGAGAGAATTTCGTGTGAGACCCCTAGGGGCAGTTTAAGAGAACCTATTTCATTTAATGTGCATATTAATAACACTTTGAAATAACTCTCAAGCTATTTTTTGGCATAGTAAATTGGAAGCCTCAGATAGGAATGTTTTAAAATTTTGATTTTAAGTTTTGTCATTGAACCCAATTCGATTTTTAATCACAACAAATAGTTCAAAAGAAGCCTTTGCTGAAGAGGATGGCAGCCAGTCTTGCAGATTTTGGACACCTTCCTGGCAAGAGATGGGGGCTTCATCCTATCATGAGGCTATCACTATAACTTACAAAATGTGTATAGCAAGGAGACTGTGTTGTCAAACCTGAAATAACTCTAGAGTTAACATTGTATCCAGGATGTTTTCTATTTTATCGAACCTGGTTAATATACATTAAGTCCTTTGGAACCTAGAAATCTCCAGAGCTTTTTTTTCCCCTCCAGTATTCAGTGGAAGTGCACTTCCCTGGTCCGGATGCATTCATTGCTCTGAACCCCTGTTCAGATGTGTTACGATGCAGAAGAGGAATTCTAGAGATAGCAGAATGTTGAGTCTTGGGAATCCTGACCCAGTGACCTCACTGAATGCTGTATATATGCAAACATGAAAGTTCATGTCAGTTTTGACATGTCTTTCTATGCCATGGAGAGTCTATCAACATAAATTTAACTCTATATAATTATAAAGAATCAAGATCCTGGTCTCAGCTTTTATTCTGATCTTTTCAATGGCTTTATTCACGGTGCTAAAAGGTCACCATCCCCCAGTCTAGCACAAGTTCAGTTAAATGATTTGTTTTTCATTTTCAGGCTTGGACTAAAAACTTGGTAGCTAACCTTGCTGGAGATGATGTAGAATGATGTCATCAAAACAATCTGTGGGATGATGCAGGCAGTGGTTCTTACTCCAGCTCTGAAATAGTTGGATTTGCTGTTGCATTAAAGAAGATAGTAATTGGCCCAAAATTAAGCAGATTTTGTGGTTCGTTAATACTTGTTTATTCATTTTCACAGAAGGTGGGCATGGGCTTCATTTACACTCCGACAAGAAAAGGCAGGGCTGGGCATGGAGTTAAGGGGAAATTAAAAGATTGATTCTGATCAAACCAGTCTTAAAACCAAAAGCAGAAAAGCTCTGCTTTGAACCTGTGAAAAGTACTGTTTGCCTTGTTAGCACTTTTCTAGTTTCTCTAAACATAAATCTGCCCAGCTTTGATTTCTTTGTAGCTTCTGTCATTACCGTCAGGTAAGATGCAAGGCAAAATCTCTCAAAGGGACCATCCAACTTACTAGTAAAACTGGTCATACCATAAAGTTTCTTTTAAAATAAAGACCTTTCAAATTAGTCTTTGAAGTGGGTTATGATCTTCTTAAGTGATCTCTTAATGAAATATGTTTCCTATTATAATTTTATGGTTTAATCCATACTCCTCAGATTTTAATTCATTAGAAATACAATTTTGACTTCTTTGGACAGTGGATATGACCTTTAGTGAATTTTTTGCATTCATGGAACTCCTGGTGCTCTGAATTAATAGAAGACAGAAGAAAGCAAGGTCTTTAATTGGTTATAAATTTTACTCTGAAATGATGTGTGTCAATGATAATCCTACAATGTAAAGGAGTGTTGGCTGCTAACGATAAGAAATGTCAAGGAAAGGGCAGAAGTGGGGAAGCAATTTTAACATACTGGTATCATGCTTTGTCCTCTTTTTGATAAGCTGTAATGACAGTGGCTGTCAAAGCTGTCAGGGTACTGAAGGGCCCTTCTTGAGGCATATCTCTCTATTATCGACAGGCAAGGAAAAGTGTCTCCATGTGCCTATACACAAGGATGTGGAGGGATAGAGTTTCATTCCTTTTATTCTGGATCAGAAGAAAAGATTAAAAAGTAATTTTCTGATTCTCATTTGTAATTATTGTATTTCCGTTAAGTCTTTGGTGCTGTGTGCATAGTAATTCCTTCTGCACCTGTGGTGTAATATCAGGGAGCTCATGTAATTATAGATAAGTTATCTATTTTGTATGTATCATGCAAGTATATGTCTGTTATAACCCATACCTATGATATATAGAATCACAGTCATTTAGGTTAGAAAAGACCTCTGAGATAACTGAGTCCAAGTGTTAACCCAGCACTGCCGAGTCCACCACTAAACCATGTCCTTAAGTGATACATCTAGACATCTTTTAAATGTCTTCAGGGATGGTGACTCAACCAATCCCCTGGTCATCCTGTTCCAGTGGTTGATAACCCTTTCAGTGAAAAAATATTTCCTACTATCAAAGCTAGACCCCCCTGACACAACTTGAGGCCATTTCCTCTTGTCCTGTTGCTTGTATTAGCCCAGAGGAATTTTGGTTAACTGTAAGGCTTTCTAAAAAAGTTGTGAAAAGAACCTTTGCTTTCAGTGCCTTTCCAGAACTGCTGCCGCAGAACGTTCCAAATTCAGATGCTCTTAGGTTTCTCGTGCTAGATGTTTTAGCATGGAAGCATGTGCAATACCCTGTCTTCGTGTTATGTCCCAGCTTCATGAGACACTCGTTAATTAATCGACATACTGAAGTGCAAGGAAATGCTCACAATTGGGATGAGGCTGGTAGGAAAAATGAGGTAAATGAGGGATGGAATTCTTGAATTTTTTGATTGGGTGAATTTGCCAGTTCCCTACTATATCCACTCCCTGCCTTTTAGTGGGTCTGTGTCCTTTCTCCATTGTTTTGCGAATACTACTAAAATGTTCTCTGTTGGCATAACTCTGTGGAAATGAGAGAATTTGCAGACTCACTTAGGTCCTATATCTTTCAGTAGCATCATTGAAGTGATCTTGCTAATCTTGAACCTAAACTTGTAGTCACTGTATGAGTTTAACTTACGGTTGTGCCAACCCGAGTTTTGCCAGAGCAAACAAAGTGAATCTGAGCAGCCTAAGCAGCACACAGGTAGAGATTTGTGGAACATGAGATAAAAGTACCTGGCCTGTGGGGAGAAATACCACTTTAATTTTAAAAATTTCTACAAGGAAAGAAGCAAATGGAACACAGAACTATTCTGTTTTCCTGTTCTGGTGACTCCAGTGGTGTACAATTGTTTTGGTTTTTTTTTTAAATGTTTCATCAGACATATATTTGATATGATATATTATCCACTCTTCTTACAGGTTTAGAACTGTATACGGATGTAAAAGAATAGAATATGTACAGTTTGGCAGCATCAGTATTCAGGTTTACTGGTAGCATTCTGCTCGATGGCTGATTAATCATTTAATTTCCAGCCCGTTGTATGAATAGGTTCAGCTTTTTTTTTGAGTGACTGCTGTGGCCTTTCCGTTGCATTCTAGAGCCCTAGCCAGAAAACTGCTGTGAAGGAAATGTAGAAGCTAAAGTGTAGCATCATCATTGCTGGTCTGGGTTGCAAATGCAGCATCTTTAGATCTCAAATTACCAAATAGTTTTTGGAGAAGCTGGAAATTTTGACTCTAGTGCTTTGGAAATATCTTCCATAAATCAACACTATTAATTTTCTGCTGTTTGGTAGATACTGAAATAGCCTTCTAGAGTATATTTGTAATGGGGATTTTTCTGTTGTCTTCCCTCCCCTCACTGCTATTTTTTCCCTCATGCTGTAACATAACAGTTTTTGAGGAAGAGCCTGTGGGACTGGATATCAAGACTTATAAACTAGAATGCACGAGAGATTATGCTGTAGCTAAAACTTGTGTGATCAGAAATATTTGTTGTGTTTATGATGGTGGTTTGCCATGTCCTCTGGGATGTACAATTGCTGTTTTCACACCACAGAATGACTTCAGTTCTTATAATCCAGAGGAAATACAAATGCGGAGAATCACAGCAGTGAGTCCGTTAGTGTGACTTAACAGTTGTTTAATCTACCATTTATTTATTTATTAGAAACAGGATTTCATTCTGTGATGATTTCCCTGAACAATTCTTTATCTTTCTGGACTGTCTAGCTGCCCTCCAGAGTAGAATCACTCAGTCTGCGTGAAGTGCTGAGTGCAGTCGGTAGTTGCAGTAACCTGAAGGGCACAGGGAAGGAAGAGAGTTCCTCATCTCCTTTTCTGTCAGGTAAAACTGGACTGGCAAAGCAAGGATTCCTGCTGCTTATTTTGTAGCCTAGCCAGCCATCTTCTGCCTGCTGAAACACAAACAGATGCTGTATATCCAGGGTACTCGTGCTTCTGCTGCTGATTAACAATGCAGCATGCTATCCAAAAGCTTTGAAGAGACGTTTAGGGCCCCTTCACTCAGCCCTGCCTGTGTTTGCACGACCTGCATATGCAGAGGTAAAGATCCTTACATTAAACATGCAAAGGGTTTGGAGCCTTGGTAATCATTAGGAGTGGGAGATGTGTTTAAGGACATGGTTGATGCTTTGCTGCCTAGTTCAGTATGTTGTTAGATCCCAAATCTGCAGTCCAAAGCTTGGCTGGAGTGCATGTTGCTTTTCGTTTTATGCAGCTGTACATATCTGACGAAACCAAGTAGTACAAATATTTCTTGGCACTGCAGAGCCTGGTGGAGCTTTTGTCTGTGGATTCTGGTCTTGTTTCTGCCACTGATGTAGGTGCTGTAAAAAAGGTATTCCTTTACAGGTGCCTTTAGTCCTGCAAGCACAGTGGTCTAGAAAGAGTTTTTAAAAACAAAGCTCTAAAGCAATGCTGACACAAGTACATAATTTTAGAGGGGGTAACTAAAGTGGGTTTAGCAAGAAACAGCTGTTAAAGCTGAAAGCATCAGATTAAAAAGGTGTTTGGTGAGCTAAGGACTCAAGATGATGAGTCAAAAGGGATCACCTGTCACTTGGAGTGCAGCTGCTGAGTCCTAGAGGTGACATTTTTATTATTATGCAACTTACCATTAAGTCCTGTGTCTTTTGAGACTTCATTCAAAGATCTTTGGTTTGGTTCTAAAATTTTGGTTTATGTTTGAGGGGACAGTGGACACCTTATTGATTCCAAATTTCTTTACAAGCATTAACATGGCACAGCTTTCGAGAGGTGGTATCAAAAGTGGAAGCTTTAGAAGGCCAAGGGAACATCTTTGAACCATGAACTTTTGTGTCCCTTGCTGCCAGAATCCTTCAGTTGGAATTTCTTCTGTGGTGTGTGGCAACTGTGCTGAGACCTGGAGGCTTGATCTTTAGACCTGTGAAGTCAGTGGCCCAGCTCTCAGGGCCATGATGTAGGATGTAGTGGCCTGAAATGGGAATTCCATGCCTTACTGGAGATGTCATCATGTCAGTCTCTGCTACAGGGCAAAACATGGGCACCCTCAATGTAATTCTTAGTTGCTGAATAAAAGCAGCAGGACCGTCTTTCTGTTTTGCATTTGGTTGGTGTTTATTTAAATCAGTATTGTACTCTTGTAGTTTGGAACACTTCCGTTCCTTTTAATAATGGAAAACATCTATATGAATCCATCATTTAGATTTTATTTAACAAGCATTTCCTTCTTCCTCCACCCTTTTCCTTGTTTTGTTGTCACACATGGTACCAGGCTGAGGATGAGGGAGAAATGGTAAGCTATTGAGTAGTCAGCCTGGGGCAGGTTAGTGAATTGAAATGAGCGTGGGGGAAAAAAAAGTTACACCAACACTTTTACACTATTAAAATAACAAGTTTCGTTAGGCTGAATATGTCTACACTGGTGTTTGTGTAAATAACTGTGCTGGAGAGAGATGAGTGGCTGGTTCTGTATTCCCGTATTTTATTGATTAACTCATTACAGCTTTGTTACAATGCTGGTTGCAGTATTTTGATGAAGCTTATGAGGGGAAATGGGCAAGCTCAGAGAAAGTCTCCTTAACACTCAGCTAATGCAGCCGTAGCCGAATGAGAAAGGAGAGTGTTTGCAGCCTCTTTGCAGTTTATGACGTAATTTGTTAAAGCAACAAAATTTTCTTGCTCGCTGTCTCGTGGATGTGCCAGATAAATGAGAGAGATAATAGCTTATTGTTTCCTGCTCTTTGAATGGCATTTCTCTATTGTCTTAAAGCCTCAGTGGAGTGAACTTAACACAGTGGGCTTTGTTGAAACAAAAGCACTTGTGCCCGGTGTCACCAAGAAAGCTACAGCGGAAATGCTAATTTGATAGCACTGAAAGTGTTTTGAGGTGGATCCTCACCATCAGCTATTTACAGTCTTTGGTTTTCTGCCCTGGGTGAGCAGCCTGTTTCACCGGAACATCAATTTTTGTGCCTTGTCATTTCACCAATTGCATCATGCAGTCAGGTTTCAAATGCCTTAAGAGTAACCATAGTAACTGCAGGTCATTTAAATAAGCTGAAAGAAAAGGAATTCCCTCCCTCGTAAAACCCTTCAGTCAAAGGTACTGCAAGATTCAGATTCTCCTCTGCTGCGAACTGGCAGCGCTCCACTGGATTTTATGGTTCTATGGGTTTGCACAGGTTGATCTGGTTCTAAAAGTATCTACAGAGCAAATCAGCGTAAGTGGGTGTAGCTTCCGCAGGAAGACAGAGCAGTGACTGCTGGCACAAGGATAGATTTTTGTCTTTGTGTGTGTGTGTCTGCCTGTCTGCCCGCTCATTCCCTTCTCTGCTCCTGAGAAATGTCACGTTTGTATCTGACACAGAACTACGATTGCTCTTGTGTTCTTATTAGTACAGTGATGCTAAAGCCTCTCTCTGGTTTTAGTTTGACAGTGCTTCTGTAGTCAGTATAGGATGAGTTATAAATCTAATCTTTAGTGTTTTGAATCAGAATTGTAATACAATTGGGTAGGCCGAATTCCAAGAGCAACATGCTACACTTGGCTATATCACGGTGTCATCCATGCAAGAACACAATGAATAAGTCAGGTTTGAGCCGTCTTTTTGTTGTGACAATAAGAAAAATCCAAATTTCCCTTTCACTCCTAACCTGAATTTATGCTTACCTATAGCTCTTATTTTTTGCTTGTTCCCTTTGTTTTCCTAAACTGAAAATCAGGGTACTGTGTTGTTAAGGAGGCCCTGAATGTGTTATTGAGAAGATTCATCCATCCATTTGCTTACTGGTTCATGGAATAATTCCCCCAGATTCATGCTTACATTGATTTCCATGATAGATGGTGCTGGTGATTCTAAATGTCAGTGATTCTTACCTCTCAGGATTTCTTCGTCCTTATGTCAAGTTTATAATGCACCAGGATAAATGCATTTAATTTAGATTAACCTTTAATTGTTAACTCTTCTGAAAAAAACAGGGACTATGCTAGGTAAAATTCACATAAGCAATTGTTCCTAACCCCTAAGCTGAATTTGCTAATGAAACAGCTATGAACCGACTGGAGATTTTTGGTGTCTGAGCTGGTAGTTAAGAAAACTGTTCCATCTGCAAAAAAAACACTTTAATGGTCTTGTTTGGCATATCAGTGAGGATTAAAAACTAGGTTAAATTTTAAGTCTATTTATAGATTTAATAGCAAAAAATATGTTCCAACATCTTTTATTGAAGGCTAGTGTTTAAAATCTTGGTGATTTTAACTTATTAGACTTCCAAAAACCAATTTGCTATTAAGGACTGATTAAGAAACACATTTCAGTACTGGCTATTAGAAGCTTATCATTTGGCCTTACAGCATTAGCATTCTCTGTTCTTTGAAGGCATTCAGGCAATATTTGAGGGGCTCACGCTTAAAGCTTGTTACAATAACCATACTGAAATACAGGCATTCTCATCCTTTTTGGGCTAACCTGGAGACAAGCTGGATGTTGACTGAATTGTTTATTAGTCTCTTTCCTTTGAATTTGGTCACCACCAAAACAGTATGAATTTTTGTTTTTCTTTGTTCTTTCTCAAAATTATTCTGAGGAATGATTCTTGAAACCCTTTCCCTAATCACACTTTCAGACGTTTTTCCCGCCTGTATTCCTCTGGTTGAGGAGTCTTCACCAACTAACTCTTTTCCAGAGGGTGTCATTGACTTTGGTACAACTGCAGAGATCGATAGTCTCTGTGGCAGCGTGCTGAACAGACATGTTTTGCAGTCATCCCAGGAAGAAGGGTGTAAAGCTCCCCGACCTTGTGTAGATGGCAAAGGAAGTGAAGGTGACATTTATACCACTTGGTAATGAAATGAGAAGAAAAAGGAAATCTAATATATATTTGGGACATCACCAGTTATAGAAACTCTGAATTTGGGTCTCATTTTTCATGTGTTAAATAATACCGTCATCTTTCTAGCTGTGCAGAAGTAGTGTTTTCTCTCCCCTTGTCACTTCAAAAGTTTGTTCAGTTGGTGATCAAGTTCTCTTTTTAGATTCGGTGGTGTCCCATTTACTGGAATTTTTGACTGTGTTGATTGTTGGTCCATAACCTACTGGAAAAAAAAATAGTTTCTACAGTTTCAAATTTCCAATTTAGAAATATTACCAGCAGCACCTGTTGAAATAAATCCTTTTGCATTCTCTGTTTGTAACAAGATAGAGATTAAATAATTTATTTTAATAGGGTACTTAAGGATAATTATAGTGCTGCTACCCCTGTGCCCTCCCCCCCCCTTAACATCAGTATTATCTAAAATGTCTCAGAATCAGTGATCTGAATTAATCTAGGGAAAAAAAATAAGTAAAATACCAGACAAGAGCTTAGGTGCAGCTTCTCTGAAATCTACAAATCCTGATCCACAGCCATTGCTCTCAGCAGATAGTATTTTACTGACTTGAGTGATCTTTGGAGTGAGCAAAGATAAGCTAGTAAAGTGCAGTTTGACAGTGGTGGAAGCCTGGAGTTAGTTATAGCCTAGGCTGTTGTATAAGCAGTGGAGGTTTTAGGAGTAAAGAAGAAATTTCACTGTTTCGAGAAGTACAGATATAGTCACATTTCCTCCGCTGTATTTCAGAGGGGAATATCTGATAGAATTGTGATAGTCTGAGAGCTAAGGTGATCTGAAGTATGTCATTCAGGATTTAGAGAATTTGAATCCATCTCCAGTCTCTTCCTTTCTGAAATGTGGCTTATATTTCTGACTGATGTCTGCAGGCAAGTGCTACTTCTCTGGACTACTGGAGGCTGGCCAGTTGTTAAGCCAAAACATTAGATGTAGTGCTTCTTGAAGAAGAAAATATTTATGTAATGGGTAGCAATATAGATATACTATGCACATTTTGATAGAGAAATAAACGCACACATTTACAGTTCCAGTCTGATTTTTTTTTTTATGGCAGTGATTTACAGCCCTATTATCACTTGGCAATCCAAGGTCTGGAGAATAATATCAAGCCATCTGCTTGTGCCCCTGTAGGGCTGCTTGTAGCTGTGATGCTGCGTTGCAGATACATCATTGCAACTCACATGCTGGAAATCTTGTTGCATATCTTGGATCCTTTTGTTTTTTAGTTTTGCCTGCAGGATGGTGGCAGATGTGCCGGATACACGTGTGTTTTTTGTGCGATTGGCTGTGCTGTAAATAGTTGAAGTTACGATCTGTGATATTTTTTGCCTTTTTTCTTGTTATATAGTCTGAGAAAATGGGGAAGGGGCCGTGGAGGAAAGGCTGGCATGCAACAGAAACAAAATAAAATAATTTTTGAGAAAATAAATGCTATTTCCCATAAATAGTTTTTGAGCTAATTATCTTGCTAATTCTTCTCTTAATAGCGTATTTTTTTCTTACTGGCATTGTACTTAGATACTGCACAAATTAATTGAGGACTTAACTGACTTAATCTGAATCCTTTACTGTGGATACTGTGCATACTACTCCACAGCAAATCTAAGTTCAGATATGTCCTACCACTGAAAGTCTCTCCACTTTTTTTTCCTCCTCTCTTTCCTGGCAAAACTCTGAAGACTGATACTGTTCTTCAGAGAGTATCTTCAGAAAAGAAGACAGTTTGCAACAAATGTTGCTGGGTTGTTGATGAAGTTTTTGTTCTTACCACACTTCCACAAACTGTGAGATGTGTTATCTCTGGGATTAAGTTTTCGCAGGCCTGATCTGTGCCAAGGAGCACACTATTGTGAAAAACCTGAGAAATAGCCTTTCCAGAGTCTGTGAAGTTATTGGGTAGGTGCAGTTAAAAAGTGGTATTGCTGTAGTTCCTAACTGGAGAACACTGCTGGCATTGCTGATGACTTCTGTTTTAAGCTGTGTGTCACTGCTCCTCTGAGCTCCAAGCTGTAGAGAGTAGGTTCAATGGGAATAACACTCAGGAGGTGACTGGGGTCAGCAATGCTATAGGTAATAACAATGAGAAGTGGGCACATGATATAAATGCCTCTTTTCTGGTCATTAATGTGATATACCATGTAATCTAACTGCTTTTAATTATTCATAATGTTGGAAGGGTTTACAGTAACAGATAAAAAGACAGCATCTTGAAGCATAGATTGTGAAGCCATTCTGAACTGCAGAGTGTGCAGGAATTTGCTCTTCATTTTGCCTGCTTGTGTTTCTCCATGTAATGAAGATTTGGTTCATAGTGTCCCAAAAGTGTCTTGTGTTACTGTCATTACTCATTCATAACCAACTGTATAAATGAATACCTGGCAAGGAGAATATTCCTTGAAAGGCTGTGGACAAAAGCAGGAAATTTCTTCGGGGATGATTCCTTTTATGCCTTATGCATGCCTAAGATTATTTAAAAAAATATTCTGTTGGAAGCAGAGAGAGAATTGCCGTGACAATAACTGAACTGCGTCTATTCAAGGTTGAACTGTGGATGATTTTTGAAAGGGCATTTTAGTTTTTAGGAGTAGTTTCCAATACATATATGACATACTGTTTATACTTCTAAAACTGGAATGTGCTTTTCCTGTTTGTCATCATACGTACAATCTGCGACCCCAAAGTGAAATTTGTTTCCCCTATTTGTATTGGTTTTTACTTGGCAGGAAGATTTAAATTCAGATGGTGTCTGTTTCAGATGTAGATGCTGTGCTCACGTCAGCGATGCAGTGCGCTTGGAAGGGTTATGCTGGCAGAGTTTCACTTAGATTTGTGTGATGAAGGAACTCTGGATGTTGCTGAGGTTTACCCTGGTTTTATGCAAAATTTTTGGGCTAGATCTGCCAGGCTAAACTGTTTTGGATACTGAACTCAGTGGGTCACGTTTTCGGTCAGAAAACTACTCTGATCTGTTCCCTCTAAATGTCTTGTTCTATAAATGTGTCAGTATGTTGAATGAGTAAGGGAACAGTGACTTTCATGGAATCCATCTATTTTCAGGTATGCAGATACTGGATAGGAAAATAAGGATAATGATGAAAAGAAGCCAGGCAGAGACTTGGAACAGACTCTCATGAGGCCTTGAAACAAGGACAGCCAGCCCAGCTTCCCAAACTTGTCTTCTCTAAAAGATTGAATGTAGCAACCATGCAGGATTTCAGCTGCCTGTGTGGAATTGGGGCTGATGGGATGGCTAATCCTTCAGGGAGGCATCGTCTCCCTGCAGAGCTGCTCCACAGCCCTATGTGGTCTGCTATTCCAGTGGTGATTTTGAATAGAAGTAAGCATTATGATGCAGCTCAAGATCATTCCCCACATCTGTGTGCTTGCCTTGGCACACACAACCACATGCTGACCATAATCCTGTATTAGTGGTATTGCCAACCATTCCCTGCAGCAGCAGACACTGATGTCACAACTAGGAGATTATGTCCTCTTAGGAGATCTGGCAGGAGAGGAAAGGCTAGATTAATGAAGCAGGTAGATGAGGAGAGGGAAAATTATTTATTAAAGCCTAATCCTCTATCTAAACTGTATTGGCTCTTTCAAAGAAGAGTTCCAACAAACTGAGACAAGATGCTCATATAAAATTGTTTTTTATTTACTTTTGCAAGTCTGGTCATGGAATATATCTACTGATCTCGCTTTCCCCTCCTCTTTGAACAGGCTTGTTCCTCTGGGCTTTCTTCTGCATTAGAACAAGATTTCTTTCCATGGATTCATGGGACTCCCTGGTTTTTTTATTCAGTGTATAGACCAGTGCTCTACTTGAGGGCAGGTGGTGAGGAATATGTAGGCATCACAGCAGTCCACATTTGGGTGGGGTGGAGGAGGAAGCTGCAAGATTTCTTTCACATCAGCTGTGTATTCCAAGCAGACGTCAGTACAGCTGCTCTGAGGTACATTGCTATTTGCTGGGGAAATACTGTCCATTGGGAAAGAACAGTATTGCAACTGTAAAGATTAATATTTTTTTATATAGCTTTATATTTATTTATATACATGTACACATGTATCTGCCTTCAAAATCCTCTCTTATTTCCAATCGAGTGCTTTAGTCTGATCAGTACTTCCTCAAACGTTGCAAGTCAGGAAAGGTATATTGTACATTCTGCTCTCCTGAAGTTAAATCTGAGCTCATGGCCCCTGTGACATATCTGCAGAACCCCTCTGAATAGCTCTGCTTTTTTACCAGTTTAACTGAAAGAAGGATTTGTCTACATATGGGATCTTTAAGTTCCTGAAGAAGTGAGGTATCAGGGTTTTGGTTTTTTTTAAGGGATAGGATGCTAAATTTTCTTAATCTGTTGTAAGAAATCTTAAATCAGTGTGAATATTAACATTTGAGCAGGAAATAAGGGTGAATTTGTAATCCTCGGTAAGAGAGATTTGAATCAAAACTTACCAAATGGAGAAAAAAAAAAAGAGATAATATACTTTGATACAAATTGGTAATGTTTTGTGGGCATTGGTGGAGCTGCAGAGGTTTATACCATCAATCATTTGGCGTAGTAAGTTTAGTTTTAAAATTAAAGTACATCTCCCACTAAGGCTCTTACAAAATAAAGAGAATATCAAGAAGAGGGGAGGTACAAAGGGAGAAGGAGGGAAAAAAGAAAGGATATATTGGTATTTTTTGGACATCAGAATTAACTTCCAAGCTTTTGGCTGGGGGAAAAAAAAAACAAACAAACAATAAAGCTTTGAAAATTTTTTCAGTGTAGCATGTGACTACACCAGAGACTGATCTCCAGGGTTTTTTTTTTTTGATTTTAGAAAAAGCAGTGGTCTGGTCTTGTAGCTGAAATGCAGAAATACAATTAGTTTACTGCACACCTATTTCTCTACCTCTGGTTTGGTTTTTTTTTTATCTTTCTGCATGTCACTCAGTGTGATGCTGTGCTGCTGGTCTTCTACAAACAGGATTTTTACTGCTTGGGTTTGCCTCACAATTTGCTTTCTGTCACTGACTTCTGTTTTTCCCCCTATGGATTAGCACAGTGCTAGTCTGGGATTTTCATCCACTATAGTAAATAGTACACCTAGACCATTTGAATGTCATTATGCTTTCAGACATGTAAAAGCCTTCTCCTCAGTCTCAGTTATCAGTCACTCCTGTGCTAGCCCTGCTTCCAGATCAATTGGATGGAAGTAGCCAGACAGCAATGGTTATGTACAGTGATCATTGGGATAGATATGCCTCTTAATTATAAAAGTATTAACTTACATGGCTAAATCAGCAACATGTTAATCAGTTTAACCATGTGATTTTAATAGCTCGATTTTTAATTTTTTAATTTTCTGCCTGGCATTTGTTTTAGCTTTTTGCTGACAAGTTTCAAATTACAAATGTTTTCATTAATGTTTATTAGAATTTGTTCTTGCCTTTTAATGTTACTTTTTGCATGTGCTTTACAATGCTCATTAGGCTGTTCAGTTGTATGGAATGGGTGTTTTTAGACAAAGAAATGGCAAATTCATTTTCTCCAATGGCTTCTAGCAGAAATAATGTTCACAAAATATATTTCCCTGCACATGGGAAGAAAAAAAATTATTCCTTGTGTCTGATTCATTCATGCCTGCCAAAGCAAAATAGATCACATCCTAGATTTGGAATGTCAAATCACAGGAAACAAAAGTAATGAGAAAAACACTGAATAGGCAATAAGCTTGTAAAAATGCAGACAAGAAGTGTGAACTTCGTGAAAGGCCTTAGCTGTTCCTAGTTCTGTCAGGTCTGTTTGCAAGAGGCTAGTGTTGCATGCCTGGTGGATTAGGGGGCTTAAGAGGCTCCAGTCTCTCTGGAGCTCTGTTATCTCACGCAGGCAGCTCTCTGCCTGCTTTGTGTACCTGCATGAAACTCATCTGCTCTAATGGTGTTACTGCAGTGAAAAGTGTGCCAGTGGAGCAGGAGAGAAACACTGACTGTACAGCTGAAAGGAGAAAAACGGAAAACAAACCAGAAAATGGGAACTGAGGACCAAGCAGAGTAGAGGGGATAGGTACGCCCTTCTGTTTGCAGCTTGCTTGCACAGCCCTTGACGCTGTAGTGATCTGATCTGATGCTGCTTTGAGTACGCCCTTGTTACACTACATCTGCAGAGCTGTAGGGGCAGCATTGGGAAACCCTGCATTGCTCCTGTCCTGTGAGGAAATTGTGCCTTCGAACTGTTAGCATTTTGACCTATTTTTTTGATATTTACTTCCTTGAAACCATTAAATGACTCTGAAATAAAACCATTTTGACTTCTCCAAGCTGTGAGCGCTGAACAGGTTAAAAAGGGAAACAAGCTAAAAGCTCTGTTTCCTTTGCCTGAAAATCCACTGATGCACTCTGAAATGAAAGGCTAAAAATAGCTCCTGTCCCTTCAGCTTCATCATGCAAGCTTCGGCTGTGCGCAAGGATTAGAAGAAGACGGAATGGATTTCTGTGTGGCGTCAACAAGAGTCAAGGATTATGCCCACTGTGCACATTGTATTGTTCATTTCTCGTGGGCCCTTGCAGGGAAATTAAATCCCTTCTGATGCTCAAGGTGCAGGGAGCAGAGTTGGCTTTGAGCAGGACATGTGCATTGCAAAGCAATTTTACACAGTAGCACTTGGCTTCTGTGGGTCTATAGCATCAAGCCCTGGCTTTGTTTGTTTTTTACAGGCAGGCAACCCAGCACAGACCATAGCAGCAGGGAATGGGGCTTTCCAGGCTTAGAACTGGACCTAGTGTCAGTGAAGTTCTTTGCTACTGAACACATTTTGAAAATAGGTTGGTCGTGTGTTTGTTTGTCGTGTTGCCCCTCCTTTACTCTTTGCCTTCTCTTGTGCAAATCCCGTGTTCCTCAAGTACTGTTGCTGCAGTGCTTCGTGCTGGGTGACAAGGCTTTAACCAAGTTAACTGCAAATAGACCCTTGTGGTACGTGTAAGCTCTTGAAGAAGGGATGCCAGTCCTTTCCTTCAAGGTTGCCATGACCTTAGCAGTGTAAAAAGTTATGACATCTTTTCTATCCTCTTCATTTGTCTTTTCCAGCCATACACTGTGTAATTAGAAGATGTTGTTTCAAGGAGGAATATTATAGTAAATTTCTCTTTATTATTTAAAGAAAAAAAAGAAAGGCATTGAGCAGCACTGTTTGTCCAAAAGGTGAATAAATAAGCAAAAAAATAAACATCTTCCTTTTGGAGCACTTTATGAAACTTCTGCTTTTTCGTAGTATTGTCCTGTGAGGTGCAGAAGCCCACTTTCTTGCAACTCCTGTATGCTTAGATGACCTTTGGTAGTGCAAAAAATCTTTCAGATTTGATCCTCATCTGTATATGTATTTAGAGCTGTCTAATTACAAGTACTATTAATATCTCTGCTTCATATATGGTAATTTCAGTGGAGAGAAGGGCAAGAGAGGAGTAACTTTGGATTGATACTTTGTTGCTTTGTAGCTGATGTCTTTGCTCTGAACATTTAAATAAGAAAACAGTGGTAGTATTTGTTACTAGCTGATAAAAGGATTTTATGTACATGCTGGTTTTTTCCCATCATAAAGATACCTTGGGACTGCTAGGATTGCAGCTTTGTTGCAGCAACACTGTAATTCTTCCACTAAAATCTCCGTGAGTCAGCGTTAAGGCCACATGGGAACTTGCCCCAGTACTCAAACCTCCTCCAAAAACCTCCCTAAGAAGAAAAATAGTTGAGGGTGCAGAACTTGCAGTAGTCACAGACAGTAGGCAAAACCTTTCTTTTTATATTGAATAAAGCAACTTTGTTGCTAGGTCTTATGGATACATCTAGTATTACAATGTGCATGTTTAATTTCCTGCTTCGAACAGCAAGAAAGATTGGTACTTTTTTCTGACCTTGTAGTCCTGTCGACCCCATCTGCTGATTGATGGATACTATATTTCAGTCTCCTCCTGTAGCACTGAGAAGAACATCAATCCTCTGGGGATTCGGTAGGTAGAAGGAAAAATGCTATCCTTTCCTGTACTTTGAAGCCTAAGCAGATGCGTACTAACCACTGGACTGTGAACCTACCACTTTTGCAGAAATGTGACTTTTCTTGTTGCTGTTGTTGGAAAAAAGTAGCACACTGTGGTGTTGGAACTACCTTCCGTGGGACAGTGGATGTGAGTCTGAAGAGAGGACTCACTGACTGGTACACCTCAAGGTCATGCAGTCAAATCCCAAATACTGCTTTTTTGTATTTTTAGGCACATCCGTTGTAGCGGTCCAGTTGTGTGGTTTGCTTTTAAAACATTAAAATCAAGAACAACTAGGAAAACAATGAATGCAGAATTAAGGTTACATATCTTAAAAGAGCTGGAAAAGCTACTCATATCTGCCTTGAATTAGAAGTGATAAAAGTTAGTCTTTTGCTACTTTGTTCTTTTCTTCATATTTAATGTCATCAGAGATCACTAAACCAAAAAAAGCCTTGATTCAGACTCCCCAGTTACTACGAAGCAGTTGGAAAGGCTGCTAGATGCAGTTATTCCTTACAGTAGGACTGTGTTCTTTCTCCTGTTGCTCTTGAAAAATGGAAGCTTACTGGGATCTTGCTGACCTGGTCTCCCTCATAAAGCTTCTCATGGCAGTGCACAGGCACCAAAATAGCAGTTTGACTAATGGCTCCAGTGCTTTGAGCAAATGTCCGCTTGCCCCATCAAGGCAAGGAGACTCCAGTAGTGCAGATTTGACTCTCCTTTGGCTCTGTCAAACAGCCTTTTGCCAGCTACGTAAAAAGCCTTTACTGGTGCAAACTTGGCTGCAGTTTATAATTTAGAAGTTCTAGTGATTGAACCTTTGCAAATATTTTTCTTGTAATATCTTTATTGATTCCTTTTCCCTAAGGGTGAGCTAAACAACATTTTATCTCTGTGCTCCATGCAAAGGAAAGTTTATTTCACCTCTCCAAAAGTTACTGCAAATGTCCTAAGGGTGACATATAATGTACTGGCTGCAACAGAGAAACAAGAACTATGTTGTCACATGTAGACAGGAGGAAAGGTAGGAGGGTGGGAATGATTTATTCCATTATTTCTGAATTCTACCTGTTTCATCTTTCCAAATAATGTAATGCTGTGAACCAGAAGTCCTAATGGAATAAAGCAGTAAGTGCTGTAGCCAGAGGCATGTAAGAATATCAATTAAACATACACTTGAAAACATCCATTGGGAAAGTAAGATTTAGTAGCTGTCATTGCAGCATGTTAACCTCCTTTACCCCTCCTTGCCCTCACCTCTTTTCCAGACTTCTCTTCCAAGCTCCAGCTCCTCACTCCAGGAGCTATATTAGAATGGCAGTTCTCCAAAAAGACCCTCAAAGACTTGCTGTTTGCAGCCTAATTCTGCATCACTCTAGAAATTAGCTAGCCCATACTTCAGTTGGTGCAGTTCACTACCACCACATTGACTTCAGTGAATGGGAACAGACTCAAATCCTTTAAATTGTTTTACTACCAGCAGATGAGGCAGTGACTGTTATGTGTGACCGCTCGTCGTGAGGTGGATGCCCAGTGGGGAGGACACTGTGGAGCTCAGAGCTCAGTGTGCATCATACCATTCTGCGTGTCTCTGATGTAAGGATGTGTTCCTGAACAGACAGATGGTATCACCCACCAGGGGATTATCAGGTCCTTCCCTGTCGAAGTGAAAATCTACATTCAGCACTTTCTGAGAAGAGGAAGGAGACATTACAGCCAAACTCCTGAAGGGACTAGCCAGCTGCTGCCTTGCCGGTTTTGACCCTAACCTTGACGTAACTTTTCATGAAACAAATAGTGAAAAATGGCATCATTTCTCCCCAGTGAAACCTTAGAACATGTAGGATGTGGGCAAAGGAGTCGGAACCATTACTATTCCTAGACATCCATCCAGTCAGACGAGCAGATGGAAAAGCACAAACCGTTCTCAGAGAGAGTAGGAGATATGGACCAATGCCTATAGCTCAATTTCTGTGCCAAATACCAGCGTGAAATCAGCAAGAGAAGGGATCCCAGTAGACAAAACCACCAAATAACATTCAGCATAATGTCTAATAGAGGAAAAGACCTAAAATATATTGACTTACAATATAATTATATAAGGCTTGTAATCTGAAAAATCTTCCTTGCTTCTTGAAAAGCAAGATAAAGTTTTAATCTGATGGCTGTAGAGTTTTGACAGTGCCCAGTTTCTAGAATCTGTAGTCAGGGGACACTTGTGTCCAGAAAGACCTGACAAATCCTGTAATGCACCAGACTGTACATCTCACGTGTTTGTGATTTGTAAATGAGAGTAAGAACAGTGCTGTTGCTTGTATGTACTGTTATTATTAGCCATGTAAAGAGGTGGCAGGTTGAATGTGAGATGATAGACTAAAGATATGAGCTCGGGTGACAGATAAGCAACCTTGGTTTTTGCAGTTACTGAAGTTAGAAGTCTTTGCTAGGCTGGTTATGTTTTGAGGTGCTTATTAGGAGAACAGAAAAGGGTGAAGAACCAAGTGCGTGATAACGAGCTGTACTGTTAACAAGCTGTGCTATACAAGATGTAATGGAAGAACAGAAGTAAGGAGAGGAGATAAAAGATGCACAATAAGCAGAGGTTTGACATGAAGCCATGCATTAACTATTGCCAGACATCAGGCATTTGACAGATAGACAGGCAGTAGCAGTTATTGCATGGCTTGAATAAGATATAATTGAGGAAGAATAATCAATCTAGGTGACTAAAGATACAGCTGGAAGAAAAAAAATAGAAGGCAATTATGACCATAACTCAAGCCTCTGCTTCCTTACAAGCGCTGACCACTCCAATGAGTCTGAAGTGCCTGAGGAGGTTTGAACTTCTTGTTGCAGATGAATCATGCAAATACTAAAAGTTGTAATCAGGAACGTCATTGTGCCAACCGTATCAAGCTATGTGAGCATTGCCTGAGCGCGGTCAATTAGCAGGGCAAGGAGAACATGCAGTGTGAGAAGCAAGTGGAAGGAACTCACCGAGCGTTGTGAAATAGCTTTCACCACAGCGTTATTTTCTAGACATGGTGTATTCCAAAACACTGTCCGCTTCCTCATACCAGATTGGAGCATCTGAAACTGTATCTGGCAGGTCTATCCCATGTGAATCAAACAGAAAGGCAAGGCAATGTTAGAAAGGGATCATGTTAGATCATGTAATGTGGCTCTTAGTGACACCACTGATAAAACTGTAGAACTGTTTCCTGGAAAGTAGGGTAAAAAAAGCTATCAACCATCTTTCTGAAAATTTCACGCTAACTAAAAGGAAACACAAACCCTAACTTGAGCAGATGATGTTAAAGGTGTTCAACTTTGCCTATATAGGGCTGACATAATGATAATTCTTCATAACTAAAGCTTGGCTGTAGGGTTGAAAAAAATTTCAGTACACTTGTTCACCAGCAAACTAGTAAGCAAAAGCAGTCAGGATATTTGCATGTCAACCTGACATAAACTGATCATAACATGACATAACTTGATCATGACCTGCAAGTGTCTGAAATGATCACTGCCAAGGCTACACTAGAAACTATATTTTGGAGTAGGGAAGGGCTGGGACATTTCCTTGAAGCCATGAGATATGCTGGCTAGCACTGAGCATCATAGCCTAGAAAACTGACCTCTAGGTGAGTAGTTTTCATCTTTCAACTCTGTAATTTTTTTGAAGAATCATTTAAAAATATTGGCAAGAGTAAAAGCTTAATCATTTCTCTTGCAGCATTCTATCAAGTCAAAGCCTTTTCCCGGCTGTTTAAAAAAAAATAAAAATAGTTTGTTTACTCAGTATTTATGGTTGTTTTACAGGCTTTGAAGTGGGAAACAGAGGAAATGTTAATTGGTAGTGAGGAAGGTTACCTAGTGATTATGTTGTAGAGGATGTCCTCTGCTGTGACTCCTTAAATCAGTCATTCATAATGTATACCTGTGCTTCTGAGAGCAGCAGTGCCCCACCATGAGACTGTGTTTTCCCTCTCTGTGACAGAAGGAAGATGTGAGATAGGAATACAAAGTCTCATAGCTCCCATTAGACCTGTACTTTATTTTTTTGGCTGATGTTTGAAGGAGTTGTACCTTTTCATCTTGGAAGAGACGCTGGTCAGCACTCATAGGAGAGCAAGACCGAAGTGATTTTTGTAAGTCCAGATAAGCCCAGCACACATACATCCCTTTATTCATACAAGGGATCTAGATTATTTCACAGAATTACCATTAGGGTTAAGTTCTTCTAGTCACATAGACAATGTCCAAGTGGAATAATTTATATCTCCCTCTTCCTCCCTTTGTACATATCTGTGAGGTAAAGCTACCCTGAGACCAGAGCTCATAGGATTCCTTCTTTCATTACTTGTGCTTCTGGAAAAGATTACACACAATGCAGGATTCCAGAAAGGTCTTTGAACTGACTTGTAATTTCCTTAGTGGTCATGCTTTTGCTTTTTGGATCTTGGAGAGGGAAATACAGTATGTACTTAGTTCTCAGGCTGCACTGGATGGTAGAAAGTAGGTAAGAACTGTGCCAGTGGATGGGATGTGCACTCCTTGGTCTCCAGACGATCCGTTTTATGTGTGTGGGGC